>VHKM01000157.1:600000-1060000 GCA_007210695.1 Neogobius melanostomus
CAGCAGCATTTTGGACAAGTTGAAGTCAGGCTAGGCAGTTTGATTGAGCCCAAAGTACAATGCATTACAATAGTCTAGGCGACTGGTGATAAAGGCTCAAAGTGGTGGCGGGAAAGAACAGGTTTCACTTTAGACAGTTGCCGAATTTGGAAGAAACTAGTT
The DNA here is from genome assembly GCA_007210695.1 of Neogobius melanostomus. Classification (NCBI taxonomy): domain Eukaryota; kingdom Metazoa; phylum Chordata; class Actinopteri; order Gobiiformes; family Gobiidae; genus Neogobius; species Neogobius melanostomus. The sequence goes on from VHKM01000157.1 coordinate 600,163, forward strand.
TTTACAACAGAGTTCACCTGAGCATCAGGTATAAAATCACAGTCTAACCTCACACCAAGATCAGTTACAACAGGCTTCAGATACTGAGACAGCGCCCCCACATCACCATGGGCAGAGGTAGCTCTGCTCTGTTGCTCTGGTAGCTTTAGGTGGTCATGCACTTCCTTTTTCTGACCCAGGGCAGCACGGTGGCGCAGCAGTTAATGCTCATACCTCACAACAAGAAGGTCCCGGGTTTGATTCCCCGGCTGTGTGGAGTCTGCATGTGCTCCCCCTGTCTAAAAATATGTACAATCGATGGGGCCAGGACTCCCCTTAAAAAGAGAGTGTTATTCTCACTGGGACTATGCTGGTTAAACATTCGCAAATAAAAATAAATAAAAACACTTTGGTCTGAGATTTTTTTTACTCCTATTATTCATGAGCTAAACTCAAGGACAAGAAACAATGTCTACATACACAACAGACACATTTCTCTCAAATAATGTTCATAAATCTGTCTAAATCTGTGTTAGTGAGCACTTCTCTGCCCCTCACTAGTGTGGCATATCAAGACTCAGATTAGACCGCAGGAATCACTCGATCAATTCAAGTTTATTTGTACAACAACACCTAGCAGAACAAAGTGCTTTACATAAAGACATAAAGAAAAACAGGTGTGGCTTAAGCTGACCACATTAAAAGTCCACTAAATCTCAAACCAATCTGTGTTCCAGTCTGTGAAGCCTTCACTTGTGCACGATCCTGAGCTAAATCTGTAGTGCCCAGTAAGTTGACCTGCCGCTGCTGAGCTTCACTCATAAAGATCACTGTTACTGTGGCCGTCTTCAGCCTCTCTGTGCAGCCCTCAGCGGCACCAGTGGCGCCGCAGTCATATACTGTACGTGTGCAGGAGGACGTACAGACGTGAGTGACATTTGTGTGGTGTGTGATCATTTTCTCAGCACTAACAAAGATGTATTAGAAAATCTATCATTGAATCTGGACAAAGTCTTACAATCATACAATATTCTATTATCTGACAAAACAATGGGAGATTAACATACGGCAGAGGCAAGTGTCATCATGACTGTATGTACTGTATATACATGTTACAGAAGCACAGTATGGGATGAGAGCCTGTCATCAGATTACACTGGAATATTTGTAGATTTACAGATGTACAAAGAAAACACAGCAGAATATGATAATGAAATGTGTAGAAGAAAAATGCTCATAAGATGCAACGGACAAATATATTCATAGAAAGCCTGGAGATCTGTAACATCAATGAAAAAGTGAAGGAGTTGTCTGCGAGGAGCTTCTCTGTATTGGTGCTATGAGGCAGAGCGCAGCAGTGTTCAGAATACAAAGTGCCCTTGGTTTGAAGAGAGAAAGTGGAGGAGATAAAAGAGCGGCCGGAACATCCGTCACGCCTTTTAGACAGAACACAGGCCGATCAGACGCACCGCGCACAACAAGCTGCTACAGAGGAGACCAGAGGAGGCAACACTGACACCAGCCAACCAGCCACGAGGTTCAGGCACTAGGACATTCAGTGCATCACTCTCATGCATTAGAGCCTCATCAGCAGTGACACTTTACGTTCTAGAATGTCAAATAACAGAGAATTTCTTAGTTTATTTTATTCTTTGTTTAAAACTTTTATTGTCATTATACAAATGTACAATGAAATTGTGTGGATCAGATGTTGGGCTAGTCCTGAGCCGCTGAGAGAGAGATGGAAATACGTCACTATTCTGAATCTGTGGCAGCTTTGTTGATGTTGCTGTTAAAATGCACTTCCAATCATTTGCATTTTGAGGCAGGGAGGTGATTAATGTGACTAATAAAGGAATCTAACTTAGATACTTTTAAAATCAAGTAATCAATAAAGTAACTAAGTAACTTTGTAAAGGAATAATCAGAAATCTGTAATCAGATTACTTTTTCAAGTAATCTGTGGCAACACTGGTAATAAACGCAGTTATAAAGCAGAACTGCGGTTAATGGAGTTCTTCTGAAGTGATTCAGTTCAGGAAGAAAACCAGAAAATTAATCAGGATTTCTCAAAAGTGAATGAAGCCAAATAACACTCTACGGGCCTGATCTTTCCGCCTGGCGTAAGAACGGTCCAAACGTGACTGACTGGAGCGACAGTGGCACAGTTGGTAAAGTGGGTCATCTCATGATCGGAAGGTTGGGGGTTCAAATATCACCTCTTGAAGCTGCACACTGGTGGATGAATACATGGGTGGGTGGTTCTTGCTGTAAAGCACTTTGAGTGCTTACTGTATATTAGGTGGAAAAGCGCTATATACAGTAAGTTGACACCATTTACCATTTGACTGTCACACCATGTGGCCAGTGGCTAAAGGGCTTCACTTATTTTATTTTAAAAAGTCAGTAGGAGGAACACGGTTATCCCACACCAATGGACCAATGGACATGGGTGTCTGTCCAGCCCACATACAGCACTAATGTACAGATTTGGTCAGCGGCAAAGTCTAGTCTAAATGCAACACGCGATCGGGCCCTGAGTCTGTTTATGGCAAGGAAACATTCTTTTTTGTGATCAATTATTTTATTGAAGTGTTGAATTGCATTTACATTTAGTGCTTTTTTGCAAGCATCACACTTCCATTTTATCCCCTTTTTTTTTTACCCACATCCCCATTTCCCTTATGATGGGCAGAGAAACTCAAATGTATCAAACATATAAAAAAATAAATAAATTAAAAATTAAAAAAAAAAACCCTGTCCAGGTTGACTTACACAAGTGAAGTAAATGTCTGTGTAAGTTCTCAGTCGTACAGGAGTTGTCCATCTTCAAAGAAGGTACTTGAGTCATCTTCTGTACTTGGTAGTTGAGGTCTCCAAACGTTTCGCCTCTCATCCAAAAGGCTTCGTCAGTGAACAAGATTACACTCAGCACACAGCGTAGATAAAGACCAGTTGGGAGGAGTTGGGGTTGCCCGGCTCCTCCCCTCTAATCACAGCTACTTTCACCTGTGGGTAAACACCTTTGAAGTAGAGCGTCTGTAACGACCTGCTCCCCCCAGTATCGGTCAGTCCTGTCCTATTCATGGATGATCACTGCTAATTACCTGCCTATTGTTCTTTTGTTAGCTGAGGTATCGTCTTCTTGGACTGGCCGTGCTCTGTCGGTTTAACCCGAAGCAGATTGGAGTAAAAAGAAGAAAGATTAAATCTGAGTCCACCATTTCGGTTCATGGAGGGATTTTCTTTTCTGACAAAAATAGCTTCTTTTACTCCTCTTTCAAACCAACGTTCTTCTTTAGCTAGAATGTTGACCTCCCCGTCCTCAAAGGAGTGATTGGAGGCTTTAAGGTGAAGGTGCACAGCCGACTGAGGGCCGCTTGTGCTTTCTCTTCGGTGTTGATAAAGTCTCTTCTGTAAGACTTGTTTGGTTTCTCCAATATAATGTTCTTTGCATTCTTCTTCTTTGCATCGAATAGAATAAACCAAATTGCTTTGTTTGTGGCTCGGCGTTTTGTCTTTGGGATGAACTCATTTTTGTCTCAGTGTGTTCACAGGTTTGTGGTACACTGGAATCCTGTGCTTTTTAAAGATTCTCTGAAGTTTCTCTGATACCCCGGCTACATACGGCACTGCAACTCCCTTTCTTCTGGGTTCTGTAGTCTGTCTGTCCTGCTCTTTGGGTCTTCCTGCCCTTTGTGCTTTAGTGAAGGACCAGTTAGGATAGCCACAGTCTGAGAGGGCTCTCTGGACATGTTGCTCCTCTTTGGTCTTTCCTTCTGCACTGGTAGGCACCTCTTTAGCTCTATGTCTGAGTGTCCTAATGACCCCTATTTTGTGTTGGAGTGGATGGTTAGAGTCAAACATCAAGTACTGGTCAGTATGAGTTGCCTTCCTCTAAACCTCTGTCTGCAGGTGTCCGTTTTCCCCTATGATAACTTTACAATCTAAAAAGGCAAGTTGTTTCTCCTTAGCGTCCTCCCGAGTAAATTTAATGTTAGGGTCCACAGCATTGATGTGCTCTGTAAAAGGTGCCACTTCCCTCTCTTTAATTTTGATCCACGTGTCATCTACATATCTGAGCCAGTGGCTGGGTTTGTTACCTGGGTATGAGGCCAAGGTATTCTTCTCCATTTCCTCCATGTAGAGGTTAGCTACTATCGGTGAAACTGGAGAGCCCATAGCACAGCCGTGAATCTGTCTGTAGAAGTTGCCCCTGAACTGGAAATATGTGGTGCTAAGGCAGATCTCCAGTAGTTGGCAAATGTGGTCAGGAGTGAGTTGTGTCCTATCCGCTAAAGTGCTGTCCTCAGTCAGTCTCTTCCTCACCGCTGTGACTGCTGCTGAGGTTGGAACCGATGTGAACAGTGCTGTCACATCGTAAGAAACCATAGTTTCATCTGTTTCCAGCTGCAGGTGTTTGATCTTCTCCACAAATTCCTTGGTGTTTTCCACATGGTGTTCTGTGTTGCCGACTAAAGGGGATAAGATGAACTTGAGATGTTTCGCCAGATTATAGGTGATGGAGTTGATGCCACTCACAATGGGTCTGAGAGGACCCATCCCTCTGCCGAGGGACTACATTTTAAAGAAATATCCAAACAGAAAGTCTTTTGCTTAAAAACTAGCTTGAAAAACGTAATATAAGGTTGAGGTTAAGGTGGTTTATCAGTCCTTTTACAACAAAACGTGTCCATTTGACCCATCTTTCGAAGCCGCTGGTGTGACCCATAAGGAGCAGTGGGCAGCCACATGGCGCCTGGGGCCCATCTCCAGATGTGGAGGCAGGTCAGAATCACCAGGCTGGAGGATTTCACACGGAGGAAAAGCACGGCGAGAGGAACTAGAAAACTCCACTCAGAAAGGCCTGCACAGTCTGGGAATTGTGCTACAAATACTCCTGTGGCACACAGAGAAGCGAGCTAACTTTCTGCTAGTTTATGTTTCATGTGGATAGGTCCAGTAATAGATATTAAAGTTCCAGTATGTGGAATATGTTTTCTTTCTACAGTGGTCCCTCGTTTATCGCGGGGGTTATGTCCTAAAAATAACCCGCAATAAACGAAATCCGCGAAGTAGACCGCTTTATTTTTATAATTATTATATGTTTTAAGGCTGTAAAACCCCTTACCACACACTTTATACACTTTTGTCACTAGTTCACGGGATCTCCCTTATGCCTGGTGTCACTGTGTGATTTATTTTTATTCACATTACAGACGTGGGGATGGAAACATCGTAGCTACGACCAGAGTTTTATCGTAGCAGTTTCAGGCTTCAGAAGGCGAGTGTTTAGCTGAGGTGAGCGCCATATGCTAGCGGTATTTATTTTCACGGAAAAGTTCAGAGAAAGTAAACGCGGAGTTGGACCCGCTCATGCCTGTGCTGCTGTGACTCTGCAGCGTGCGGTGTGTGCGCTGATGTGTTGACGGGACACACAAAGATCCTCTATGCAACGAGAGAGGCTCACTCTGCGACTAGCCAATCAGGTGCCATACAATGCGCGTATGGCGTTCATACGCTGTAAAAAGCATACACAATTGTATTAAAAAAAGCCGCGATAAGTGAACCGTGTTATAGCGAGGGACCACTGTATTGCATTTTGAAAATAATATAATATGTTTTTTAGCCTAAAATAAAATAATAGTCGTCTGTTTACAGTCTCATGTGACCTCCTGCTGACCTGAGTGACCATGCAACTAAGCCAGATAATTGTAGTCGTATACTTGTTGTTACAGTTGTATGTATGGCATCTGTTTAAAGACATCTATTTGGTGTCCTTTGTTGTAGACCTAATAAACCAGCCTCTATTGTATATAGGCTGTGTGTTCTGTGAATTCTGCTGACTCTCTGCGACTGTTATCATTGTTATCATGCTGTCCTCTGTCCTGTTAAGAAAGGCTCTAAGAACTACTTTACTCTTTAGTATTTTTGTATTTTTGTTGCCATAACATCCACAAGTGCCTATTATTATTTTTTATTCAATAATATATAACAGCATATACTGTAACAACACATAATTTTTGGAACAATTAGACTGCCCTGTGTCATCTTGTTATAAAACAATTGAATAAATTGAATTGCTTGTGTGGATTCGCAGCAGGCAGTTACAAAATGTATTCATGCAAATGGAAAAATTCAGATGAGTGCTAGAAACACATTTAAACCACTCACCCATTACACTATCATTCATTCACCATTGTCAGACACGGGAAGCAAGGTGGGGGAAGTGTCTTGCCCAAGAACACAAGAATAGTGTGCACCTACAGTACGGGATTCCAACTACTGACCCTTCGGTCACACAAGTTTTATTATTCTTGTTCATGTATTAGGTTAGGACGCCATGTTTGTTTTGGAACAAACACGACTTCTTGGACCATATGATTCTCTGAGAAACGAGAACGAGAAGAGACAGACCTTACACTTTGTTCTTTGTCATTCAACAAAGAAGCCACATGACCAAATAAAAAGGTTTTCAAAAATACATATAGCCTCTTGCATTTTGAAGACAAAAAGCAGAGGTTAAAAAATAACCTTATAGCCGAAATGAGCAAAGGTCTGTTTGGAGAAGAAGGGGCACAGAACATCTGTCCAACTGTTAATCCTGGGGGCGGACCCATCATCCTTTGGGGTTGGATTGCAGCCAGTGGCACAGGGAACATTTTTTATAGAACATTTAATGGATGATTTCGAACAAATCCTGAAGGATAATGTAACACCATCTGTGAAAAACCTAAAAAGCAAATGGCTTTTACAAACGGGTAATGATCGTAAACACAGCTCAATCCACGATGGACGACAAGAAGAGGTGCAGTTTGAAGGTTTGGCTGAGGCATTCACAGTCTCCTGACCTGAACATCATTGAAAATCTGTGGATGAACCTCCAAAGAGAAATCTCTCTCTTCCTTTGTAAGGAAGAAACAATCCCTCAAACTAAAACTGAAAGACTCTTGGCTCCAAGAAAAGAGTTTAAAGCTGTAATACCGATCATATTTGGGTCTACAAGGCATTCGTTCTGCAGGGTGTCCAAACCTTTGCTCTGGCCTTTTTTTTTAAATTTATTTATATTTGGAAAATGTAAATGATGGAATTAGAACCTGATTTTTTGGAAATGTTATGGGAATGTCTCAACCTCCTGCCTTTTGGAGATCATTTCATCTTTGTTGCTTCTTTATACACATTACACATTATTAGAAACTTTAATCTGCGATACCTAAACGTTCGCAATATAGCATCACAAAATACCAGAAAAAGCGTAATATCCTCCTTCTACACTTGCAAACAGCCGGCATTAGAATTCTAACCGGCTTTCCCGGGAGCTATAAAAACCTATACTGTGACCCTGGAAGGTAAACTGGTGGTGTACTTTCCATAATAGGCAGTCAGGTATCGGCTGGATTAAAGGCTGACACACGTCCTGGCAGCTTCACGGCGCCACCCCCTCCGCACTCCTCCAAATTGCTTTTCATTGTGTTCACGCCGGGGCAGACAGCGCCGTGTCAGTCATTACACACAGATTGGGAACAGTGCTACTACAAGCGGCCCATACAAACACAATTAACTACACTGACCCACGTCCACTGCTCACACACACTCAGGGCACAGGTCTGCAAGGAGAGACCAGGTCCAGTGGGCAATGTGGACTCTCAGTCATCCATTAAATCTAACATTACATTGGAATAGCACAGAGCATGTTCTCAGCGTTGGACAGATGGCAGAATACCACCATGTGAGCGAGATATCACAGAGGTGTGGATGTGCAGACTAAGGTTACGTTCAGACTGCAGGTCTTAATGCTCAAATACGATTTTTTTTTTAATCAGATTTTATTTTTTGCTGAAAAGGATGTGGCTTGAATGTGTTGCGCAGGAGTTTGAGGAAGTAAACAGGAAACAGCGCCGCAAATCTGGCTATGGTAAAGTTGTGGAAAGCTAACGGGACCTAATCATTTGAAGAAGGACGAGTTTTTTTGGACTATGTGTGGAGCAGAGACAGCGATGCCTTTAACAGAAACTTGCCCCTGTGGATTTCAGCAGTGGAAAGTGAGGTGAGCGGCTTCATTCACGCTAACTTCTTTCACAACAAGTGCACGTGTTGTTTTCCTGTCTGCTCCCGTCAACTTAAATGCAGAATGAATGGCATTTGTAGCGCATCGATGACGTGTAAGTCGGATAAATGTGACCTGTCCGTTCACACTGAAGTTGCATTGAAAAAGATCAGATACATATAGGATTTACGACATTTCCAAGTGGAAACATAGATAGTACTTGGATCAGAGGATAAATATAAATAATCAGACACATAGTAAATCATCTTCACAGGTTTAAAGATATCCACCTGAAGAGCCCTGCCTGACGAACATGCTGCTAATACATACCTGTATATATGCATTTTGGAAAACAGTGTCATGTCAAAACATAAGCTATTTTATATTTTATTTTCTAGCTAAGGCATGCAGTTCAGATCCATGTGAACATGTCAAATTCTGAACATTCACCGCAGAGTTCCCCAGCATTTTTCTCCTTTTGAACGAAAAAATAACTCTTAACAACTTAGAAACGACAACCAAATATTTCAGCCATGTATGCGCAGCTACGCCCGTGTGGTATATGACTGAATGAGTTTGTGTTCATCAATAACTAATCATTTACACAGGGCACACGCACATACATTTAGTCAGTATGTGGTGGGGTGGAATGGTTTGGGGAAAATATCTAATAACAATTTTTCAGATCAGTATTGTGTTTCTGATTTGTGTTCTATTAATTAAAAAGAAGATTCGGTTGACAGTACACATATTAAACACATCACATTGGAGAGAATACAAGCTGCTAACCTGATACAAGAAGCACACGCATTTCCTCCTTTAGAGACCCCGAGATTTGGAGCAGCTAAAGACCTACGACCTCTGTAATTGCATCAGTTTCGATTTGCTTATGTGTTGAACGGTTTTACCTGTGCAGAGGTGGAGTTGAGCTTCTGCAGCCCGTTCTCCAGCCGCTCCATCTTGGCTCTCAGCTCCTGACTCTTTTGGCCAACAGGCTCCTGTACAGCTTGATCTGCTCCAGGAAGGACTTGGGTGTGGTGTAGTTGTAGCGCCTCTCACTGGCCAGGTACATTCGGGACGTGTGGTTGACGCTGGTGTGGACGAACGCCATGAACTTACTGACCGACTCCTTCACTGAGGGCTGGGAACAAACATTCAACATACTGAAATCATATAAGAAGAAAACTGGCCAAGTAAAAAGTTGCCTGCCATACTATTCCCTGTCCATTCCACGCAGGGAAGTTAGTCTGGTCACGGAGCAATTGGAGCAGTTTAAACGGGTGGGCCTAACACGCACAGACTGTTAGTGAAATAAACCAATTAGCAATTAGCGGACATGACGACAGCTGTAGTCCAACTTACAAAATATGAACTGAATATAAACTCACGAGCACGTGAAGGCAAAATCCTCCACTACTTCATCCATGATTAGTTTTGGCTAATGTTAATGTTAATTGAACTACAGTAACAACATAGCAGTGCAGCGAGTGAAGTAACCTTGTCAATTATCTGTGACGGTCGTGATTGGTTCATTTAGGCCGCCAATCAGCAACTTGTATGTCCAAACCCACCTTCTTTCACGCAGAAAAGAAGTGGGTGTGGTTTATCAGGCTAGCAGTCATCTATAGCCAACAAATCAACAAATCAAATCAACTTTTTATGATACAATATTTCTTTATCTGTAGTCTGTTCATTACTATTCACATGGTGTCTCCTGTCCCACTCCCCCTTGGGGGAGTGTCTGTCTAGATTGAACGGAGGAACACGGCTGAAAGGAGGAACCCCGCCTACTGGGATTGGACAATATGGACTGGATGTTCTGCGATCTTGGCCCATCTGCTGAGGGACTCCATTGGCCCTGGGTCTCTATAGCCTGTCTCTCCTTCTGTGGTTCTTCCCGAGGTTTCGGTTTTCAGTTTTTCCTTACCGTGCTGGAGAGTCTAAGGACAGGGGACACCCACGCCGCTCGTCGCCACCTACTGCTGACGCTTATTTGGACATTATGTTTGCCTGGATACTTGATTCACCTGAACTTTACATTGTCTTATTTACTGCTCTGTTGTATTGCCTTAATGTTTGGTGCAGCCCTATGAGGCAACTCCTGTTGTAATATTGGGCTATACAAAACCATTGATTGATTGAAATCAATGACAAATCAATGATGACAGTTTGAGTGCAGAACTGCTCAGGATGGTTTAATATTTAGGAAATACAGCCGAAGCTAGATATTCATTTGAGCTTGGCCTGCCAGACTACATGCTTTTTCAAAGATTTTTCAAAGATATGTAGTCTGGGAGTGAGCATGTTCTCAGTGATTTCCCAGTGGGTGTGATTGACAGACGGAATCAACCAATTAGAGAAATGTCGCAGGAACAAGAGGCAGGAAGGTTTTTCAAAAACATGAGGAATGTTTCCAATGCCGTTTCTTGCTGCGGTTTTAAGGGATTTTATACTTTCTAAGTTATTTAAAACAGACATAAGAGCAGAAGAAAACAGTGCATCAGTCGCCGCGCCGCCATCTTTAATGTTTAGAAAGACTGCGGTGACGGCTTGTCTCTTGGTGTGATGAACGCCTGCCTCTCGCCTGGAGGAGTGGCTCCAGCAGATCCCAGGAAATACATCAGACATCTCGGTCCAGAAAAGTGCAGTTCTAGGAACTGCAAAGATACTGCGCAGAACCCTCAAGCTCCCAGGCCTCTGGTAGAGGACCCGAGCTTGGAGGAAAAAGAGAGACCGCCCGCGGAGGGTGAGGAAGAGTTTTTAAAAATATATATATATATATTAAAAAATATATATATATATATAAATCTATAAATAAATAAAGCGGATCTTTATTTTTGGCCTTGGTATTGAAATCAGCACTGAGTTTTATTTTCAGTATCAAAATAATTTTAGTATTGTGACGACACTAGTCTAAACTGTGTGAATGCTCAAGCCAATTTTGCATGCTATGTCCCCTTTAATGTTTTTTTGGTCGTGACAGACACACCCGAGTAAAATCAGAGGCGCGATCACGTTAATCTTTACAGCTGTATTTCAGTAGAGACCAAGGGTGAACCCTGGTGTGCGCTGGCTGCTGTGTGATCCTATGGTCAAAGTGGACATATTCTGCTGTGATACGTCAATCAGAGCAGCAGTGTGTGCTGTCAGGAAACCGCTGAGAACTGCTTCAGTTAAGAGTTAAAAATGGTTCAAGGGGTTTTGAGCCACAAGCTAAAGCAACTAAAAATGGTTATATCCTTGTTATATCTTAGGTTTTTGGCAAAATAGAAAAAAAACAAGGTTGGAATCTACAGAAACAGTTGTCTACAAGAACCTTATGTTATAGTGCCAATGATACGTTGAAGTAAAGTGTGCACATTTAGATGAGGTGGGTATGGTAATAGAAAAGGTCGGTAATGAGAAATCGCCAATCAAAGGAGGGGAGCTGCTTCAAAATGGGACAGTCACCTTTAATACTAACATTGGCAGTAATGGGCTCTATGCAGCCAGTGAATTCTCCAGAGGCCGCTGTTCTTCCTCTCTCATTATTTCCGCAGAAGGGATTTAGCCGTGTCTCACACATATTAATGAAAAGTTCTAGAAAACATGACAGACAGTGAGTCACTGATGGACACGTTTTTATCTCAAACCTAATGGCAAGTATCAAACAACACACAAATGAAATATATAAATAATAAAATAATAATAAGTATTTACACTAAAGACAAGCCTTTCATGTTTTAAACGGCTGGTTCAAAATTGTAGTGCTATTTTGATTTACAGTAGTCTTAGCTGTTAGCTTCAAGACAAAAACATCTGTGAACACGTGAAGACGCAACTCACTGACTCACTATTTACAGTGTTTACTAACTCATAGGGCAGAGGGAAAATTCACTCGGACGTCACTTGTCGCTCGCGCTCATTTAGCTAAAAAGCAGTCGTGCAGTTTTACATATTTTGCCTTAATCGGTCGTGTATCTCACCTCGATGTTGTCCAAGTCCTGCAGAAACCTGAGGCTGACCGACTCCAGGGCTTGTTGGGGCCACTCGTGGAACCAGTCGATAGCTGTGCAGTTAACCACTGCTGGGAACTTTCTGCTGCGCATGCGGAGCTTACTGCCCACCGGGGAGAAGCACAGAGCCACCTGCAGCACACACAAGGCCTTAGCTGGAGGACGACTTCACTCATTTGTTCATTCAGTGGTTTATTACTATAAAGCAATGAATTATAAACACAAAATAGTTTCTTAAAGAAAATATTTTGGGAACAGCATTTCTGTTAGAAGAAACAACCAAAGTGAACATGATTACTTAGATTATTTAGAGGCAAAATGAGATCAACATTCTATCATTATTAAAAGTTATTTTTTGTGCTAATCCTCCTAATCCAATTAATCAATCCAATACTGGTATCCGATATCGGCGCTGATGATGGAAAAAATACGGGACTGGATATTAGATTACAAATATCAGATACTGAACTGATACCTGTTTTAGCCCTCAATTGCTGAGTGAGCTTTACTCTCCACAAACACACTTTCCATAGCCGCGCAGCTAACAAGTGAACAACTGAACAAGGCTGGGACAGAAACTATGATTGGATGATCTAAAGTAGGCCAATGCTAGAGAAGCCAATTGTTTGTGTAGTTTATGAAATGCTGTTTCAGAATAACTGATATAATTTGAAATGATCAGATGTATGTTGTGAGTTGTTTATAAGAATGTAACCTACGGTTTGTCAAGAATATGTAGTGTAGAAATCTACACTGATCCTTCCTTAATATTTTTCCCATTACAGTTCATGAATAGATATCATTGATAAGTTAAACTGTAGCGTCGTTTTCAATAAATTATATTTTTTGGGACTGAGATTTTCACTGTGTTTACTTATCTTACAATGGAGAAAAGAGGACCATTCACTTTTTCACTCACAGCAGTTACAAACCACTTCCCGTGACATTAGTTGGTATCAGATACTCAAATCCCCAGTGTCTGTATCTGTATCAAAAAAGGTGGATCGGTGCAGGGTACTGTCACAGAACTGAAAAAGTCAATACATGAATAGAATAGAACTTTATTGCCTGTTCACAAGAGCAGAGAGTTGTCTTTCAACACGGTTCAATAAAACTCATTCACTAAAAAAAAACACACACAACATCATGTAAGGGATAAGGGGTCTAGTTCGCCCTGAAGGTACTTATTTTCCCGATAATGACCGGCGTTCTATACATTATCCCGCTTATTATACGGCTATTTGCCAACTGTACACACACAAATAAACTTCATACACTTTTATGAAGGTAGAAAGGTTTATTTAATGATTTCCGCGGATAAATAGTTCCCAAAAGTTTGTGCGTTGCTTGGCAACGATTGTTGATTCCAGGCAGTGTGGTTAGCCTGGTAGCAGCACGGCTTACGGCTAGCTACTTATTGACGTTAAACTGGACGTTTCCGTTGAAGGTGCAGTTGGAGAGGATGAATGGTGGTGCATCTCTGGGGGAGTTGAAAGTCGGACTCCCGTTAACTTCTTGAGCGATTCCCCCAACGTCTCTCGCAGGGACGGGGACAGAGATAGTGGCAGGCGCATCTACAAACAGAGAATATACCATGCTGAATAGGCTAGCTAGGTAAAAAGTGCATTAGGCAATGGTGTTAGCAACTCACCAAAAAGGATCTGGCTCCACTTCTCTCGGTCCGATGTTGTGGGAGCCCAGTAGCTCTTCAGGCTGGTTTTGCATCTGTGTCCGGTAACTGTCATGATCTCCCTGGTTTGCAGGCCGGCTTTTGACAGTAGCTGCACGGCTGTACTGCGCAGGCTGTAGTTGGTGTAGCGCGCCGAAAGTGCAGCTGCCTTGCAACATTTGTCCCAGTGCATTATGTCCCATGGGCTCCCTGGAATACCAGATGTTCTGCTGGTTGAGGGCTTCCTGTGGCTTTCTTAGAGGGTGTAGGTAGAACCGAGTGGTATCCGGTGGGCAATGAGAAATATACTTTTTAAAACTTTCAACTGGGCAATTTGGGTTAGTTGGCTCAGCAAAAATGCACCCGCAATAATTTGGTTGCATCGGATCCGTGGGGTCTTTGTGATTTTTAGTCTCTGCATTGTGGGATAATGTGATGTATTCTTTTCCATTTTCATCTCGTTTTAATTGAAAAGACGGAGATGGGCGGATGATGCTGGCTGGTGTCTTTGCCACTCTTGCGATGTGCCATTCAAGACCGATGTGTATACATTGTTGCTGGAATTAAATAGTGGGTTTTTGAGGATATTGAAATGGCTGTAATAGCGGCTTATTCCACTACGCAGGGCAGTGTAGCTCGCCACAGAGTAGACAGCTACAGCGCTGTTTCGCACGGATGGGTAGAATGATCTTAATAATGTATTCAGCCCATCTGCATCTTCCACAACAGACGAGTTTTGGGTCTCTTGTATCCAATCTTGGAAGACTTTCATTGCCCAAACAGTATTATTTTTTGTACTTTTCTCGTGTCGGTTTTCCTCAATTTCATTAATCTCGTTAGCTTTAAGAAGTTTATGTCTCTTACTGGTCTTCTCCTCCTGTTCTTCTTGGTTTTCCTTTTGTGTTTTGGAGATGGCGAATTGGTACATTCGGCCTCCCACCAGTGCTCAAAATCCCCATACTCGCCATAAATATTAAAATTCACTTCAAAGTCGCTCATTTTTTCGACCGCAGGGTGTCGCTGAAAGCTCGTCGCTGATTTTTTTCCGTTAGGACAAGTGACCGGACTACTTGCGGAGTGATATGAAAGACCCGTATTACAAGCACAAACTCCGTTGCCATTGGCAGCGGTCATTATTTTTTTCAGAGGTCTTTTATCAAAAAATAATGACCGGTAGAACGTTGGGAAATCACATTCAAATCAATGGAGCGTTCTACTTGCATTGTGAAGGGCCGTATACTAATAAAGAATAACACATCAATAAGAACAACATAAAGTACAGTACTACCGAGCGCTATTTAGGACAGTAACTGCAGATGGAATGAATGATTTATTGTAGATGTTTTTATAGGTTCTGTATCTTCTGCCTGATGGCAGCAGAGAGAAGGACTGATGCAGAGGGTGAGTGGTGTCTTCAGTGAAGAGGGTGGCTTTCCTCTGCACTGATTGCCTGTACAGATCGCAGAGTGGGGTCTAATGGTGCGTACAGACCAAACGCTGACACACCACCAACTTCCATGTTAACCCTTTGTAGACGCTTCGACGCGCGTCGAAATGTAAGCAAAGCCGTCGCGCGTATGAAGCGTTCCAAATGCGAGCAGATGAGGATTAACGCGCGTCAAAACCAGTGAGAACAGCGCGGTACAGAGCAGCGATGCCCCGCCCACTGCTTCATGCACTCAAGTAATCACAATCTACACGTGCGTTCATTTACGCCTTGTTAACCAATCAGGGACTGGGCTCAAATAGTGAGCACAAGCGTCACCTATTACCTGCAGCAGTGGCGCAAAAAGGGCAATATATGCCTTTCATAGGGGCGCCAATAGTGATGTGTCGGTCGTGAACGATCCGGCTCTTTTGAACGAGTCTTTACAGTGAACGATATGAACAGGTTCCGGTGGTGAAGTGTTTTTTTTTTATTCCTCTTTGAGGGAGGGGCGTCACTTTAGTTGTGCATGCTTATCCACCGCTGCTGCTGCAGCTCCACGAGGAGCTCAAAGTGAGCATAAGGCAACAAGTTTGAGAAATAAAAGTCCTAATGAAATAATAAACACGGTTACAGAGGAGATCGCGTTGAAGCTTGTGTTGTTTTCTCCCCTCTTGCGCGAGGGAGAGAGAGGGAGAGGAGGAAAAGTTACGTGAATGAAGCAACAGAAGCTTAATCGGGCCGTGTGATTGTTTTTTGTGATAACAAACTCCATAGAGGGAAATATCATGTTATATTGTGTGAAATAGTGACATTTTCGTTAAAATAAAGTCAATTCAGAGGGTATTTATTTTCTTTAAAAAAAAAAGAAACAACCATCAAAGAGCCATGTGTGTATTTGTGTGTGTGTGTGTGTGTGTGTGTGTGTGTGTGTGTGTGTGTGTGTGTGTGGGAGGGGGGGTAGTTGCGCCCCTGACCTGCAGCATGGAGGAGAAGTTGATCATGGCGGTTTGCGCTCGGCCTGAGTTGTATGACACGCCTCCTAATTATGACGCTTGCAAAACTTCACGCGCAGCAAACAGGCGTTTCTCGCGAGTGTGAAGCGGCCATGTTTGGCGTCCAACTAGAGGCTGACGGAGCGTGGACGCACGTTCGGTCTGAACGCACCTTAAGGGGTTTGGGTGATCTTACTGTACTGGCCTGGTCTACTATTCTGTTGAGTTTTGTTTTGTGTTTGAGGGTGAGACAGTTAAACCAGGAGGAGATATTGTATGTGAGGATGGATTCAATGGCCCTCATTTATCAAACTTGTGTACGGTGAAATCAGATCGTATGTGGGGTTTACGAAAAATCACCGCCTGTTTTGGCATTTATCAATCTGAGCGCACCGTACACCTGGCGTATGTGCACTCAAATCCTACACCAAGTCAGGAGGTGGTGTACATGATACACCAATTTTAACTAAACACTAAACAGCGCTGGAAAACAGTTTTTAACAGCATGAATTGCATTGCCACATCGCATATTATCCTCATTAGTGATTTAAACATGAAACAAGGCTACAGCGTTAATGTTTATGGGCAGACTTGATTCAATGTTGTGCTGCATCGACACGGGTCCGAGCGCAGAGGCTCATGAGCCTGAACCAGAGACACTAGAACCTGGACTGCAGCCACAGAAGCGCTTATGGTGTTTTTTGTATTTATGTTTCGTTTTTTGTTTTTAACAAAATACCGCTGCTGCACAAACTTTGTGTGGATTCCCCGCCTCACACCGTGTACCGGGACACCGGGACTCACCTGGGTCTGCGCGAGGCCATGCTCCGTGTTCTGGTTGGTTTGAGCGTTGAGTCTGTGGACCGTATTCCGTGCTCGCGAGTAGCCCGGGCGTCAAACAAATCCTTCGACAGCTCCACAGCTTTCGTCGGTCCGGACGGGTTCGTAAAGTCCGGATACCCGGCGTGCACAGGGTCTGGTGACCGCGCGCTCTCCTCTCATCAGGGGAATGATCGAAGCACGTCTCGTAGGGCTGTCTTTGGTCCAGACTGGTTCGTTAGGCTGTCAGCTCTCCGCGCACCTGTTTCCTCCCGGAGGAAAGCTCTGCTCAGGCCGAAAGGCGCATAGTTCTGCCCGGCTCCAGCGCTGAGTCCGCGGAGCTGACAGCTGCTTTTCACTGGTTCAGATCATGGTCCAGAGTCTGTACTGCAGCGTTATGTCCATGCTTTTTTGATAATGTGGTCTAATTTTATACCCTTTTTATATAGGCTATTTAGGCCTACTGCTTATAAAGGTCACTTTTTTTATTAGCCTATTTCTTTCCCCCCCTCTTTTTTATTTAGTGAATGTGATCTTGGATTGGCTATAAGGTTAACGTGGGTTATTGGCAGATTTTTTCATCTTCCTCATGCGCAAAAATATCATATGTGTTATGTTAAAAACAACTATTTATCATTTCCTGGTTGGAGAAATGTTCTTTTTTGCCGTGTTTCATGCGTGCGTGCCGTAAAACCCGTGGGTGAGGCCTCCTCAAACATGAATATTTTGGGCGTTTCATTCAAATGACGCTAGGATTTCTCCGTGGCATTTACTATCAGCAGCGCTTGCGTACGATAAGATCTGAGCGGAAAGCACAGGTTCATAAATGTCACGCGCCCTCTGGCGTATATCGCAAATACACCTACGCATACACCATTTTTTTACGCAATGTTGATAAATGAGGGCCAATGAGTGAAGTGTACACTAAAGATAAAATGTCTGTGTTAATATTAAAATGTTTTACCTTTCTCAGGAGGTGGAGGTGCAGTTACGCCTTTTTAAAAACTGTGTCTGCATCATGTCCAGAAGAGATCGTCTGAAGTTTTAATTGCGTAAGCCAGGCCCCATGTCATTAGTGTACGGAGCCTAGAAAGTTCTTGTTGTGAGGTGAAAGTGCTAACCCCCTCAGTCTCTGTGGCTGTGATTAACAGTCCCTCGCGGTCAGGAAGGAGATGGTAAAGTGAGAAGTGCGTAATCGTAGCCACATCATTAAGCACCCGGAGCCTGGAGAGCTGAGTGAAAGAGGAGCCTGGGCACAGCTGCCAGTGGGTGCAGACAGATGCTTCGCGTTCGACTCGGAAACACAGCAGACACACGCCAATGACAGGAGGAGACTCGCCTCAGGTAAACTCTCCATGTTCTTCAACCAGAAATGCTCAACTTAAATCTGAAACTGGAAAAGACTGACCTTCCCATCTTTATAAAGTACAAAACTGTCACAATGACACATCAACTCTAAAGTTATTGTGAAACGGAGAAACAAAATATATACAACTCACTGTACATAAGTTACAAAGTTTGATTTGTGCTTTTTGTCTTTGGAATAATTGGTCTCAAAACACTTTCCGTCTTATTTCTAGGTAAAATAATCGACCAAATGGGATGAAGCTTTTCTTTTTTCAACTGTTTCTCTATAAAACAAGTCATTCAAAGTGTCTTTCTTACTTTAAAAACATAATGTTAAGTCTCTCAACTGTGCTTTTTCAGAATCTGAACTTTAACTGTGAAGTTTTCAGTGAGATGGAAGGAGCTGGACATGTATTTTGTATTGTGTAAGCCTCTATCAGAGACGCGTTGTCTTCACAGTTCTATAAACTCACATAACACTATCTGTATCTGTGAAGCCATGGTCGCCGCAATGAGCGAGTGCTGAGGAGGAGAGGATGGAAACAGAAGGAAGATGCCTATAGGAGCGTTAATGTGTCTGCTATTTGCATGGGTCACTGAATGAAGGGCTATTAGCAGAGATCACACAGACCACAGTCAGGAGCCTTTTAGTTAGTGGAATTCTAATCACACTCAAGACCACAGAGCGGAAATGTGCCTAATGGAACACGCTGTCAGTAATAGATTTCCACTGACTTCATGATTTTTAACTTGATGAGGTAAACAGTCATTTGCAAAAGGATGATCAGGGTTTGGGAAAATAAGGAAATATGTTCATAAAATCTGTAGACAAACAATTGGCCCTAATTCACGAAAAAAACACCTCCAAAGAACATCTCAGACACGGTGACAACCTCAGTCCCAGAGTCAGGACTAAACACGGTGACAACCTCAGTCCCAGAGTCAGGACTAAACACGGTGACAACCTCAGTCCCAGAGTCAGGACTAAACACGGTGAAAACCTCAGGGAGAGGCCTGCTGCTGGTTTTTAGTTAGTTTCCAATAAAAATCGCTCTCAAATATTAAACCAGATCATGAACATTTGTGCCATGGTCCAGTATCCTGCTATATTGATCATAAAAAGTGCTGATTGGCCAGAGCATGTTCCACACTGAGACGTAAAGGACTTTATTAATGACACACATAGAAGCCTGTGAGTGAAATCAACATGCAGAGAATCCTGGGAGCAGCTTCCCCCTGTGAGACGTCAAAGCTTTTGGAGCAGGAACAGGAGCGCCTGGAGATCAGTGCCCCCATGATTTGTGTTTTGCATCCTGTTTGCAAACTAATCTCCAACACGCTGTCACACCCTGACACTTAAATAAGAACTTTTTTTGGACGTGAGCGCGGCGGCGGAGCGAGAGAGAGACAGCGAGCCAAATAGTTGGAAATGGTGTGGTTCCAGACTGCGCTCCTGGGACTGGCTTCCTCATTTATTCGGAGGCAGAGCTGGAGCGGGCTGGGGGTATCAAGGGGGTTTGGTTTAATAATGACAGGGATAAGGAAGCTCACTCTCCCCCAGGGGAACAAAATGAATACCATTGCCGACATGATGTGCAGCTAAACACTGGCTCCGCGGCTCGTGTGGAGATTTAGAACGCAGTGATGGCCTCTAAAGTGCACGTAAGTTGCCCTGAAATGTCAGAAGCAGAATAGTCCACGGAGAGGCTTCAGCATAAAGCAGGTGTTTATTGTGTTTAGTAATGTGAGAGGAGAGTGTGAGCGCCTTATTGCGCAGGCTTGGAGAGCTATTACTGAACCTTGCCATCACTTAGCGACGTGTAGGTCTCATTAGAATGGAACTTTTCAATTGTAACACATTTAGGACTCTACATTAAGACTTCTTAATATCTCCAACATTGGGCAGGTCCCAGGCACTCACAGTGCACAGCTTGGACGTGACACTATTGTTCCCTACTCTTGTCCTTTATTTTGACCCATCCTCTGTGCAGCAGGAGCAGTGGACGACTGCAGGACAGCTAAGTTGTTGAGTTAGGTTTATGGAATAGAAGTTTATTTGTATAACACTTTTCACATTAGACAAGTCACCCAAAGCTTGACACAGTTTTAGGAGATGTGTTCTTCATTCACATTCACTGTGGTGGTAAGTTACTTGTGTAGCTACAGTTTCCCATTCATTCACGCACACGCATCATTCATCCTGACCTACTGTACATGTTTTTAGAGGTAGAGGAAACCGACGTAGGCACGGGAAAAACATGAAAACTCCACACAAAGGTCCCGGCCGGGGATCGAACATGGGACCTTCATCGCACCCGGAATGTGCGCTAACCGCTGTGCCACCTTGCCGCAGCGATTATGGAACCATGGTTAGAAAAAGCCTTTTCCGTATGTTTTAGGTTGATTGGTGAAAGTGGATCATCAGGAGGAAAGCCACTCAGTCTCAGGGAGAACATGAAACTAGAGGAATCAACATATATATATATATAATATATATATATATATATATATATATACTACATTTTCACATTCAGTCCTGATTTAGTCTTGCAAACTTACAAACGTTTTTGTAAGTTAACTTTAACGTTTTTTCAGAAAACAACCTGAATTTGCGCCAAAGGAGCTAATTATCTGTGGCACATTTCTCCTCCAGAAACAGAGAGAGAAGCCCGTGCTTCATGTTGCTTTTTATACCCACTGTGGGTCAGAAATTGATGTCTGGACAGAACAAAGTACTAAAAGTATTTCTTATGATACCGTCCCCTACCGGAGCTTTTTGGTCGGTACCACCGTTTAACAGAACGAAGCCCTAGGACAGTGTGCCCCAGGTCTCCCGTGTCAGTGGTTGTGTGTTGCCCTCACCTTGAGCTGTCTGCGGACGCGGTCGATGAAGAACCTCCAGCAGTTGTCTCTGGTGTCCACAGCTCCAGAGCTCCTCACCTCGGGCCTGACCGTGGAGATGATGTTCTCCAGCTCATCATCTGCAAACAGGTCTGGGATTTCTCCTGCAAAACCAGGAGACAGCACAGAGACTCAGCGTCTGCACGGTGGATCACGGGGCATTTGCACCTTAATCGAAAAGTGTGACTCATTTATGTTCTTTGCACAGGTCCTAGTCAGAGGGATCAAACTTCCACTATACTAAAGGCAAGACCCTGCATGGGATAGAGGAATAAGATACACTTTCAACTTCACCAAACTTTGGGACATAAATATAGGGGTGTTGCAAGTATTATTTTATTTAACAGTTTAATGTGCGGGGGTAAAAGTACATTTAGATATAAGATGTTTGTCAGGGATAATTCTTATTTAGTCTGAAGAATATTACTAAAAGGATTATCATTTTCCCTTGGGTTTTTGGATGGGTTAAAAGCTCTATAAATCAGGCTAGGACATGGATATCAACACATCTTTGAGAAAAGTATTGTTTTAATTATCATTGATTATTACATGTGTGGTGACTAATATACAGTCCTTATTTTTTATGCTTTTGTTTTTACTCAAGCTTTGTAAAATATCTCACCTTATCTTAACTTACAACAAAAGTGCAAGTCTGAAAAACAAGTCCAAGTACTTGTCCTCACAAAACAACCAAGTTGGAGCAATTAGCAGTTGTTTTAAGCTGTGCAGACTATAAACCCACAGAGTGGCATCACCTTGTGACATCAGCAGGTGGGGGGAAAGCGTTTTGAGAAGGACACCGACTAAATATGCAGGATAATTCAAACATAACTAAACAGATCATAACTCCGGAGATGTGTTTACAAACATTCTACAACAGAGGCATACAAAGTCTGTTTAGAATAATATGAGCTTGTTTAAAAAAAAAAAACACTGTTGGGCTGTAGACCAAAATGTTCCAAATACCTCAATGTACAATTCATAAAGTCTATCTTTATTACAGTGCATCTGTACTCATTTCCAGAGTACTTTCATTTCCCTTCACACTGAATGGTCCATAATTAGATGATAAAAGTCTTAGTGTTAATAATTCTAATGTTGATTCATGTTTAATATGGAGCTGAGGGCCTCCGCGGGAATGGCTGTCAGCAGGAAGACAGATAACTGCACACTTTTGTTGCATATGCAATGGCTGATCTCAGGGTGCGAGGGAAGGGACTCTTCAGAAGAAATCAATGAGTTATGTGTAGAAAGGATTATATTGAGCTATTTGGACGGGCAAAACAAAATGTTAGTGTTACTGATGTGCTGTATTTCTTCACATAAAAGTAGTAAACATTCAAGCTAACATGGCAAACTCTTGGGTGGTTGAGAGCTTGCACTGATCGTAACATCAGTCACATTCGATTCGAAATGGATTTAAAAGTGAGTGGTCGGCCAGAAAAGCAAAGGGACTGGTTAAAACAGTTTGGGAGAAACACGACTTTTTGTGAGGATTCAAAGATGGTAAATTTGAAGAACAATGGAAAACCCAGCCCCCCGGAACCGCCAACTTAACGTGGTGGAGGGGTTTGAGCACTTGAATGATTCTGGGAGCTAAGTTGTCGGGGGCTTCGGGTCAGACAAAGAGCGGTTCAGAAGCCCCTTATGAGAGACCAACAGGCCCGGTTAGAACCATGAGGCCGTCCTTCTGTGGACCCACCACCTGCAGGAGGAGCCATAGGGGCTGGTGCAGCTCCAACAGCTGCCCCCACGACCCGGCAACGGACAAGTGGAAGAAGATGGATGGATGGATGGATGGAAAAAATGACCAAGACAGTTCATGTTACTGAATACACATGGGACTCATGCATGTAAACACACCCCGCCGGATTGTAGCCAAGGACTAGTTTCCATCGTCCCACACTCGCTCTCTCAAACACACTCTCATTCACCCTGGCCTATTGTATTATGTTTTTAGTGGCAGGGGAATTTCTGCCCAATTCAAGCTAACTACTCATAGCACTGCTTTAACATTTACCTTACAAGTAAAATGACTTCAATCTTAAAATGTGCACTCCACTAATGAGGCTAGTGGACAGATGTTCGTGTTACAGAGGTGTAGACAGGCGTACAGACATACTAAAAGCCCCAAAGCCGGTTAAATCCTTTCAATGCAACCTACAGTAGAAGCCATGCCTTGTTTGTTTTTTGAGGTTTTATATATATATATATATATATATATATATATATATATTTGGTCTTGTCATTCAAGAGGTTCAAGCGAACCTTTCTTGTCAGTGTGCAGTCAGGGTCATTGCAGACCAAATGAATAATTCTCAAAACAATAACAGTCACATGGTTGCCAGCCACGCAAACGGCAAAAATCATAGCACGCAGTGAGAGGAGGAGGAGGAAGTAACCAACTGAGGGTCAGCATAAATGCTTTTCACAATAGTGTTACACGTACCACTGGTGGAAGCATATATTTCAGTATCTCAAGAAGGGTTTGGGTAAAACAAGAAAGACTGGAGTCAGAACACGATTTGGTCTGTGTGTGTCCCGAAGTGGTGAGTGCCTTCAGTAATCATCGGTGTACTGACTGTGTGAGTGCTTACCCGAGGCCAGCAGGTCGTTGAGCAGCACTAGGAACATGTCGTCTGCCACCTGAGCGTCTGTCATGAGGAACACTGTGCCTACATTCTTCAGTCCAGCTTTAATGTAGAGGGAGGCCAGGTCAGCCTGCTCACACAGAGGAGAGAGACATCAGCCAAAATGTTTACTCAAAATAGGTTCAAAATGGTTTGGTTTGTCAACATCAAGCTTTTGTCACACATCTGTCAGGAGATTGTTCAGAAGCAGACTTCGTACAGTATTAGGGCTTGTAGGAACCGATAATGTAATAACGGCTGATAACTTAATAATGGCTAATAACGTAATAACGGCTAATAAAGTAATAATGGCCGATAACGTAATAACGGCTAATAAAGTAATAACGGCTAATAAAGTAATAATGGCCGATAACGTAATAACGGCTAATAAGTAATAATGGCGATAAAAAAACGCTAAAAAGTAATAACGGCTAATAAAGTAATAATGGCCGATAACGTAATAACGGCTAATAACGTAATAATGGCCGATAACGTAATAACGGCTAATAACGTAATAACGGCTAATAACGTAATAACGGCTAATAACGTAATAATGGCGATAAAGTAATAACGGCTAATAACGTAATAACGGCTAATAACGTAATAACGGCTAATAAAGTAATAACGGCTAATAAAGTAATAACGGCTATAAAGTAATAATGGCCTAAAGTAATAACGGCTAATAATAACGGTAATAACGTAAAGCTAATAAAGTAATAACAGCTAATAAATAATAACGGCTAATAACGTAATAAGGCTAATAACGTAATAACGGCTAATAAAGTAATAACGGCTAATAAAGTAATAATGGCCGATAAAGTAATAACGGCTAATAACGTAATAACGGCTAATAAAGTAATCCATCCATCCATCCATTTTCTTCCGCTTTATCCGGGGCCGGGTCGCGGAGGCAGCAGTCTCAGCAGAGATGCCCAGACTTCCCGATCCACGCACACCTCCTCCAGCTGTTCTGGGGGACCCCGAGGCGACACCAGGCCAGCTCGGAGACATAGTCCCACCAGCGTGTCCTGGGCCTTCCACGAGGCCTCCTCCCAATAGGACATGCCTGGAACACCTCCCGAGGGAGGCGACCAGGAGGCATCCGGAACAGATGCCCTAGCCACCTCAGCTGGCTCCTTTCGACGTGAAGGAGCAGCAACTCTACCCCGAGCTCCTCCCGGGTAACTGAGCTCCTCACCCGATCTCGGAGGGTGCGCCCAGCCACCCTGCGAAGGAAACTCATTTCGGCCGCTTGTATCCGCGATCTTGTCCTTTCGGTCATTACCCAATCTCATGACCATAGGTGAGGGTGGGAACGTAGATCGATCGGTAAATCGAGAGCTTTGCCCCCTGACTCAGCTCCCTCTTCACCACAACAGTCCGATACAGCGACCGCATCACTGCTGATGCTGCACCGATCCGTCTATCGATCTCACGCTCCATCCGTCCCTCACTCGTGAACAAGACCCCGAGATACTTGAACTCCTCCACTTGAGGTAAGGACCCCCACCGACCTGAAGCGGGGAAACCACCTTTTTCCGGTGGAGAATCGGAATAAAGTAATAATGCCGATAATGGCTAATAACGTAATAACGGCTAATAACGTAATAACGGCTAATAACGTAATAACGGCTAATAACGTAATAACGGCTAATAAAGTAATAATGGCCGATAAAGTAATAACGGCTAATAACGTAATAACGGCTAATAAAGTAATAATGGCCGATAACGTAATAACGGCTAATAACGTAATAACGGCTAATAAAGTAATAACGGCTAATAAAGTAATAATGGCCGATAACGTAATAACGGCTAATAACGTAATAACGGCTAATAAAGTAATAATGGCTAATAACGTAATAACGGCTAATAACGTAATAATGGCCGATAAAGTAATAACGGCTAATAACGTAATAACGGCTAATAACGTAATAACAGCTAATAACGTAATAACGGCTAATAACGTAATAACGGCTAATAAAGTAATAACGGCTAATAAAGTAATAATGGCTAATAACGTAATAACGGCTAATAACGTAATAACGGCTAATAAAGTAATAACGGCTAATAAAGTAATAATGGCTAATAACGTAATAACGGCTAATAACGTAATAATGGCTAATAAAGTAATAACGCTAATAAAGTAATAACGGCTAATAACGTAATAACGGCTAATAACGTAATAACGGCTAATAACGTAATAACGGCTAATAACGTAATAACGGCTAATAAAGTAATAACGGCTAATAAAGTAATAATGGCCGATAACGTAATAAAGGCTAATAACGTAATAACGCTAATAAAGTAATAACGGCTAATAACGTAATAACAGCTAATAAAGTAATAACGGCTAATAACGTAATAACGGCTAATAACGTAATAACGGCTAATAACGTAATAACGGCTAATAAAGTAATAATGGCCGATAAAGTAATAACGGCTAATAAGTAATAACGGCTAATAACGTAATAACGGCTAATAAAGTAATAACAGCTAATAAGTAATAACGGCTAATAACGTAATAACGGCTAATAAGTAATAACGGCTAATAAGTAATAACGGCTAATAAGTAATAACGGCTAATAAAGTAATAATGGCCGATAAAGTAATAACGGCTAATAACGTAATAACGGCTAATAACGTAATAACGGCTAATAAAGTAATAACGGCTAATAACGTAATAACGGCTAATAAAGTAATAACGGCTAATAAAGTAATAATGGCGATAAGTAATAACAGCTAATAACGTAATAACGGCTAATAACGTAATAACGGCTAATAAAGTAATAACAGCTAATAAAGTAATAACGGCTAATAACGTAATAACGGCTAATAACGTAATAACGGCTAATAAAGTAATAACGGCTAATAAAGTAATAACGGCTAATAACGTAATAACGGCTAATAAAGTAATAACGGCTAATAAAGTAATAACGGCTAATAACGTAATAACGGCTAATAACGTAATAACGGCTAATAAAGTAATAACGGCTAATAACGTAATAACGGCTAATAACGTAATAACGGCTAATAACGTAATAACGGCTAATAACATAATAACGGCTAATAATGTAATAACGGCTAATAAAGTAATAACGGCTAATAACGTAATAGTTATTAGTGGAGTTTACAAACTAACCCTAAACTTAGCCCTAACCTTAAGGATAGTGGAGTTACAAACTAACCCTAACCTTACCTTAGCCCTAACCTTAAGGATAGTGGAGTTACAAACTAACCCTAACCTTACCTTAGCCCTAACCTTAAGGATAGTGGAGTTACAAACTAACCCTAACCTTACCTTAGCCCTAACCTTAAGGATAGTGGAGTTACAAACTAACCCTAACCTTACCTTAGCCCTAACCTTAAGGATAGTGGAGTTTACAAACTAACCCTAACCTTACCTTAGCCCTAACCTTAAGGATAGTGGAGTTACAAACTAACCCTAACCTTACCTTAGCCCTAACCTTAAGGATAGTGGAGTTACAAACTAACCCTAACCTTACCTTAGCCCTAACCTTAAGGATAGTGGAGTTTACAAACTAACCCTAACCTTACCTTAGCCCTAACCTTAAGGATAGTGGAGTTACAAACTAACCTAACCTTACCTTAGCCCTAACCTTAAGGATAGTGGAGTTTACAAGCTAACCCTAACCTTAGCTTAGCCTTAACCTTAAGGATAGTGGAGTTTACAAACTAACCCTAACCTTACCTTAGCCCTAACCTTAAGGATAGTGGAGTTTACAAACTAACCCTAACTTTACCTTAGCCCTAACCTTAAGGATAGTGGAGTTTACAAGCTAACCCTAACCTTACCTTAGCCCTAACCTTAAGGATAGTTGTGTTTACAAACTAACCTAATCTTACCTTAGCCCTAACCTTAAGGATAGTGGAGTTTACAAGCTAACCCTAACCTTACCTTAGCCCTAACCTTAGGGATAGTGGAGTTTACAAGCTAACCCTAACCTTACCTTAGCCCTAACCTTAAGGATAGTGGAGTTTACAAGCTAACCCTAACTACCTTAGCCCTAACCTTAAGGATAGTGGAGTTTACAAGCTAACCTTATCTTAGCCCTAACCTTAAGGATAGTGGAGTTTACAAGCTAACCTTACCTTAGCCCTAACCTTAAGGATAGTTGTGTTTACAAACTAACCTTTACCTTACCTTAGCCCAAACCTTAAGGATAGTTGTGTTTACAAACTAACCTAACCTTACCTTAGCCCTAACCTTAAGGATAGTGGAGTTACAAGCTAACCTTACCTTAGCCCTAACCTTAAGGATAGTTGTGTTTACAAACTAACCCTAACCTTACCTTAGCCCTAACCTTAAGGATAGTGGAGTTTACAAGCTAACCCTAACCTTACCTTAGCCCTAACCTTAAGGATAGTGGAGTTACAAACTAACCCTAACCTTACCTTAGCACTAACCTTAAGGACCTATTGTCAGAATAGAGGTGTCAAAAAGTGTCGGATTGACGGGACGTCGAAATGGGGGGTTGTCGGAATGATGGGCTGACCCCGGAAGTAGCAACTACGTCGCTTCGCAAAGCTAGCTTTCCCTCGCACATTCATTCACAAATGTTGATATATATTACATCCACTTGTCCTGAAGGCTCCCCGCGATTACGCTATAAACCAAATATGGTCATTTCCTTTCTGGGAGCCACCCGTACGAAAGACCGGAGAAATGTGTCACAGATTAGCACACGTTACAAATATTTATATCAGTAGTCTACAGCAGAAGTTTCAAATTGATATCAGTAAATTGTATCTTTTTTCCATATTCACCTGCAGTGTCTCGCCTTAAAGGATTGAAAAAGTCAATTTTACATCACATGTCAGCGTAAAGATGAACATAGTCAATGAATTGATCAAACGGTCAGTATCTGCTTTTATGTGCTGTGATTCCAAAGTCATATCTCTGGGCCGCTGCTGTTTCATATTCACCAGGGAGCGCCTGTTATGTCCACATCGCTCACTCACACCTTATGAATACAGGGGATGTTGATTATAAAGCTACATGTGCGTCTCTGCACAGTGCACTGCTGATCAAAGCTTTGACGGGCAGAGTACGTGTTTATACCAACAACAAAGGCTGGGCCTACCGCATACATACATATTAAAGCTGTGTCACAGACTTAGCATTATCCAAGTGATGCCATGTATGATCGAACAGCAGTCCGATTAGGTTCATTAGCTCTTCTGATGAAAATGAACTGTGTCACAACCAGTATGTTTGTCTCATGTTTATACATGTTTCAGCCATAGGCATAAAATACAACCCGCCTAATATTCAAACCTAACTAATATTTTTGTCCAAACATTAATTATTAAACATTTAATTTGAGATTTCCTACGTCGAGCCCTGTAATTCAGTGCTTTATTTGTTGGAACATGAAATAAATAAAAAGTAAAAACATAAAGTTTGTTTATTCATTACGCACTGTTGTAAGTTCAGTCAGTACCAGCCTTTTTATTGAAGGTTTTTACATGAGGCTAAAATGTACCGGATTCCGGGAAATTGCAAAGATTTGGTTCAATATTCAACCAAAACGTAATGGCCTTGGTTTGAGCCACACTCTGCCTTTCTCATGTGTCACATAATGTTACTGTGACAGTAACAGGATGACAGCGCCATCTGCAGTTAAGGCATACGTCATTGTCCCCGTAGGGAAATTTGTCCCCTGCATTTGACCCATGCTTCGACGCTGCTGGGGCGACCCGTCAGGGAACCATCTCCAGATGTGGAGCCAGGCTGATGGCCAGTATCACCTGGCTGCAGTTCCGACTACATGTACTTGAACCTGTTGGCAGAGGTCTAAACTCCAAAGTTTCCAGAGGACACTGTGTTATCAACATGTTGCGTTTACAAATTGCTTCTTGCAAACTTTCAAATTGCAATCTGGAGTTGATTGTGATTCATCAGCCCTAATTTTGGTCTTGAAAATTGTTCTTTTGTACTTATTGTTGCAAATTGGTAAACTCAGCCCCAGTGCCAGTTCTCAGTTATGCAGATGAGTTTATCGGTCGTCTTGCGTAGTGCCAATCATCATTGCAATTTCTGTTTTGAGGTGTGTCATCAAAGTAAACCATTGTACGATCGGTATATCTAATCCACACAGTGTTTCGTCCTGATTGCCTTTTCCACGGTTGTCTAACATCTTAGTAGTGAGTTTGGAATTGAGTCAAAATGTATTCATATGATGCGAATTCGACTGTTTGGAGCTGTTAACCATGCCATAATGTTATATCGTCATCAACAACAGAGAACTGTGTTGTTTTCTTTCATTCACATGTTTCAGTCATCCTGCAGTCTGTCTCTCTCTCCTTCATAAACTAGTTCTGATCAGTGGTCAAACTCTCAAAAGTAAGAGCAG
Organism: Neogobius melanostomus; assembly: GCA_007210695.1. Lineage (NCBI taxonomy): Eukaryota > Metazoa > Chordata > Actinopteri > Gobiiformes > Gobiidae > Neogobius > Neogobius melanostomus. The sequence continues at coordinate 630,345 of VHKM01000157.1, forward strand.
ATTGTGCGCCCTCTGCTGGCAGTATCACTAGTTACATCTACATCTGAAGTCCTAGGGTTATTTTTGTGTCATTTTGTAGTTATTTTACCATATAACACAAAAAATACCAAGACTAAGATGCTTAAAAATCGAACATGGACGACATGGAAATGAAATGGACACGAAAGTAGCTTTAACCTCCCGTTGTATCACTATTTGTCATGATCTAGTCCAGTTTACCACAGCAGGATTTGGGCAGGAGATGCTGATGAGAAAATCCCAGGCAGCTGCAATCTGAGCCAACTAAACTTCTGACCTGAAAAGCATGGCTAAACTGCAAGCTAGTACTTAAATCATACAAATGAACTTTACAGGATGAACAAATATGTGGACTTTAAAAATCAATATTTATAGGAGGCTAGGGGCCCACCTCCATTTAAAGAAAGCATAACTTGCCGCATTCTGATGCATTTTACATGTAATATTGCAAGCAGCCTGTGTTTATTGAGCCATCTTCAAATCAGTATAAATGTGGCACCAGGTTTGGTGCAAGCCCCGATTTCTCTGCTTCGCGCCAGCGCCAGGCACTTTGTCCTCCCTTCACAGGCTCTGTAAATCACTACAGGCCTCTGCCAGGACATTTGAACCTGTGGTGTGTCCGTTTATGCACTGGCACAAACTGTACTTTTCCATCTGCATATTGGGGCAATTTTCTTCACTTAAAAAGTATTTTCGTGGCAAAAAGAAACAGACAATCGTGTTCCCAGGCTGTGCCCTAAAGGTTTTTTAGTTTTTTTTAATATGGCTTATTTTCCTGACTGTGACATCATGCTGCAGTGTGGGTATTTTTTGGTACAGTAAGCATTCTTAAATTCAATAATCTAAGCCGACGTAAATGCATTCAGATGGTGGTTTTCCTTTGTGTGTTGAGGCACATGTCCCTGTGTCTGGGCCAGTTTCCTCTGGGTGAAAGCCTGACCCACTGTCACTGAAAGATCCACAAATACCTTGGAAACTTCAGATGTTAAAACTCGTTGTTAAACATAACGCCAGTAGACTGTGCACAACCTGCTCCTAAATCTGCTATGATTAGGACACTGGTTTAAATGGAAGTTATAACGATGGTGAAAACTAGCCAACATGCTTGTCTGCACAGGGACACATGAGACGTTTGGCCACGGGATCTGAACTGGTTTTAGTGGAGTGTCTAGACTGTCAAACGTTCTGCGTATGACGTTTACCGGAGTGTGGGCCAATGTTCTAAGTGCTGAGGAGCAACAAGGATTAAACGTGTTGGATTAGCTTCACAGCTAGAAGGTCCTGGGTTCGATTCCCACCTGGACAGGGCCTTTCTGTGCGGAGTTTGCATGTTCTCCCCGTGTCTGTTTCCTCTGGGTACTAACGTTTCCCCTACCACTAAAAACATGTGCAATAGGTGAATCCTCCAGCCAGGTGATTCTGACCATCAGCCTGGTTCCACATCATGAAGATGGGTCCCCGGGCGCGGCACTGCCTTCGCCCACTGCTCCTTACGGGTTGCCCCAGTGGCATCAAAGGATGGGTCAAATGCAGAGGACAAATTTCCCTACGGGGACAATAAAGTATACAAACAAACAAACAAACAAATGAAACAAGAGTTGTCGGCCAGTGTGTGTGCAGTGGTGGAAACCTTGAGGTCACTGATGCCGTAGCCCTTCCTCAAGGTGATCTGGAACACCTCCAGGCCCGAGATGAAGGCAGCCAGCCGGGTGAGGCTCTGCTTCCCGCTGCCTCCCACTCCCACCAGCAGGGCGCTCCCCCGCGGGCACTCCAGGATGCGGCTGATGCGGCAGCTGTGGGGGTGGCACAGGAGCAGAGAGGTGAGCAGGACAGGGACCAGCCGTGAGTCAGCAAACAACACTTTACCGGTAACAAGCAGAGACTCAGATGGAGAGAGCAGAAGAGAAAAGAGCTCTTGTTATGGCAGTCACAAGCAAAACTCCAGGACTTATCCGAAATAACTGCTGGCTCAGTGTTTTGCTTCAGGCCAAGCGGTTCAGCCAGGTGTGCAATCAATAATCAATATACAACTGCTATTTTAACGTTGTCACTTGATTGATTGATTGATTGATTGATTGATTGATTGATTGATTGATTTGAGTGATTATTTACATTATTTACATTATTGCAGTGCAGAAAAAAAAAAGGAGTAGGCCGAAGCAAGAAAGCTTATAAGTGCCTACCCCCATATTCAAAATTAATTTACATTCCGGATACAGTGATACAACATCTCGTGTTTACATACAATATAACACTTTACATTTCAAATTCTTGAATTACACAATTATTATTATTATTATTTTTATTTTTTTTAAGTATAACTTTATAACTTGTCATAGGGCTTTTTAACGGTCAGGCCTACAACAACAGAGATTTTTCAGAATCAGAATTGGTGTTATTGCCATTGTCAGTGAACACATTCACAAATTTCCTTTGATGCAATCATGCAACATGAAACATAAAACACAGAACATAAAACTTAGATGAGATGAATAATATAAATATATAAATAATATAAAAACTATAAAACTATAAGGGCATGCATAAAGTAGATAGATAGAGAATGGAGTGGCGATAGAAGGCGACATGCACTCCACTAGCATTGAGTGAGACGCTAATCGTTCCAATTAGTGACGTGCACAGACATTTTGAGGGGCAGGTGCTCAACCAAGACAAAAAGAATTAGTCTACGCCTAGCCATGACTTGGTCGAACTTTAGCTAATTTTAAAACCATTCTATGGCGCGACAAACAGAACCGCTAAAGTTACTGACTTTGTCCAGACAGTCTCGACACGCGGTGCTGACACCATTGCCTCATCGGCTCTTTTAATTTCCATTCCCCCTTAATAATCCAGTCTAACCGTGCCAGTTTGTAAATAAAGGTTATCTCATTTACTCAGTTTACTCTGTGAGGTTAACACATTTGGTCCTAAAGGGAGGTTACGGCTGCTTCTGAATACCTCCAATCATAGCTCCTATGTCCTGATCCTAGCTCCTATCCCCTTGTGACCTGGTAAAGTCAACTGTTAGATCCCTCTGCAGTTAGTAACTAGAGCTTAAGCAGCGTTTGCACAATCCTACCGTCCTCACCCAGTGGCGGCAACAACAGGAAGTGACATCACCAACAGCTGTTTCATAAAAACTATATATGGACTACAAAAAACACTCATACTGCAGTCACTGACTTTAATGACGCAAACATGAGCCACAATAATGATATGAAGCCACACAGTCTGTTTTCAGATTTACCTTCCACAGCTAAGCTTCATCACATAAATACATTTAGGCCATTTACTCTTTAAAACAGTGACATGTGACTGTGCTGTGGCAACTCTAACATTTATTATGTCACTTTTATAAAGTTTGGCTCATGCAGAATCTTTTTTCATTTTATTTTTTATTGAATTAAGTGTGCGTCTGTCAATCAACAGTGGTTGTGCATGAATCACTCGGGTGTGGGGTATTGGCGGCGCGGTGGCTTATGGGATGGCACTGAAAGCACTATTCGGAGGCTTCTTATCACGGAGGACACACATCCAGTTTGGGCTTAGACCTCTTACCAATTTGCCCGATTTGGATGCACCCTATGTTTTTAAACTATCTGTAAACTTCAGTTCGTGTCAGTGGACAGATTAGTAAAACTTTGTTGAGTTGTTCAGTTCTTTACTTTTAGGCGTTTACACAGTCTAGTTAGGTCAACCTAAAGGGGCTTTCGGCCCGAGAGCAGCACTTTTAGATCAGTGTGAAGTGCAGCAGTTCACAGCTGTTTAAAGAGGTGATCTTGGCACAGGTGTGGTGTGAATGCCTCGGGCATCGGCTGAACTCCTCTCTCTTTCTTTTTTTTCTGCAAAGAAAGAATGACTACGCGCTGCATGAGGACGTGCTCTGACGAGGCAAAATGGATCAACTTTAAATAATCAAGGTACATCTCTCTTTCCCGTCTTTCCCTTCCTGCTGCAGTGACACTTTTCTCCTCATGAGCCAATTAAGTGCATTTCTCTTCGCTTGGCATATCAGCCTCACTGTATTTAACCATGACTGAACTAACTTTGGAATAAATGCAGTAGGAACTAGGGCGGTCTCAGCCCGACCTACAAAGCGCTCCAACATGTGTGAAAACTGACTTAAATCTCTCTCTAATCAAGAAGAACATAGCCTTTAAAAACAGCCCGCTATGTTTTTGATCGAGCTTGAGTAGAATAGAGCTTGTGATAGCGGTATACCCCTGTGTCAGATGCCCTCCCGTCCTCCTATACCTCTATACGTTGGTTGTGCTGTGTGGTTGGATACGGAGAGTGGCATGATGGACCTGTCACAAGTATAAAAAGATCTTTTGCTGTGACACAAACCAATAGAACAGAATACTTTATGGTAACCGTTTTAAATTCCTCCTGAGTCTAAACTTGTCTGTCTTTTTGGGCATTGTTTGGGAGCATTGTGGTTGCACGCAGTACAACAGCGAAATGGCAGTTCAGGCAGAATGTAGGACACCGAGCCAACAGCCAACAGGGATTTGCATGGAAGTGAATAGGTTTGAGCCTAAACAGAGCTTTACCTGCGGCTGAACTGTAAAGACAAGGACATGGAAGGGGGCCGGGGTGCAGTGGGTGGGCAGGGCTGTTTACAATCCAGCGCTTACATAACCCGCTTTAAAACAGCACTACAGTTGCCTCCGCGGGGGAAAAGTAAATGGATAAATTGAAAGCACAACGCCGGTTTTAGCAGTCAGGCGGTGTGCTGGGACTTTGGGCAGATTTGCCTGTCTCTGTTTTTGACACTGTGCAAAATGGAAGTACTAATCCCCAAATACCTGCCTGTGTGTTTGACAGACACTAAAGAAATAGGCAGGACTGACTACTTTGGCAGATGTTCCACTGAAAATATGCCGTCTTTATGAAATGTATGCCATCGTCTCGTATTCATTTAAAAGTGTTATTCTTGACAAGAGATGCACAATTTGGGGAAAAATAACTAGGATTATGCAGGAACATGTGATGATTGGATGCTATATCTGCATTTATCATTCCATATGCTAAAATCGGTTTATTTGGTCGGGACACGTGAACATGCGACACATGCATGTTAATGAACACGCCAGATTGTGGCCATGGGCTCATTTCCATCTGTTGTCCCCCACTCGCACTTTTAAACACAATCTCATTCATCCTAGCCTATTGTACATGTTTTTAGTGGTTGGGAAGAACATGGAAACTCCACAAAAAGGCCCGTCCAGGTGGGAATCGAACCCGGGACCTTCTTGCTGTGAGGCATGAGCACTAACCGCTTACTCACAGAGAATTGAGTAATCCTGTCTGCATTACAGTTCAAAATGTAATAAAATGATTTTGTGTAACAAAAACACGTTGTGTAATAATGTTTGTCCCAGTGGACCAGGACCAGGACTCTAGGCACATTGAGTTGCCTTGTGGACGAAATGTGTGGCATAAATAAAGTTGCCTTGCTGCTTTTGTCACTCAATCTGAACATCAACTCTGGTTTGGACTCTGCGCTCTGGCCCCGCCCCCTCTGCATCTCCCTCAGTTTGAGGGAGACGCAGGCAGACTGAGGGCCTCAGTCGTACTGTCAAACCACCGAGACAGATCCACATGCGCTGGTTTAAGCTTTAGTTAAAGCGAGGATAATGTATATGACATTACCATCTTTTCACGTGCCACCGCACATCAGCCCGTAAATGTAAATGTGTGTGTCAGATACAAAGCCACGGTTTGAGGAGGCAATGACGCAGCCACAGATGCTTCTCCTTCTCCCCTCGCTCCTCTGATCAGAATGAGAGGAAAACTCCTGTTGCAAATCGAAGTCACCATCAGTCTGACGGCACGAGCTCAGGCTCCTCTCTCTTTATGACAGATATTAAGAAATTGCTCTTTGATCAGACTTTGGCGCTGTTTACGTGAAAGGCGTTGCTATTGTAGCGAGGGCTGACGCAACGTCAACCGCACTCACTTTTACGCACTTTACCGCGGAAATTTCTCACGCTAATGTACGAGCCGCTGCACGCCATAAACGCATAAACTCACCTGTAGTTGAGCGAGGCAGAAGGACGCTCTCCTCCAGTGTTGTATCCACACAAAAACCATTGAAGTCAGCACAGCCGGGCCTCTTTAGGATCCAAACTTAGAACTTAGAGGCTATCATTTAAGGGTTTCGGAATCAGCCTGTGTCTTCTCTCTCCGCTGTAAACACACACCACGCTGTATTTGCATGGTTCGAGCATGGTCTTCTGTTCTGAACACTGATTGGCTGCTCTTCCTGCCTGTCAGCGTCACACTGTTCGGTTGCTGTTTAGCAAGTCCCTCCTTACTCGCACGGCCATTGGTTATTTTAGCCGGCGGGAGTAAATGCGAGCAGCGACACATTCAGCTTTGGCTTGTGCCCCGGCCGTTTGGCCTCGTAGATGTGGTAAAAACCAAGGGGTAAATATGGATTTAAACAAACTTCTGTGCCTTGAGATGACAGAATGGTGCCTGACAAACTACAATGACAGCACAAGCTCCAGAACATGGAAGTGTTTGCTAGACACTTTGCATTTGCGGACATTAGCCTGTATAAAATCACCTCTGTAACAGAGCTGCAGAAACATCCATCTGTAAGAGTTCAGCTAAAACAGTCTGTCTGCTACAGGTAAGACTGAGCTTTCATTATTATGAAGATGGATGTTCACAAAGCTTATTATCTCTGCATTGGTCTGTCTTCATGAGTTGTTTATGTGAGCAGATCTGAGTGTTATTATTGTGGATAAATGATACAGTCCAGTGTTACAGTATATATTTCTATGTGTGTGTGTGTGTGTGTGTGTGTGTGTGTGTGTGTGTGTGTGTGTGGGGAGAGGGGGGGGGGGAGGTTGGTAGTGTAGGTTGTTTTGGTACGCTGCTCTTACATGTGAGCCATGGCGTCCTCGAACAGCACCAGGCTGAGGGTTGCATTGACCTCATTGTACCCGTCCAAGGCCTCCAGGAGGGTGGCGTTGAGGCTGCTCCAGGACTGCACAGGCATGTATTTGGGCTCCCCAGGCCGCGGGCAAAGTGCCAGTACAGGTTCATGTCCTGGGCAGGCGGTGCTGTGTCCTAAGGAGAGTACACAGTATAAATACACACATACACATGCAGGCTGCTGTCAGAAGGCTTTAGTGTTGAGGCCAGTCTGCTCGGACAGGCCACAGCTGAGCTCCACAGCTGCGCACTCGTTGACCCACTTCATTTTCACCACATAAAAGCTCAGGCTCTCAGTAGAGCAGGGAGAGATTTGGGAAGTCTCACTGGGACGCTTGTTTTCTCTGTGGTAGGTCCAATAACAAGGGCTTTTACCAAGTTAAGGCTGCTTAACGCTCCACTGCAGTCATTTCCATGGTATCAAGTGTCTGGTCTCCAAAGACTTGTTTGCAGAGGAGGAGGAAAACATGCTGCACAACGCTCTGTGGCACAAGCCAAACTGTCAGACACAGAGCAGGTCTCGGGATCAGGAATTCACTCTGAGTAACACTACTTTAGTTTTCAACAACAACTAAACTAATCAGTAGATCTCAACCCACTTCTTCAGGTGGAACTAAGGGCCTTCTGCAATTTCAGACTTTATCCAAGTTTTAGTGATGCAAGTATCTGTAAAAGGCCATAGTCCCAGGTCCCTGAGCCATGCTAGAAAGGCCTCAGAGTGAGGCTTGCACTGAGCTGTTTGATCTGATTAACTAATGTATTATAATCACTGAACCTGGACATTTGTCCGAACAGTTCATAAAAGATTGAAACATACATTTGGAGTAATACGCCTTAATGAATAAATAGAAACAAAATAACATGGAGGTTTAGCTGCTGCGACATTACTCAGGCTCCTGGTGTCTGTCCCTGTCCCTTTGTGCTCGGGCTGGGAGAGATGAGGAGCAGAAAATGTAGCACTAAAATCCATAAAAGGGTCAGAAGCTTAACAACACTGGGACAGTGATGGATGAGTTCTAAGGGAGACACGTCAACAGCATTTGGACATTGTTCCAGTCCAGGATCTGGGTTCTCATTCTGCTGGATACAACCTGCTGGTCTGGTGTCTGTGTGACCTAAAGCTCTCTGTACCGACCCATGTATTGATTTATCATTTCAATTGGATCAATTTAGATCAAACTTATGATCTAAACGGTAATCACGTCGTCTGATGCATTAGATATCACGATATCGATATCACAGGAATCCAAACATGTCCAGGGGCTTTTCATCTGAAAGACATTTACTTTTCCTTCTAAGAAAGTGCTTTGACAAAGTTCAGTCATATCATCTTCTTTAGTCCAAATTTAGCCTTGTTTTGACTACTTTCAAACACAAGTCTTCCATTTGTAATCGTAGAGGAGATTTTTCATATCATCTAATGGACGGGTGTGATGGATTGGGGTTATGACCATTAACAAAGCTCAAGGGCCTTTAATCTAATCGTGATTGAATAAAGGTCAATAATCATGTGATGTGTTTTATTAGACAGGATTATTGGCCAATCCTGTCACAGAAAAAACATGTGGAACGGGGCAACAGCAAGAACCCACTTGTTTACAATGGAAAGTTTTAACAAAACTGGGTAATAGCAAACTTATTTCATCATCTCAAGACCAAGTTCAGGGAATCACTCGGACAAACAAACAGGAAGGCACCCGACAGCAAGAGAAGAGGATGTGGTGAATCTAACAATAAAATCAGCAACAAACTTGCCCTAACTTGTCTAATGACATGCGGAGGAGCCGTCAGATGATCATATTTGTGCACATGGACAATAAGTTTCACCTTCGAAGGGAAAACTATTACTGGATTTTGGATTGCTGTAGCTGAAAGAAGCAGCATGGAGTGGATTAGCTGGACTTCTGACAGTCAATTGTAAGTTCGAACCGTCTTTTATACTTAAATATACAGCGACATTCAGTAGTAGCACAGCGGTTAGCGCTCGTGCTTCACAGCTAGAAGGTCAGGGTTCGATTCCCACCTGGACGGGGCCTTTCTGTGTGGAGTTTGCATGTTCTCCCCGTGTCTGCGTAGGTTTCCTGCGGGTACTCCGGTTTCCCCTACCACTAAAAACATGTACAATAGGCCAGGATGAATGTGAGTGTGTTTGAGGTGTGAATGGGGGACGACGGATGGAAATTAGCCCAAGGCTACAAACCGGTGTGGCTCGTTTACATGCATGAGACCCATGTATGTTCATTAACATACACTGTCCCTACCAAATAAACCAATAAATAAAATACAGAAGGGCATCTTTGGAATCGCCCATATATCGTCATGTTCAAAGCAGCCAGAGTGAAAACAAAGAATAATTGAACTTTCTCCCATGTCTCCACCATTACTTTAACAAATGCTGAATTATAAATATATTTGTCTACTAAATAAAGATATGGAGACACGGAGAGGAGCAAAGTGGTTCAACAGCTCATAACTACCTTAAAAACAGACAATGCTAACCAGGAAGCTAACAAAGCTAACGTTAGTTTCATGCTACATATGCTAGCATTAGCAAAGAGTGCCGTTTTTCTCTTCTCCTGAACATTTTGCTGTGAAAAAACATCCATATGGCTTGACTTTGTTTATGTGTGATAAAATGTGTTTTATCACAGAAAACGGCTAAAAAGAGTGGTCAATTGTGATTTCCATGAGAGCTCGGCTAGGCCACGCCCTTTTGTATGATGCATTGTCGTATGTATCTGTAGCTTGTGCATGTCGCCAGCTGTGGTTATTTATTCTGATGGCAGAAACCGGAGCACCTGGAGGGAGTGAGGAGAGAGCCCTAACTGCTTAGCCACCCTGCAGTGATTTGGGCAAACAGGGGTTGTACTAATAATCAGTAAATGATTCTGATTTAGTCGAGTGTAGAGCTCCTGACACACCTCTCAGTAAAGTGAAGCGCCGGCCCCCGGCCCCTTGCCCACTGCCCGCACGCAGATACATATATACTTGTCAACTTTTCTCCATTGTGCCTTGAGCGCGGTGTATGTGCGGGGTGAGCAGGGCAGCGCACAGAAAACCATTAAAATGTTTTCCAATTTGCCGAGTGCGGCCCCTGACAGGCGGACCCCCGGACCTCGCTGATTAATATTCTCCCCGAACTATCTCCCGCCACTGGACTTTTTCTCCTGCCTCAGTCCTGCTGCTGACAGGGAGCACTCAGCCTAACGATCCCTCCCTCCCTCCCTTACCTCGGAGAACTTTCTGGCAGCGTCGGCCTGGAGCTTATCAAAGGTCTGGGAGTCTGCCTGCTCGATCAGCTTGTCTCGGTAGACACGGCTGGACTCATGGAGGTAGATCTGCAGGAGGTCTGAGGACGTCTTCAGGCACTCGGCGGTACAGAACAGCATGCCCTGGGAGAGAGACAACAGGAATGTAGTTAGCTGAAGAGATGAGGGGCTGCACAATTTTGATAAAAACAGGAAGAGAGACAGCAGTGTCTGTACAGATAAACGTGTCGTTGTGGAGTGCAGTGGTGCACAGCGAGGTGAGCAGCTTCACTCACACTAACTTCATTCAAAGGCCTGCTCGCGTCAACTTAAACGCAGAACGAAGGATATTTGTAGTGCATCAACAGCGTATGGGTCAAATGAAGGCGACCTGGCCGTTCAGTCACATTGCAAAAAATCAGATAGATTAAGCACATCCACATGGTTTGGGTCACATTCGAGAGGAATCACATCTGTGTTGTTGGCACGTGCAAAACAATGGGATTTAGGATATTTTAGTGTGTAGTCTGAACGTAGCCTTAAAAAAACAATTCTCTCTATATGAAACGGAGTAGAACTGCAGAGGGGCCTGAGAACCACGTGAAGATTCAGAAAAAGTCTTTGTGATTTACCTATTGTAACCATTCAAAATGAAATGTCATTTCAATTGCAATGAATTGTATAGCCCTGTAGTGAATAAAAGGTGAGGCACAAGATACAACTCACAACAGAGGGATTCTACGGTCTATGGTTCTAATGACGCAATTCAGTGCAGATAAACAAAGGCAAAGGTGTTATTTAGAATGGAAATACATCAGCATCAAGCCAGACTTATGATCAGCGTCACCTTACATGTTTTTAGTGGTAGGGGAAACCGCAGCACAAGGAGGAAACCTACGCAGACACAGCGAACATGCAAACTCCACACAGAAAGGCCCCCAGCCTTGGAAGGCTGGAAGCAGGAGCTCTGACCGCTGTGCACGACAACACAGGGTGTATGTAACCAAATTAAGGATAAGTAACTTCAACACAGGAATGGAACCTTACTCAAAGAGAACCTGCTGTGGAGGACATTGTGCCAACCATTCAATCAGACTACAATTCACACATTTCTCCACATTATGGAGCAAAAAGAAATTACACTACTACAAGTCTACTAAAACACTCGTACCACCTATACTACAAGAAAATAAGTCAGGTACTGTAGCTTTACCAGGGCTCATCCACTTACTTCCATATTGGCTAAAGACAGAGACAAATTTCTCTGTGATAAAGCGCACTTCAAGATAAGTATCTTTCAAAAAACATTAAAGTAAATTTGCATAGTTATAAACCTACAAGACAGACACAAGGAGAGATAGGAAATATATTGTCTGAATAATTAGAGAAGATAATTACATTTTGGTAGATATTCAAACTGCAGTATCAGTATGCTGTCAGGCGGCACGGTAGCACAGCGGTTAGCGTTTGTGCTTCACAGCTAGAAGGTCCAGGGTTCGATTCCCACCTGGACGGGGCCTTTCTGTGTGGAGTTTGCATGTTCTCCCCATGTCTGCGTAGGTTTCCTCCGGGTACTCCGGTTTCCCCTACCACTAAAAACATGTACAATAGGCCAGGATGAATGAGAGTGTGTTAGAGAGTGAGCATGGGGGACGACGAATGGAAATTAGCCCAAGGCTACAATCCGGTGTGGCTTGTTTACATGCATGAGACCCATGTATGTTCATTAACATGCACTGTCCTGACCAAATAAACCAATAAATAAAAAATATTGAGAATGAGGAGTTGTCGCCACGGCACAGAGCCCCCCCTCGCCGCCATGATGGCAGCAGTCCGGCGGCAATACACATTGTTTACGTGTGTTGTTAATGCCGTAGTAGCGGAGGTTCTTGCTATTCCGCACTGTTTTACCGCCTGGTCACTGCTGCGTTAAAAACTGCTCCAATACCTCACACGATAGATATGAAAACGTAGGAACAATGGGATACAGGAATTTTTAGGTTACAGAAATGGAAACAGCATCAAGGAGCGCAAGTCTCACTCTGACCTGTCAAAACATGTTGGAAACGTTTGTGTACATCTCGTAACAATGTAGTGTTTACGAAACACCCACTTTATTACTTTGTCATTTTGCTAAATGCAATGTACAACGCTGTTTTCACCAGCTGGAGGCTTGTAGAGCCAAGTCCTGGATCCACAGCAGAAAGTCTCGTAACTTTCCAAAGACTTGTGGCTTTTAAACTCCAGCATCGTGTAGTAACTTACACCAAATACAAGGTAGTTTACTATGTCCATGTATGTGCATGGAGGTAAATGGTCCAGGTCTCCGCTGCAGGAGCTTGTGTGTTGATGTTTTGAATGTCCGCAAGCTTCTCCAAATACCGCCGTTTTGCACTTGGTCTGAGCTTGTTCCTGTAAGGTCCCTTTTCTTTCGCCTTATCTCTTTGCATTGCTTTACTTTCTTCCTTTTCATTGTCGTATTCGTAGATCCGTCTCTGTCTGGCCGAAAACGTAAATGCGCAAAATTTAAATTGCTCTGGAATATGAGGAAAGCGTGAAATTCTGGGGTGTGCCCCTAATCGGCTTCCAACTGGCTGACAGGCTCAGAGCCCCCTCAAATCACCCCAACTCAGCACGTGACTCCTCATTCTCAATCAGTACATCGTCAAAGAAACAACTGCATAACTGACAGGGAAAAAGAAGTGTTATGTGCGACTATTACTTGCATGTATTTGGAGGGTGGGAGGAAGCATCAACTAAGTGATCATTTGTATGCAACTGCAGAGAGTCAAGCAGGTGGTCCAGGTGTCAGAGAGAGAGAGGGGGAGAGGAGAGAGAGTGGGAGAGAGAGAGAGAGAGAGAGATGGGAGAGAGGGAGAGAGAGCAAAGGGAGAGGAGAGAGTGGGAGAGAGAGATAAAGAGAGATGGGAGAGAGAGAGAGAGGGAGATGAGAGGGAGTGGGAGAGAGAGGACAGAGAGAGAGAGAGAGAGAGAGAGATGGGAGAGAGCGGGGGAGAGAGAGAGAGTGGGTGAGAGAGAGAGAGGGGGAGAGGAGAGAGGGGGGAGAGAGAGGGGAGAGTGAGAGTGAAACAGAGAGAGAGGGAGGGGAAGGAGAGAGGGGGGGAGCGAGAGGGGAGACAAGACATAGAGGGGGTGAGGAGGAGGAGAGAGAGAGAGGGAGAGAGAGGCTGTTTCCCAAAGCCCAGGTACCTCGCCTTGCCTTGGTCTGAAGTGGGCGTGGTCAGGCAGCCACATCATCACTCGCCGCTCAAGTGCTGTTCCAATGTTCAAGTCATCTGGAGGCATGTGTCCTCCCTTTGGTTAGCATGTGGCTAATATACCAAGGATACAACAGTGTAGCCTTCACTGCCTTGCTCAAGCAAAAACCACCCATAATGCACCACAGCTTTCAAGAAAACAATAAAGTATAAAAAAGGGTGGCGCTGGCTTGAGTAACTTGTTAAAGCAATTCCACTTTTTAACAAAAAACTTAAACTTTGACTAGTTTAATGGCTCGGCAGCCCGTGTTACTGTTACTGGTAGTCTTCTTACAAAAACGCTATGTTTTTGTCAAGATTTGGTCAAATAATGAATTTTAGGTTTTTGCCACTTTAGTCAATAATAGAAAATTAATTTGTTTTGTTAACTTGAAATGTATACAATTTGATTCAATCATTAAAGCAAATGTCACTGCTTCATGGAGCAACAAAGGACATGATTTGTTTCGTTTTAATTCAATTTAACTGATATAAGGCATTTTCAAATGTTTATTTCTGAAGTTTTTATTTTGTATTTTCAGATCGGTTTCATCATCTCTGACTGCTTTTTAATTCTTTATTTATAGTCACCCCCCAGCCCTTCAGAATCCCCCTCCTCAGCAGACCCTCCCCTCTGGATGAAACATAACTTCCTTTTTTATTTTGTTATGTCACTTCCTTTACCTCTGAAGTGTGTTCCATTAGCAGCTCTTTTTGGACCAAGGCAGGACCAAAGCCTTGGACTGGAAGGAAGTGAGTTTGGAGGCACTGCCTTCAACACCAAGGCAAGGCAAGGTACCTAGGCTTTGGAAAAGAAAACAGACAACAGAGAGACAAAAGGAAACAGAGAGAAAGAGAGACAGAAAGAAGAGAAGAATCAAGAGAGGAGAGAGAAGAGAGAAGAGAGAGAACAGAAAAGAAAAAAAAAAAAAAAAAAAAAAAAAAAAAAAAAAAAAAAAAAAAAAAAAAAAAAAAAAAAAAAAAAGAGAAGAGAGAGAGAAAAAGAGAAACAGGAGAGAGAGAGATAGAGAAAGAGAGAGAGAGAGAGAAGAGAGAGGAGAGAGAGAGAAGAGAGAGAGGAGAGAAAGAGACAGAGAGAGAGATAGAGAGAGAGAGAGAGAGAAGAGAAGAGAGGAAAGAGAGAGAGAAAAGAGAGAGAGAGTGAAACAGAGAAGAAGAGAGAGAGAGAAAGAGAAGAGAGAGAGAGAGAGAGGAGAGAGAGAGAGAAAGAGACAGAGAGAGAGAGAAAAGAGAAGAAGAGGAAGAGAAAGAGAAGAGAGAGAGAAAGAGGAGAGAGAGAGAAATAGAGGGGAGAGAGAGAGTGAGAGGACAGAGAGAGAGGGGGTAGAGAGAGCGGAAAAAGTGAAACAGACAGAGAGAGAAAGAAAGAAAGAAAGAAAGAAAGAGGGTGGGTGGGGTGAGAGAGAGACAGAGGCTCAGAGTGAAGGACAAACCGGCCCTGGAGACTGTAATTCTCTAAAAGGCTGTTTCTTCCACACAGGATTTATGCGTCTCCAAAGTCACCTTGTTTACCCCGGGGGAGACTCGCCAATTAACTCCTTCCACAACTGTTTCACTGAAGCCAAATGCAAAACTAACGGCTAATCCAGATGCCAAGACAAACAGTGGGAGAGGGATTTGTCCTGACTAATTCTTAATTGGTTTACTCATGAAGAAAAATAATGAAGCGCCGCACAACTTTGAGGCCAAATACCAGAAGTAACGACCAACAACAGCCCTTGGTTTTCACCATGTTTACCAACTCTCTCACTCCCCTGCGCTGGGCGAGTGGGTGACAACAGTGAGGTCACCTTCCCTTTTCCTTTAATTCACAACTAAATACACTTCTTTGGTTTGTAGTATGAGCACAGAAAACATATGAACAATGGATGAAAGTGCAGTTATACTTATAGATGTAATAATCATATTATTCATGAAATAGGGATATTTATGTTTGTTTGAGAGTGAATTATGCTTAATAATAATGGTAGACATTATGGACAGATACAAATCAAGATGAGATTTTGACATTCTTTTTAATAATATAAAAGATGAAATCTTTTAATGCTAAAACTATATACTATATACTATATAAAAACTGGTGGGTATCTAAATGTCATTTTAAGTACCTTGAAGACATCCACAGTAAGTATAATGGATGCTGCCTAGTAAAATGGATGAAAATACTAAGGGCTGAAAAAACATGACATTTGATCGCTAACAGACATACAATTCATGTGTAGAGATCACATTAGTTAAAATTAAACTAGTTATATTTAAAAAATTAAAAAGTCTTGGGGAAACTGATTAGACTCACAACTATCATTAAATGGATTGATAAAGGGATATTGCTACTATTGCATACCAAAAGACGATTTTAACTGACTTTCATCATGTTTTCCCAGACTTTCTTTCCAAACCCGCCACAAGTCAATGTTGATTTGTCCTCAGATGTGTTCACACAGCACACAGTGAGTTTAAACATTTGAATATTTGAGCTCTAATTCTTCCGTATACAATATGTCGGACCCAGGAAAAAACGCATCCATCTTAAGAGCAAATCTTGTGCTAAACGGCCACTTTCAACCCAGTGTTTCCTGGAGTTGATTTAAGAGAGGGTAAAACCGTACCCCACACCTTTATTTAGGTTTGGAACCATAATCAGCTCTGTCTCACAATAAATTTTACTTTTTGAGGTTTTGATTGGGTGGAATTATTAAGATATCAGTAAAATGTACGAGCTCTGTGGATGTGAAAATGTAAAACAAGAAGCCTGAAGGCCACCAAAAATTAGTCTGAGGGCTGAATTTGGCCCCCAGGCGGCACTTTGGACATCCTTGGGGTTTAAAATGATGAAATATCCAACAAATATGCACCAGAGCATCAGCAGTACAGGAAACAGATGACCCAAAACTATGTGGATGAGTTGTTTTCCCATAATATTTATGTGATTACTAAGTTATATAACGTCAATGTAATATCAATGCATTTAGTCTGAGGAAGTATTACAGTTTTCCAGTGGAGAAGAACCTAGGAACAGCCCAGTGGTTTTATGATGTGCACAGAGTTCCACCATTGGCGGACAGTAACGATGGACACATAGTACAGCGGTTAGCGCTCATGCTTCACAGCTAGAAGGTCCGGGGTTAGATTCCCACCAGGGACGGGGCCTTTCTGTGTGGAGTTTGCATTTTTTCCCTGTCTGTGTATGTTTCCCCTACCACTAAAAAAACATGTACAATAGGCCAGGATGAATATGAGTGTGTTTGAGAGTGCGGATGGGGGAGGATGGATGGAAATTAGCCCATGGCTACAATCCGGTGTGGCTTGTTTACATGCAAGAGACCCATGTATGTTCAATCACATGCACCGTCCCAACCAAATAAACCAGTAAATAAATAAAATTCCATATGGTGTTCCTGTAAGCTGTGACTCACACTGAGTACAGTTTAGTGCGAGGTGTGCGTACGGTATGGAGCCCTCACAATAACAACTATGACATACACAGAGAAAACGCATAAAGAAATACAAGTAAAGAGCGCAAGTAAGTGGAAAAAAGACATATCTAACTTAAAATTCACTGTCAGAAGTCCAGCTAATCCACTCCATGCTGCTCCTTTCTGCTGCTGCCTCAGAAATCCACATGATCCAAATACAGATAGTTTTCCTCTTCCAGGGTGAAACTTATTGTCTGTATGCACAATTATCCGTGATAGCGGATAGCGCGAGTTTAGCTGATTTCTTCTGAAATTCAGTAGATTCCCCGGCTGGTGCCTGAATCCCTGTTTGGTTTGTGTAACTCCCTGGGCTTGATCAGAGAGCACTGGGCACTGCGTCGTCTGTGGCAAAAAGTCTCCTTGTGGATTCTATTCGTTACACTTAGAGGTCGACCGATATGGGTTTTTACAGCAGGGACACTTTACTAGAGGCAGAGGGCTGATTTATAGAGAACATTCATGTTTAGTAGATTTACTTCACAAGGAGCTGAATTGAAAGACAGAAATCAGATTACAAGACAAAAACAAAAGTCTCTGTCCCTTATGGTTCCAATATCCATCCATCCATCCATCCATCCATCCATCCATCCATCCATCCATCCATCCATCCATCCATCCAGTCATCCGTCAATTTTCTTATGTTTTATGTGTTATATGTTGCACAATTGAATGTTCATAACAATTGCAATAAAACAACTCTGATTCTTCCGCTTTATCCGGGTCCATTAGCCTGAGCAGAGATACCCAGACTTCCCGATCCACGAAGACCTCCTCCAGCTGTGATGGGCGGACCCGAGCCGACACCAGGCCACAGAGACATAGTCCCTCCAGCGTGTCCTGGGTCTGGGCCTCCTCCCAATAGGACATGCCCGGAACCAGGAGGATACAGATACCTTAGTCACATCAGCTGGCTCCTTTCGACATGAAGGAGCAGCGACTCTACTCCGAGCTCCTCATGGGTGACTGAGCTCCTCATGCGTGACTGAGCTCCTCACCCGATCTCGAAGGAAACAGTAAATCAACTCTTCACCACAAATGTCCGATACAGCGACGCTGCACCAATCTGTCTATTGATCTCGCGCTCTAATATGGTCTTCTGCAACATAAACTATATAGAATCCGATCATCAAAGGTGTAAACACTTTTCAGAATCAGAATCAGAATAGTTTTTATTGCCATTGTTTGAGAACAGGTTCACAAACTAGGAATTTTTCTGGGTACAATCGTGCAACACAAAACATATACGTGACCATACCGCCTTTGCTCTGCCCAATCCCATCAGACCTTGAAAGCTAAGCAGGGAAGGGCCTGGTCGGTACTTGGATGGGAGACCGTTTGGGAACACCAGGAAGCCTAGCGAATGTAATGTGTGAGTGAGTGGTTGGTGGTGGTCGGAGGGGCCGATGGCACAGTCTACCCCAGAGCAGTTTGGCTACGATAGTAGCTTACCACCACCAAGTATGGAGTTAATGAATAATGCAATGTAAAGTGTCTTTGAGTGTCCAAAAAAAGCGCTATATAAAACCGATGCATTATTATTATTATTATTATTATTATATAACACATAATTTAGAAATGACTGAGTCTCCAACTAGTCTCCAGGCTGGTGAGGTCCCTTGTTTGTGTGCAAATCAATCCGAGTTGTGGAGACATTGTAGAGACTGCCAGTCGCGGCAGTCTCCACAATGTCTCCGCAACTCTCCTCCGGTGAGATAGACCGTCAATAAAGAAAACAAGGCGACTAAACTAGACTTGGCTTGCTCCTGTGTGGGATGTTTAGGCCCATCCTCTGTCTCTCCTGCTCTATCCTGAAGAAAGAAACAGAATTACAACTTGATACAGTATCTCCCGACTGTTTGTGCTGCTAAACGAGTGTGCTAAAGTTAATCTGAGCCAGAAGCTTTCCAAAGAACAAACCAAGAGTAAATTTGCACGATGTGCGCTTTGTGAGAGCTAATCCTCCCGCTCTAATAGATCTGTCCTACTCCATTTCACCGCCTAATGGTGTCAATCACGGCCCCTGCGCTTATTGTTTAAAGTGCCTGAGCAAAACAAAACACCATATGGCGCCTCTATACGGCAGACAGGCGGAGAAGACAGGAGAAGTTTGTTTTGCCTCTCATCCCGGCTCGGCTCTGTCGCTGATCTTTACTTTGCGTTGTTCACTCAGAAGGAGAGAGATTAGGCACTTCTCGCTGTATCTGTCTGTCTGTCTGTCTTCCCACGCTAACAAGTTCACCCAGCTGACGATAGCTTCCTCACATCCTCTCTCCCTGTCTCTGGCTCCAGCTCATTTAGGCTGACGAAGGGGAGACAGGCCCCCGGATATGCCCGCTGGTCATGGAGAACGCAGCGCTTTGACAACACTCCCACTGTTTGTCTTGTCTTATTAGCGGAACTCGCCGAGTGTGTTCACTTACGGAGCGTCTAATTTAACATCCGCCGGGTGAGATAATCGCCGGGCGCTTGGAGAAAGTTGACAGAAGACTTGGGGAAGCGCAAACAGACCGAGGAGAAGAAAGTATCCCCAACTTTGTATTTGTGTTTCCTTTCATGAAGCTGTAACCTTGAGTTTGCCCGCTCCCAGTTGTTTCTTTCCGGCTCATTAGAATTGATCATAATCAGACACTTTCCCTTTGGCAAACTTCGCAAAAACAACCTCAGAAAGCCCCAATTACTTTGAACAAAGGCAAACATCTGAGGTGTCAAAGCGGCGAGCGCTGAGCGACGTCCGTTTAGTCCTGATCTGTACAGTTAGCCCGGGTTCAGAGCTGCTCTCCGCTCCTCTGAAGCTGGATGAGAGCGGGCGCCTCACCTCTCTCAGCTGTCTGGGGGAGTTAGAGCCACGAGGCGCGCAGGTTAAAGCGCAGAAAACTTCAAACGAGGCCCTTGCACAGCGCTCTTTAGATTCAGCGCACAGACGATGGAAGAACAGAGAAACGCTCCCAGTGCTTCGTAAATGTGGCCTATACTTTACTTAAAGGAACGGCTGGAGGCAGAAGGGCAATCGGAATACATGCAGTCTTTATGCTTGTGATGTCTATAGACTGTTAAAGTCTATAGACATTATAGAATTTATTATTGTATTTTGCAGTGGAAATGGGAATTACAATAATAATGGGTCGTGTTGACTATGTAATACTTATTATAACTAAATTAATAGTCAATTAATAGAATGGTGACTGGTGCTTATAAGTAATGATTGGAATTGGTTATTATGTGAACAGGAATGAGGAATAAGAAAAGAAAAAAAGTACAAATTGTAAATAAAAATAAGTAATTCAGGAATTTGTAATGTAAAGTGTTGTATTGTATGTAAACATGAGATGTTGTATACTGTATCTGGAATATAAATTAATCTTGAATATGGGGGTAGGCACTTATAAGCTTTTTGCTTGGGCCTACACCTTTGAGTTTTTTGTTGCTTTGTTTTCAGCACTGTAATAATGTTGTTGTAAAAATGACTCAAATAAATCCAATCAATTCAATAAAAAAAAGCCACACAAGGGAACATTACAGGTTACAGGCTGCAACTAAACTGTCAGAGCATACACAAACATGTCAGCGCTATCAAACATGCTCCTCATGTAACGTGACCACTGGTTTGGCCAACGGTACTCAAAGCAAAGCAGGATCTCCCTAAAGACTAGCTGGTACTGTTCTGTATTTATTTATTTTATTTGAGCTGCGTAGCATAAAAACAGGTTTACAGAAGGACATTTTCACTCAAAAGCAGTAGGAGGAAGTTTGGAGAACTTAGCCCTCGTTGTCCAGTCAATAAGTGTTAAACATGACATTTGTGCCGATTATCGTCAATAGGCTGTGAATGTCTCTTACAGATCATTATATCAGCGACATGTATTCAATGAAATGTTCTTGTATCAGTTTGGTAGGATCTCGACATTTGCTGCTCTGCTCCTGACGTTGCCAAAGCAGCACGGAAGTTAGATACAAATGCACCGGAAATTTTCCTTCTGGGGGACCTCAATTTATTAATTAACCTTTAACACCAAATCACTATAGTCTTTACAGCCCGTGTACTGTGCCTTTGTGCTTGGTCGACCCTGTGCCAACTGTTGCTTAGAAACCGTAAGACATTCTTTAAGTCAAGGGTCATAACCTCTCTTCTCTTTAGAACAAGGGTTGTTCATTCTTTGATTGCAAAGATATTCTCATTTACCTTCACTGGTGCATCTTAGAACTCTCATTCTTTGGTAAAAGAGAGCAGTTATTGAAGAGTGCAGCACGTTCATCTGCAACATACACACAGCCTTTCAAGTATCACAAAGTTCTAAATGGAGACCAACCAGGGCTGCTCCAGAGCTGGATTCTGCCTGAGAGAGTCACATGACTGTGCACTGGTTTTAATCCATATATCGATGTGTCATGTCTTATATCGATGTGGCGCTCGGCCCTAACCCCCACATTTCGCTGACATATCGCTTTTAAATAAAAAGCTTGATTTAACAATATATTGGATAAATTACAAAACCTTATTCACACTTATTTTGCACTAAATGTCACTTCATCTTTGAGCTTGTTTTTGTTCATGTTGCGCCTGCAGTGGGCAATGGGGAATTACGTCAGGAGCAGCAGCAGCAAGAAAAACAAAACGTGAAATGGCTGACTTTTAGGCTGAATCATTTAGGTTCATCTGAGTGGAAGGAGTTTATTTTTTCACTGTTGATTGAATGGTAAACCTCAAGTCGGTGTGTTATTTTCATTCAAACTCGACTCGGCTCCAAACGGAGGAGAACGCGACACAAAACGAAGATTAAAACCCATGAAGAGAGCTGGTCAGTACCACAGCCACAGGTATTTCGGATCTAAAGCTGGGTGTGCTGTACACTGCACCATAGGTTTTGGTCTTAAAAGTTACATTAATGTATGTATGGTTTTCAGACTGTGGACAGCATTAGGCTGGTGTTTATTTCCATGAAAAAGTGCAGGGAGTATATTATAAGTATATTGTTGTTTGACTGGGTTGGTAACACTCTTGGCAGAGGTCGTAGCTGCAGTGAGAGGATGGCGCTCTCTGCGACCAAAATATCACAAATAAGACACATTGAGACCTGACGGCTGTACACCCAGCTTACTTTCTTCTAGTAATGTTCTGTTCTGGTTTTGCAGCTCCTGGTCTGTCCCAGCACACTGAATAGAAAGCCAAGAATGTTGTGTTTGGGCACTTCACCAAAAGAAGAGCAGAGCAGTCATAACGTTAAAGTGACGAGATGGAGTTTAAAAATGTTAAAATTATGTATTTTATTTCCTCTACTTGCTCCACCAATGTCCTAATGTGTAGAATGAGCCCAGACCTGTTCACCACAACTGCCTCTAAAACCCTGCACTGTCACTCAAAATGGTGTTCATTCAGGTCTGAAGTGCCGTCATGCACGAGCTTAATATAGAGACTGCAGTTACGCTTAAGACCTGAGGTGGCAGTAGTGAGTATAACAACGACAACTTCCATCTAGTCCCTTTAAAGGTATCACACAAAACAGCACTGGCTCCAACTGAAAATGTAATGAACTGGAGAGAAGATTAAATCAGAAAAGATATGCAGTTTTTAACACTTGCTTGATTTTTGCACTTTAAAAAAAAAGTTTCTTCTGGTTTGAGCAATACTGGAGCAACTTTTCAAATCAGATCCATGGCAAAAGCATTTGTTTATGTTCACTTACTTGTAATAATTATTGATTTATCTACTAGAAAATCCAATGTTACGGAGTGGGAATATCGCATGGAAATCTACTGTTTTGTATTAAGTGGCATGGTTCCAAAAACAATATATTGTTTTGCATCGAACCCCTAAGCGCAGACCTTAAAAATCAGTCGTCACATTCCAGACGAATGCATGTTCTCCCCGTGGCCGCGTAGGTTTTCTCCGGGTATTCTGGTTTCCCCTACCACAAATAAACATGTACAATAGGTGAATCCTTCAGCCAGGTGATACTGACCATCAGCCTGGGTCCAGTGGCATCGAAGGAAAACAGCAAAAAACAGAAAACAGCTCGGTATCTTTTATAATGAAATAATATAAATCATACTTTTTCAGTCTACATAACTTACTGGTCTAACAACATACACCATCCTTTCTGTATCTGTACTTTTAATTTGCATATTTCTTTGCAGATGCTTGGTATTCCCTCATGGTCATAACCAGCTGTATATACTGAGCTGCTCTGACCACACCTCATTCTATTGGGAATTAAAGTCTGTTCAAAAGAAGTGCAGACATAACTTTCCTCCTAAAGCTGTTGTTTGTAAGAATGAATTCTCCCCAGGGGATTACGAAAAAATTGAAAACAATTAACTGAAGTGAACTGTAAGACACATTATGCTGTTTTGTTATGTTTTGTGACCTGGTGAGGAGTCGGGGTTATAATGATGGGGATTTCTGATTTTATTTAGTAAATTTGCTAATGGGAACAGATATTACAAGATGAATCTTCGTTCTGTTCCTTTTTGTTCATGTATGGATGAAGACAAAAACAAAACAAAACAGTGTAATGGCATGACATGACATGAACAAATAAATAAATAAATACATGAAAAAAAACATCACTGAACACTGATAAAACACATTTGTATGTGTGGAACAAACATATATTTGCGACGTCTACCAAAAAGTTGCAGACTGCTGCAGAAAAGTAACTTTGGTGACTTTCCAATCTGCATCGCTGCTGTTTCTGCTGCTCTGCGGCTGCAGCTGCTGTGCCTGAAACTTATCAAGTCTGTCTCTGACAAACAACCGTTGTCACATCATTGGATGGCATCGAAAAAGCTGGAGATCACAACAGATAACTGTCTGCAGAACACAAACTCTGCAAAATCCCTCTAAATATAAGATACACAGAGACATTTGTGGACAAAATGAGACTATTAATAGATTATACACTTTTCTCTTTAAATGCTATGCAGAACTACTGTCTATAGGAGCCGTTTGAGAATGAAGTTGAAGCTGTCGCATAAACTCCTGGATAGAAAAGATAAAAATGAAGTTCTGCACCGAGTAGCTCAAAGAATTAATTATACAAGAGATTGTTAAATGAGAGAGGCTGCCCTCCACCGCAGAGCGGAGCCGTGGAGGATTCTGACAGAAATATGGCCGCGAGCCTCTCCCCTGACAACTCCTCTGTTATATTCATTTAAATACATGAAATCATCACAGCCATGGAAGTGCATATGCAGCCTATTTCTGTTACACTCATTCAGAGGCGCTCTTAAATCAATAATCATTTAGATGAGAAATTAGTGACAGTAGCCTGGTTTTTCCACATGGGCAGCCGAGCCAGAGACACTTCCACAAAAACATGGAGCTGGGCTTTATCACTGTGGCTTAACCCGAGGTCACTGTTCTTTTATGAAACTCCCACAGCATAAATATTCACCTGGATTATAATTACAGAGAACTTATCAGGTCAAAAGAAAGCTCTGGCTCAACTCAAATCCTGCTAATTACTCGCTCCATCGCAACAATTCCCTGCATTAGCTACAAACAAAACCAAAAGTTTGGACTTCCAAACATCTCACATATTCTTCAATTACTTAGACAACTACATCGGTAAATACAAAATATGTTCCTCATTAGACACTTGATCTTTGCACCAACAGGAGGGATGCTGATGTAGAAGACTCGAAGGCTACAACTGACTGCAGGACTTATGCTCAATTCAGATTTATTTGTAAAAATCAGACTTTACTCTCAAATGCAACCTGTATGTGACCTCCGTCTACGGCACAGCGCACTGCTGTTTGCAGAAGTAAACAGGAATAGAAACACTACCACGCTGAAGTCACATTGCTAAAGGTAAGATACGTATCGGATATAGGACATATCCAAGTTGCATTCAAGAACATCGGATCTGTGTTCAGATACATGAGCATAGTGGAATTGGGTCCTTTCAGCCTGACTGAACAGAAAGCTAAGGAAAGTACAAAAGAAGTATAGTAAGAAAAGTGTGGCACCTGGAAGATGTTGGACAGGTCCCGCAGGTTGAAGATGTAGTGAAACTTGAGTGCGGTGGGGAGGAAGGTGGAGGAGACTCGGTGGTGGAGCTCTAGGGCTAACTGCACCACAGTGGGACAGCTTTTGGCCAGGACGCTGCTGAAACCCTCCCCCTCAGGTGCTGGGACAGGATGGACATGTAGATGGAGCTCAGGGCCTCGGCTCCGGGGAAGGACAGGGCGAACACGGAGAAGTGCCGCTGGAGGGAGGGGAAGACTGAGACTTAGACTTTACTGATCCACAGAAGCACAAATAGTCATCTTAGAAACACTGACTGAAATAAAAGAGAATACTTTGTTACTTGATGTGGCAATGGTCCTCCTTATCATCCGTTTGTCTCTGTATAGTTTAAAGCCCCACTGCGGACACTCCAGTTTACGTTTTTCTCTGAGGTGTAAAAATTCAATAGCCGATCCTCATTCATTCAAGTGATAGTCTGGAAGTGTCAATTTTGATCAAATCGATCCTCTGGTCTTGCATTTTGATGTAGTAAGTAATACTATATACCGTAATTTCCGGCCTATATGCTGCTACTTTTTTCCCACGTTTTGAACCCTGCGGCCAATATAGCGCCGCCAACCGGCCCTAGAGGCGTCTCTAGCAGTAAACGCAAAAGTGAGACGGGACTTCTAATCTGCTCTTGGCTGAGGAACGGTAGATGAGTAACTATTAAAATGATGAAGGCTCATTTTAGCCTAAATGTGGAAGGGCTTTGCTCGCCCCGACGTACACCGAAACGCGGCAAAAGAGCCGCCTCCTTTATTGAACTTTGTTTGTTTGGACAAGAGAAGCTGCGGAGACAGAGAAACCATCGTCAGGGCTCAGGTATCAGGGGAAGCATGTTAAACTCGTGTCTGTCGCCAACTCGCTATTAACCTACAAACAAGAGCCAGGTTTGCTCTCTCTCTTACAACACGCACATACGTGTCTTTTATTTATGACAAATGTATAAATCATGTGTGTACAGCACAATTTAAGAAAAGCCTCTGAAGTGCGGTGACGCGCCGCGCTGCGTTCTGGTGTGCGTTGGCCTCTACACTTCCACACTGAGGTCGGCTACACTGGCCATTTCTGCGTGTCTTTTTACGTGTTTATCACTGCCGTCCCTGCCGCCCTCCCTCTGCACCTTTCTCTGGGATGAGGTGTCTCTCCCTCCTCATCTGCGCCATGGGCCGCTCTGAGCGGATGCACGGCACTTTGAAAACCAGCAGATGTATTCGAGGGCGACCTGTATGTGTACAAGGCTGCAAATTTCCAGATTTTATATATGTATATATATATATACAGTATATATGTATATATAAAATCCAGATCTCAGCAATAAGAGTCAAGTATCCTCTCACGTCGACCAATGAGATGAGCTTTCCTGTGAACCAGCCTGTCAGGTCAAAGGACGGAGGGGGAGGAGCTTGATTGTTAACTTTCAAATTTTACTCTATCTCTCTTCACTTTGCAAACTTTAAAGCAGATGGTTAGTAGCCTGGCTAACGCCAGACTAAAATCACAAGTGATATTTAGTCTGGGACCACCAATTCATTTTCTCGTAGGAGAGGTGTGGTTTACGATTGTTCATAGCCGTTTATTGGGCGCTACGAATGTCTCTCATGTGTCTGCACGTAGCCATAGCCAATCGTATCATGGTATCAGATGACGTATGATGTACCTGCTGTAAACTTTTGAGCTAAACTATTTAGAACACGTTCTAAAGCTTGATCGAAAGATGGCATCGCGTCTGCTGCTGTCATGTTGGATCCGTAAATATTTTTTATTTTTTTATCCCTAAACAAACTACAAGCTTTATGTCAAATAGCGCGTCATCGTCTTACCGTCCCTCCTCGTTCTGTGATTGGTCCCAAATCCATGGAAAAATGTCGGCCATGGTCCCCAGGCTGTTGTGAAGTTCGAAAAGATTCGAGCGCACACAGCAGTCTGGCGTTAGCCAGGCTAGATGGTTAGGTGCATCAGTGTGCCGCACGCATGACCCCCCAACTCCCCCCGCTCCCCGCTATGTGTGGGCTAGTCCAAACCAAAAAATGCCCGGGCCGAATTATTGTCCCAGTCCACCCCTGTCAAACACTCTTCAATTCCTATGGGTCAACAACAATGTGACCTGTCTGTCAGAATGAGAGATAAACCACTGATCATATCCCAACAGCAGCATCCAATAGGATCTGAGTTTTATTTAGCATTTTAAGATGAGTTTGGAAACATAATGTTAGAAACCTAATCTTAATATGATACAAATGCGTGAATACAGATTGTATATTACAGAAAATCTCTCAGGATTAGCAGGCTTAGGCTCCAACTTCATTTCCAGTGTGGGCCATTTGTCAAAGCAAACAACAAGCTTGTCGATTTTAAGATTTTCTAATAACATGTAAATAATGTCTTTAGACAAAAACAAACAGATGAGAATGCAGAGAATGCAAATGTTCTCCATTGTGTGACATGGTGGAGTCGGTTGTAAACTAACCCAGTGCTTCTCAAACTGTGGTGGTACTGGGCCATCTTCAGATGGTCGTCAGGTTCATCTGCAATTTTACACTTGGATTTGATTCATGCTTCCTTAATGCACTTCATTCAGGTGTTTTTCCTGGTGTCCGGAGAAATAGCCCTTGTTGGTTTGTTTTGCTACTACCACCGAGGACACCTTTGAAATCGCTTATGGACTTTCCTGAGGCTTTACTTTACCATGTCATGGACAACTCTTTTTGTCAAACAAAACGAAGTTTGGAACTAAAGTGGAGCAGCCTTTACCTTACGCCCCAAGATGCTGCTCTCCTCAGGTCAGTGAGAAGTTATCGCCTTATTTTAGCTCTGCCTTTCCTCTTGCCCCTGTATTATTTTCATCACATGTGCTGTCAGTGCTTGAGCACTGTTGTTGTGCCACATTTGGAGCAGAAGAGCACGAGGCTCTAAAAAACATGCTAATGATACGTTTACCCCACAAAACTGGACATTTCACAAAACACAGCCTACTCTGAGTGGCATTTATGGATAAGAATGTAACAATGTAAGGAAAAACTATGACATTCATGAGATTAATCACAATTAACTATTTGTAATCAATTAACACAGCACGAATAATAATAAAATAACATAATTTTTATATCTCTAATATTTTCAGCAACACAATCTAAATAATGGATAGACCCAGACTGAAATTGATGGTTTTATTTGACATATTAGTTATGTGTGTTTGTTGTTTGTGTGTTTGTAGGAAAAGTACAATATACTTAAAATGCAGAATTATAGCTAAAGCTAATTTCCATCCTCGGTTCCCAACCGGACCAGGCCCGGCTACATATCACACACCACTCACTTGAGGGATCATGTTTAGTTTTTGAATAAACTATTCACAAGTGAAAACATCTGTAAAAGAAAAAAAAGAAAAATCCTTTTTTGTGTTCAAACCTCAGGCTAGGAATTAGATATTTAAAAAACGTCCATCCATCCATCCATCCATTTTCTTTCCGCTTTATCCGGGGCCGGGTCGTGGAGGCAGCAGTCTTAGCAGAGATGGCCAGACTTCCTGATCCACACACACCTCCTCCAGCTGTTCTGGGGGGACCCCGAGGCGACACCAGGCCAGCTCGGAGACATAGTCCCACCAGCGTGTCCTGGGTCTTCTACGAGGCCTCCTCCCAATAGGACATGCCTGGAGCACCTCCCGAGGGAGGCGACCAGGAGGCATCTGGAACAGATGCCCTAGCCACCTCAGCTGGCTCCTTTTGATGTGAAGGAGCAGCGACTCTACTCCGAGCTCCTCCCGGGTAACTGAGCTCCTCACCCGATCTCGAAGGGTGCGCCCAGCCACCCTCCGAAGGAAACTCATTTCAGCCGCTTGTATCCACAATCTTGTCCTTTCGGTCATTACCCAGATCTCATGGATATGTGAGGATAATGTTCTTTGATTTTTCAAGTGCATTCGACACAATTCAACCAGACATCCTCAAACAAAAGCTGGAGGGCTTATGGGTCGACCGGACCTTCATCACGTGGATCCACAACTATCTGACGGGCCGGTCTCAGTGTGTGAGGCTTGGCTACACCACCTCGGATTATGTTGTGAGTAATGTTGTGGCTCCACAAGGAACTGTTCTCCTTTTCTCTTTACCATCTATACGTCTGACTTTAAGTACCACTCCAACACTTGTCATGTTCAGAAGTACTCAGATGACACAGCCATTGTGGCCTATGTCAAAAACAACCAGGAAGAGGAGTACAGGAACTTGATCACTGCATTCTGTGATTGGAGCACCAAGAACTCACTAATTCTGAACACTAACAAGACCAAAGAAATGACTATCGACTTTGGCAAGAAAAAGAACATTCTCCAGCCAATCAATATACATGGACAGGACATTGAACGCATGCACACATACAAATATCTAGGTGTTCACCTGAATTGCAAATCGGACTGGAACATCAACACTGAGTCTCTCTACAAAAGGGGTCAGACCAGGCTCTTTTTTTTCTGAGGAGGCTGAAGTCCTTTGATGTGTGTAACCAAATGTTGTCTATGTTTTATCATTCTGTTGTGGCTGCTGTTCTTTTTTATGCTGCCATTTGTTGGGGCAACAACATATCGGTCAAAAACCGTGACAGGCTGGACAAGCTGGTTAAGAGGGCGGGGTCAGTGGTCGGGGGTCACTGGAATCTGTTGCGGCAGTGGTCGAGAGGTGCATGGGGAGAAAGGTCCAGGCCATCCTCAGTAACTCCAGGCACCCTCTGCATGGGACTCTGTCTGCTCAGAGGAGCAATAGATCAGATCGTTTCCTGTCCGTATACAGCAAGACTGAGCGCTTCTGGAGATCCTTCATCCCTGCTGCAATTCGATTTTATAAGGATTATTGCTGATGTAAATGTGGGGGGTTTAACTTCGGGCAAGTACTTTTTATTATATTTATATGTATTGTCTTTTTATCCGCTGTATTGCTACTGAAGGACAACTGAATTTCCCCTTGCCGGGATTAATAAAGTATTTATCTATCTATATATCTATGACCATAGGTGAGGGTGGGAACGTAGATCGATCGGTAAATCGAGAGCTTTGCCCCTGACTCAGCTCCCTCTTCACCACAACAGTCCGATACAGCGACCGCATCACTGCTGACGCCGCACCGATCCGTCTATCCATCTCACGCTCCATCCGTCCCTCACTCGTGAACAAGACCCCGAGATACTTGAACTCCTCCACTTGAGGTAAGGACTGTCCACTGACCTGAAGAGGGGAAGCCACCTTTTTCCGGTGGAGAACCATGGCCGCACCGGGAACAGGTCTGACTTACTGCCGGCAATGAACCAAGCTCCTGCTGCGGTCATACAGGGAACGGACAGCCCTTAACAGAGGTCCCCGGACCCCATACTCCTGGAGCACCCCCACAGGGCACCACGAGGGACACGGTCGAACGCTTTCTCCAGATCCACAAAACACATGTGGACTGGTTGGGCGAACTCCCACAAACCCTCGAGCACCCGATGAAGGGTATAGAGCTGGTCCAGTGTGCCATGACCAGGACGAAAACCGCATTGTTTCTCCTGGATCCAAGGTTCAACTATCGGCCGCATCCTCCTCTCCAGCACCCTGGAGTAGACCTTACCGGGGAGGCTGCGGAGTGTGATCCCTCTGTAATTGGAGCACTCTCTCCGATCCCCCTTCTTGAAGAGAGGGACCACCACCCCGGACGTGTCAGCCAAGACAGTCCTACAACATCCAGAGACTTAAAGTGCATCTGACACATTAGACACAATTTTTGCTAAAACACAGTTAACACGATTATATTTAAGATTTTACTAAAGATTATTCCCAGTTTTCTTTAGTTTGACCATTTTTGTGATGTTTATGTTTTCACTTCCTTATTGGACACCGACAGGAAGTGACATCCAAGAAGGTAAACAATTTTAAACCGGAGCCGTGCAACCATGTTAAGTCAATGGGAAATGAATGAGTCAAACTGCTATGGAATGTTTCCTTCTTTTATGTCACTTCCTGTCAGCAGCTTAACAATTCAAATAAAAATTACTTTTCTGCCCAACATTTCTTCATTAAAATTGCTGCTTCACTGAAAAAATGATAACTATGCAACTGATGAACTTGCAACTGATGTTATCCATCTAAATAATATATTTTCAAGAGCATTAAAATCTGTCATATGCACTTTAAGGTACTCAGGACGAATCTCATCCACCCCCGGGAGCCTTGCCACCGAGGAGCTTTCTAATCAACGTCAAACCAACGTTCAACATTAAAAAACGTTAAATGTTAAAAAAACGTCTGAAAAAAAAGTCCAAGACTGTAAAGTTTGGAGTCTGTAGGAGCTACTAGGAACCAACTTTTCACCTAAAGGCCAGGAAGTCAGGACCCCCTGCGCCCTGTGCCACACGCCCCACGCACCGTGCCCCATCCTCCGTGTCCCACGCCATGGCCATCCTGACCTGTCCCCTCAGGAGCCACCATAGCAAAGTAACAACCTGTAACAACCACCAACACCACGGTTCAGTTTAGGCCATTATCACCATCATCTGATGTTCAAAACGACCAGCTGACTTATATTCACAACTATTGCTGTCTTCAAAGGAAATGCCTGCTGTGTATTTATAACTTCAAAATGAAGTGCATTTTATATTGAATGAAGCTTTGATTCATTTTTCACTTTATTATGCTTTCTGATAAAAGCCTGGTGGGAGTGGCTCCCTCTGGCTGATTCTGACGTGGATGTACACCCTGCTTTCAGTTTAGTTTTGCCAACAGTTTATTGGATTTTTGCACTCTTTCTGGACGACTTTATGCTATTAATGGGACATAACGACTATGCCGGCACTTCAAGTGCTCTGAGGAGCCCCACAGTTAGGCCACTGTGATTGAATGACACTGAACAGTATTTATGCCACTGGCCGTGTTTGGGAGTTTTAGGGGGCCTGGTTGTGCTTGCAGTTGCTCCTCCCTCTGCCTTTGTGCCCAGGTGCTGTCATTGCACCTGCTCTGCTCCCAAACTGGTGGCACTTTGGGTGGGCCCCATAAAAGCCTGGCGAGATGCTCTTTTGCTCCTCCTACTCTGAGCTTCCGTTGGGCACTGATCTCGCCCGAAGCTTCTCCATGACTCATCTTGCACATTCATGTTAATTCACCTCTTGTGTTAACCACACTTCGTTTAATCACGTTTTATTTTTATTATTTGTAATTCTTCCTGTTGCACACTTTTTACCCAGTCTAACTCTCCCGTCCTTTGTTATGACCTGAGCCAACTGCAACGCACTGCTTTATTAATGTAGTTGACAAAAAATTGCCTCATATTCAGTGACAACGATGAGCAAGAGGAGTTAAAAAAGAAAAGTCAACACGGCCATAGATTGGGGAAACTTCACACACAGGCATTGTGCCATTGATTTGTAAAATATAAGTTTAGATGCCCTGATGATCATAGACACTTGATCATTAACCACAGCACTCTGGCCAAACTAGACCTACTCTTCTGTTTCACATGTTTCTGCACATGCTGCTGCTGCCATCATCAGCCTGAAGTCACTGGTAAGATACCCATAACTCTCCTTTTTGGACACACTTGGGGCATGTGATGTGCGCTGCGGCTCTGGAGCTCTGCAGTTGCTATGTATCTAGATAATACATGCAAATGGTTTACTGGTCACATCCCTGACATCGCCACCCCTTCTTCTGTCGGGTCCTTAAAGATAAAAAGGGACCAGACAGACACTGACATACACTACATCAGGGGTGCCCAATCTTTTTTGACCCAAGATCTACTTTTCAAGTAGCCAACCTCCTGAGAGGAAGTTTTCTTACTGTCACAAAATCATTACATCACATCACAAACCCCTCCTCTCTCAAACACATGCAGACAAACTCCTCTCACAGTTGCCAGTTTGCACAAATACACACACACCAATCTGCATAACGGGCCATAACTGTCCTTAATATGAACTAAACAGAAAAATAAACCAAATACATTAAATCAACACTTTTCTGTTCACTTTACAGCAAGAGAGGATTTGGTGACTATGAAAAGAACTGTAGTAGGAGTTGTATTAAGTAGTTGTATCATCAGTAACACAGATC
The DNA here is from genome assembly GCA_007210695.1 of Neogobius melanostomus. NCBI lineage: Eukaryota > Metazoa > Chordata > Actinopteri > Gobiiformes > Gobiidae > Neogobius > Neogobius melanostomus. The sequence goes on from VHKM01000157.1 coordinate 663,401, forward strand.
TGTGCGTATCTTCTGTATCCGCGGTGAAAAGTGGGCGGAGCAAACAGGCCGCTGTAGCGTCTCTGAGTTCACACATGAGCTTTGGTTCAGCAACGTGACTCTCCTAAAAGTCCGCGTGGTGAAGAAAGCACCTCACAAGCAGCACATGAGCACCACATCCAAAGAGAACAGAAGTGATCTAAATGCACACGCAGTTTTCAGTTTATCTGTCAGATAAAAGTCAAATGAGGTCTGCTCGTTATGAAGTCAGACCCGGGGCTGCAGGAGCAGGCGGCACGGTAGCGCAGTGGTTAGCTTCACAGCTAGAAGGCCCGGGTTCGATTCCCACCTAGGATGGGGTCTTTCTGCACTCCGGTTTCCCCTACCACCAAAAACATGTACAATAGGTCTGGATGAATGAGAGTGAATGTTTGAGAGTGGATGAGTGGACAAGAGAGGGTGACGGATGGAAATTAGCCCAAGGCTACAATCTGGTGTGGCTTGTTCATTAACATGCATCGACCGTACCAAATATAACCTAAACTAAACGATGTCCTAACAGTCTCAGTGGCGCACTCATTTCTTCAAGTCTGCTTGATTTCACGTTAGTTTTGCGATCGTGAAATCCTGTCCTTTCTTTAATCCTTACACCCCTCTCCATCGACTTGGGAACAGTCTGCGGTCGACCAGTAGACCGCGATCAATGTAAAAGTCCTGCTTCATCATCACTATGTGAATTGTAAATGGTCACTGTAAACTGTTAATTGTCATGGCAACGGCCGTCATTTGTCATGGATACCTGGAGTCGAGGGTTGATGGTGAAGCTGCCGGCTGTGGGGTTCATGCAGGACACATACTGCACGTTGTGGATCTCCTTCAACACCAGTTTACTCCGGTCATACCTGTACACACACATGCACGCATGCAAAATATTACACTGTTCTATCATCGAACATATACCTGGAGTGTCACTCAGCCTGATGAACTGTTAATCAATACTGTTAATCAATCCCATACGTCACCAGTAATTTCTATTATATAACACAGAAAAGCCGTGTGGCGGAGCCCAAAAGCACACAATGCATGATATGTCCGCTTGAAAAAGCTCTCCCTCCTCTCTGCGTGATCCGGGTGCCTGAGCTGACTCTGAAACCGCCTCTCCATTTCATACCTGCTGCTCGCGGCGGACATATCTATAATGGGCCGAGCGTGTCTAAGCCGGTCAGCGTGTGTCTGACGCACTGGAACCGTGTTCAGAATGGCTTCACTGAGGAGCGCAGACCAGCTACAAAACCCTTTTAAGAGAAATCAGGCGCCACACTTTTGACTCCTGACACTCGTGAACGTTGTAGAGAGGGAATACTACAAGCCAGTATTTATGTGAATGATGGGCCTATTTCATCAGCTGTAGGTATGCTATCACCTCAGAACCCCTTTTACTCGTAATGCATGCACTAATGCTTTTCAATGTTCCGTCATTAAGAGAGAGCAGTGGTTTCAGCAACTACAGCGGCTAGTTTAAGAGGAGAGATGCTTGATCTGAGATGACATCGCAGAGTTTTAAGCTGTAAGGACTTTTCCACTATAACATCAAACTGAATATCCCATCCCTCAGGCAAAACTCTTATACGGACAGCACTTTAAGACAAAATGATTTCATGTTGAATGTACGTACGCTCAATTTTGGTATGTTTTTATAAGTCCTAATATAACTGGGGTTTAAGCAGGGGTTTTCCTAGTTCAAGGCAGTCACATTTTTTACAGTCTCAATTCCAGAAAAAAAAACACAAAAAAAACTAAGACTTTAAACACCCAGTAGTTTAAAGTCATTTCAGATTGTAGTTTTGAATGCTTGTTGGTTTACCAGTGGTTATAGTCCAGGTGCTGGCGGAGCAGAGTGTGGGGCTGCACAGTTCCATACGTGTCCACCTCAGGCATGTTCAGGTCGTCTATGAAGTACACCAGCCTCCTGCTGCCGGGAGGGGCGAAATTCCGCCCTGCCTTCTTCTCCAAGGGCTTCTCCAACACCGCTGAATGGATTCAAAGGAACAGAGAGTGCTTTACGCTGAAGGTATAGAGTGGCAGCTTCACTCCCGGCATTTACCCCACTAAACATAGCTCACCCCCACCAAGTATGGAGTGAATGAATAATATCTACAAGAAAATTAGTTTCACTGGCCCTCATTTATCAGCATTGTGGCTACAATAGTAGCTTACTACCACCAAGTATGGAGTGAATGAATAGTGCAATTTAAAGCGTCTTTGAGTGTCCAAAAAAGCGCTATATAAAACCGATGCATTATTATTATTATTATTATTATTATTAGCATTGCACACAGGATGGTGTATATTGGATGTACTTTGATTTCAGGCTGGAGGGCACGTGGCATTTAGGAACCTGTGTTTACCGCTCCAACCACACCATACGCTCGAGCAGCTGGTGATGAATGTGGCGGCAGAAAACGTGTGTCAGGAGGCCTCACCCACGAGTTTGAACACACAAAGCATGGCAAAAAGAAGATTTCTCTGACCAGGAAATGATCAATTATAGCGTTTAACAAATACATTATTTATTGCACATCAGATAAATTATAGAATCTTAAACTGACCTATATGTACAGTACATTAACCTTATTGCCTATTCAAGATTGCATTTGCTAAATAAAAATAGACATATTTGACATTTCTGCAAATATGAAACCTAGGCGTTAATTCAACCTGGCAGACTAATTTCAGCATCACCGACCTCCAGCCAATGATCGCTTCCGAGAGGGCCACACCTCCTCCTCAGCCATCAGCGCAAAAGCCGCACCTTCGTAGCAGCCAATCATCGCCCTCGGTCCCGCTTTTAAGCCCCAGCAATCATGACCTATTCGCTTCCCAGCTGCGCTGCGACCCACCTCCACCCCATCTCCGCCTCTTCCGTCACAGCTTCTACCTGTGCATCTTTGCGGGTCTCCCATACCACCACCAGTGTCCAGGCTCCGGGGGAAGACATTCCTAACTCCAAGTTTGTTTAACTACACTGACTTATACATCGATGTCTACCGCCGGGGTCTGATCGCCAAAACTAATATACATATCAATAAATCTTTCTAATCACTGCTTTCGTCTGTTTTAGTCTATCCAGGTTGAAATAAAGCTAGTAAAATTATTTGACCATAGCCTTTAGAAAAGTGTGGGGAAAAAAGCATGGCTAAAACCCTGCAGTCAGACCAGAGTCTGGACGAAGATCTGAACCAGCGAAGAGTGCTGTGGTCAATGATCTGCCCTGTGGACACAGCGCTGGAGCCAGGGGGGACTAAGTGTCTCTCAGTAGGTGTGCGCAGAGCTGCCGGCCGACCGAAACCTAACGAACCCGTCCGGACTTGATTTGCGGACTGAGAGGAGACACTGTAATGTCAGAAATGTTGTTCTGCCATCTGCTCTGATTTACCACACATTGTTTAACAGCTGAAGTGAATATGCAGTGCTACCTCAGTATCTGTGACAATAATTTAACTCCGTTAGTGACCCAGCAGGCCCTGACACCAACTTTTACGATGCCTTGGTGTCCTCAGGTCATGTCACAGACAATGTGAGTGAGGCCTTGCGTTCAGAGATAGCACGTATGCAGAGATACAACAATCACCTCTTGTCCATCTGATGTGTACAACTGTTGTACACAAATGCCACCGATTGTGCGGAAGGACCCGCGGTCATGCTTCTGTGTTCTTCCCGTGTTTAGACAATAAATGATCACTTGATTCAGACTTGAACTCTCCTTCTTGTTTTATTACATTACCTTTTAATATACAAAAATCCCATCACAACACACACACAGCGCTCAAACCATAACATGGAGCAGGGCCTCGCTCAGACCCAGGTAAGTCCCAGTACACTGCAGCGGGGCGCCGGCTTGTTTCTGTCTGGCGAGGAAGCCATCCACACACACAAGCCTCACAAGCTGTAACAGGTTCTTGTGTCTCTGCTCCGGGCCAGTATGGCCATGCGCTTAGAGCAAATTGAAGCAAAGTATGGCCATAAATATTACCGCTGTAGACGAGTTATAAAAGCAACAATGAGGATTAAATGCAAAGTGACAATACATTTCATGTTGTTAAAAAACTGTTTTCCAGCGCGGTTTAGTGTTCAGTTAAAATGAGTGTATGAATGTACACTACCTCCTGACCTGACGTGGGATTTGAGCACCGTATGCCCACGTCCAGATTGATAAATGCCAAAACAGGCGGTGATTTTATTCATTGTGTACAGCATGTGCCTCAGTGCGAGTTAGCATTAGCTTAGCATTAGCAAACTGGTCCAAATTTGTCATTCTGGTTTCATTTTGAAAAATTAATAAAAAATAAATAAATAAATCCATACAAAAAATAAAAAAGAGACTGAGGTGGCCGTTTAGCTAATTTTAAATAATATCAAGAAAAATCTATTTAATCCCTGCTAAATAAAAACAGTTTCTGTCATCAAAATGTTCTCTTTGAACCCCATCCCCCTTTTCACTGCAGCTGGAGCGCTCTCTATTGGTGGTTTGTATAACTACATTTTATAACATCCCAAGTACTTGAGGTATTTTTAGACACATTATTATAAAATGTACTACAAATATTAAGGCTTTTGTGTCAAAAAATGTTTGTCCATATAGTCAAGCATGTGGCACACACTGGAATGACAATTCTGTGTCACAAACATTTATTGTAACATGCACTTTTGTACCGTCTCCATTGTAATACTTTGGATAGCATGAGTGAAAACAAATTGGTTTGACCCATATACAGTCGGAGGAAAAGTATGTGAATCCTTTGGAATTTCTCCTGTAAATGTCTACATGTTATGGCCAATAAAAATGGCAACATTTAATTGTTTGGGGGTATTAGTTTCAGCAGCACTGCTTACTCATTCTTATAATTTTAATAAAGATCAGACCACATTTTATGACCAATTTAGGCAGAAATGTGAGAAATTCCAAAGGGTTCACATACTGTAAAACTGTAGTTGGATTGTGAGTGGCTGCAAATGGACATAAACGCAGCTAACCCGTGGACCTGCCCCCTGTTGATTATGTAAATGATGTTAACAAAAGAGGACTTAGTATCTCTATTGTGTTACACAGTAGACAGAGCCCATTCATGCACAGTAACTATTCAGAGACTAGAGTCAAGGTCAATGTTTCTATTACAGTGTAACTGATATTTTCTATTTCAGTACCTCTGCTTAACCATCAACCTCGGTCTCCCAGTCTCACTGGGAGACTGGTGCCTCGATGACGATGTTTGGAGAAAGATATTAACAAACCTATGTGCCATTTTTCTGACAAGTATCGCAATTTCCATGTGTGATTTACAAATGTTAAAAAAATAAAGCTTACTTTCACAGTTTAAAACACTCCAGAAGCTTTAACAGAAGAGAGAAAACAAATAATCAACGGTAGGGCCCTCTTAGTCATTTGATGGAGTAATTAGTCAGTGTGGTCTTTTATCAGTCGACTAATGTAGTTGATGTTGTACCAATGATGGTCTCAATTTAGCGTAATAACACCAGTTCTATCTATTACTTAGGGCTACCATTTTATTATATAACAGATGCATGTGAGTTATACAGACAGTGGAGTGACAGTGGAGTTTTTCTCTGAAATGCTTTTGTTGAATAAAACATGGAGGAGAGAGAACATTCTTCTGTGCATAAGCAGCAGCTCTGCAGCCCCGCGTCATGGTGAGGTTAAATCTGTCACCTTCTATAGACCTGTTTAATCAGCAAATAACATGCTCCTACACTTAAATGTCTATGACAGACATGTCCACCGTCAGTGGCTCTAATGAAGTTTGTTCCCAAACTGTGGTACGCGTGTCCTCAGGAGTACGCATTGAAATTTTGTAATGAAAAGATATGTTAATCAGAATCTGATAGAAGAACTTGTTAAAACCTTTTCAGGGGAAACGCACTTATACAGACTGAAGTGCTTTCTAATTCAGATGCAACAGCAGCGCCTTTAACATGAACAGCATGAATGATCTGTCACATTCATTTATTTTATACGTTGATACGCTGCGGCACATGTGCAAAGTGTGTAATGTCTTCAGGAACTTAAACAAACAGAACCTCAAAACTTGATTGAGCTAAAGACGAAGAAAAACGCAGAAGCACTCGGACAGCGTATTTACAATAAAGCACAGTCTTATTTGGATTATCTGGATGTATGAGGACAGTACATGTACAGCAGCAAACGCAGGAGTGAGTGAATGCTGAGTTTATTCTGTCTATTCACACATTAATACACTGTTTACTAGTACTCTGATGTATTAATCATTGTTAAAGCATGAGCCACCATGAATGTGTGCTTCATGAGTGCAAAATGATGTTTGTCAGCGTCATGCCATGCCCCTCTCGGCACTGCTCGGTGCATGGTTTTAGTTGCCTATGGATTTCTTATGTCTGGGACAGCCCTATTGAACTGCTAAAGCATAACGAGAACACATGCATTTCAGTAGAGTTTCATGTTTGTAGAGATTTAAACTATAGAGTTGACAGTTTCATATGTGACAAATTCTAATCTCTGATTTTAAGTAATTTATATGGTTGTATTAAAGTGAAAGAAATATAAATATAAAATATAGGAGCACTATATTATCTGAATAATGCAACTTGCTAATTGACACACTGAGTTTGATTGAATTGCAGTAAACTGTGCTGCCCTAACAATTATTTTCATGTCGTCATATATATATATACTATATATATATGTTGATTTCCAGCAGTAAATCTCTGGCTAGTGCTCACCTTGCAGCATGGAGGAGGTGGTGTAGTAGTTGAAAGGCACATTCTTGATCATGTATTTGTCTGTGTCCAGTGAGCTCAGCTTGTCTCCGATGAGGACAGACTTCCCTGTGCCGGCGTTCCCCACCAGCATCACCGGGCGCCTGCGCTCCAGCAGCCGGTCCAAAAAATACCGCACTCGGATGGTCTCTACAGTGGGGACCAGACACGCCTGTGCAGCACACACACATCAGACAGGGCACATGAGGCACAATTCATTATGGCTATACACTAGATTTGATTGGAGAATAGGAATTTACAAACAATATATGATTAGAAATTTGCACACGCATTTTCTTTGTATTGGAATCAATGTGACAGGTCCATGAATACCCCCAATGTGCTAGTATTTGACATGACTAGTCCATGGTCTAAGCTCTATCATATGTATGATTATGAATGGAAACAGACCTTCACAGAAAATCCCCGTAGAAGTAAGTGTGATATGTTTTTGTGATGGGGATAAAGATATACTAATAGATACTGTGTTCTGTGTACCTCAGGTTATCTAAGGATTTCAGAGAGTGTGACTTTACCTGCAGTGGCATGTCTGGGTCCATTTCAAACTTGGGCACCATTTTGGCCCATGGTTCGAACTTCTTGCACTCTGGGTCGATGTAGTAATCGAAGACAGTACCATGGGACGGGAACTTGACGCTTTTGAACTCTGCCACCCACCACTTGCTGAACTCCAGTCTGTAGTCGACCAGCTGAACCCCCACAGCACACACACAGACAGAGCAGTGGTCAATATTCTTAAAATGACTTCCTCCGCAGCCTTTCTTCTCTGTGCTGCAGTATGGATCTACACGGTGTGAATACACAGCCTAGGACAAATACAAGGGTGCGCAAGGGTAGCTGAGGGGGATAAATGAGAGGTGACAGGCCTTACAACCTCATCACCTGACTGCACCTACAGATACCTGTCCCCTCCATTCACCAGCGCTCTGCAGTCAATAAAAGCACTTAGCATTTAAATGCATCTGTGATGGGAAATAAAGTGGAGAGCATTTGTACCACAGGGACAGTGCTTTTATCCCATAAGTCGTCTGGGTGCGTACAGCAGTACAGTGCAGAGCACACTCTGGATTGCTTAGCAACTGTGGGCCACAGGCTCCTGATTTAAATTCAGTGAGGCGTGTGTTGTCAGATGGGAATGAAGTCCACTTCATTCCAGATGAATATCTCTGTTTCAAAAACCTGCCATTTCTTAACCAAAATAACTTTTATATTACTGTCATAAATAGAGGCACATTATTGCATAAGAGCCACCAGGGAATGAATACAGAGCGAAACACAATGTGCACCACTGCACCACTTTCAGCAGGCTGGCAATAGGGCTATTGTACTGGTCACTGTACAAGAAAAATCTGTTTTTATTAGAAATGAAGACTTTGTTAAACACATGTTCAGTTGACCCAAAAAAGCCACACTATAAAGTATTGATTTGTAAATGAGTGTGGCAGGAACAGTGCAGTCTGTGGCAGACACTGGAACAATCAGTGAGAGATGGATACTTAGTTCAGGAACAGTCAGTGAGAGATGTTTACTGGTCCTGGACAGTCAGTGAGAGATGTTTACCTGGTCCTGGAACAGTCAGTGAGAGATGTTTACCTGGTCCTGGAACAGTCAGTGAGAGATGTTTACCTGGTCCTGGAACAGTCAGTGAGAGATGTTTACCTGGTCCTGGAACAGTCAGTGAGAGATGTTTACCTGGTCCTGGAACAGTCAGTGAGAGATGTTTACCTGGTCCTGGAACAGTCAGTGAGAGATGTTACCTGGTCGGAACAGTCAGTGAGATGACCTGGTCCTGGAACAGTCAGTGAGAGATGTTTACCTGGTCCTGGAACAGTCAGTGAGAGATGTTTACCTGGTCCTGGAACAGTCAGTGAGAGATGTTTACCTGGTCCAGGAACAGTCAGTGAGAGATGTTTACCTGGTCCAGTCGTGGAGTGTTTCCTGGAACAGTCAGTGAGAGATGTTTACCTGGTCCTGGAACAGTCAGTGAGAGATGTTTACCTGGTCCAGGAACAGTCAGTGAGAGATGTTTACCTGGTCCTGGAACAGTCAGTGAGAGATGTTTACCTGGTCCTGGAACAGTCAGTGAGAGATGTTTACCTGGTCCTGGAACAGTCAGTGAGAGATGTTTACCTGGTCCTGGAACAGTCAGTGAGAGATGTTTACCTGGTCCTGGAACAGTCAGTGAGAGATGTTTACCTGGTCCAGGAACAGTCAGTGAGAGATGGTTACCTGGTCCTGGAACAGTCAGTGAGAGATGGTTACCTGGTCCTGGAACAGTGCCCCTCCAAAGGCCCAGATGGCAGCAAACACAAAGTAGAGCTCGTACAGCTCTTTGGGACAGTCCGGAGGAGTGTGCTCTGGGGTCAGAAGACACTCCAACAGGTAACACAGCATCTGCACCATACTCTGCTCTGGGACAGGGACCATCCGCTTAAACCTGGACACAACACCAACACAGACTTATTCACTGTGTGAATTTTATATTTGAATCAAAGTTTTTGAGTGAGCGGGTGAGTGAGTGATGGCTGGAGGGTCCGCTGGCCTAGATGTGTGCAGCCGTGTTTCTGTCAGTCTACCCTAGGGGCAGCTGTGGCTACATGCGTAGCATACCACCACCGGCTACGGCGCTTTGGGTGATTTGTGTCATCTAAAAAGTGCTATACATATAAGATTCCCTTTACTTCCCTATTTGAACTAAAGGCTAGTGAAACATTTCTATAAAAAGGTCTTCTGAGGTGAGGGGAGTAAGGGTGTAAAGCTTATTTGGAAGTAAACACATCTAAATCAAAACACCTCCAGTTGTGTGGCACTGCAGCTCTCATCATAATGGGTAATTAAAGTTAATTGGATTGGGAAGGCTGCTTCACATGATAGCTTTAGCATTTTTTCCCCCAACAGATTCTTCAAAATCAGAGTTTATGAAGAGTAAAATTAAAATGGATAATGCATTGTAGGGCTGAACTGTGGAGCTATAAACTGTGTTTGGTTGCTGAAACATACTATTACTACAGTGTCTCAGGTGGTCAAGTTGTCGTCTGTTAACTGGATAGTTGATGGTTCGAGTCGGGCTTTGAGGTATATATATTGTTGTTGTGACCTTGGGCAAGTGCTGGAGGGGGGTTTATAAATAAAAGAATGTATGAATGAATGAATGTATAATGAAATGTAAGATACATTTGTGTCCACACAAGTGCTATGGGAGCAATGCCACACAAAATTTAACACAAAATCACAATCATTTCAGTCAAAACGATTGTTTGTTTTTGTTTATTATAAAATAATATAAAACAATGTTAAACCTCACTTAGGCCCAATCCCAATTATCTTTTATTCCTTACCCCTATGCCAAAAAAGACTGCAGCCAGAAATGGGACAGCCCTTGATTTATTAGCTTATCACACTCACAACAAGCAAAATGATGAGGGATTAATACGTTAGGCTCAATGAGAATACATTCAAATGAAGGAAATGAGAGCCATAGCAGCGAGACACTGAACCTCATGAGCCATGATTATGGTGACAAACCGTAACTATCCAAATAAAAGGCAACACAGAACTGTCTCGTGGAGATACACGAGACAAAGCTTGTAAACTCCAGAAACAGGGCATTGACAATGTCAGCCAAATGAAGGCAGCTGTATGTATGTAAACAAAATCAGTCTTAACTCTGTAAGCATGTTGTTAAAGTGCTTATATACAGTATATATATATATTATATATATATATATATATATATATATATATGTATGATTAAAATATTCCGTTATACTTCATAGAAAAAACATATTCTGTTGTACTGTAGTAATTACTTTATCCACAGGGCCCTGTAAGCCCTAATGAGACAGTGCTGTCAAAGTACTTCTGCTCATACTACAAATACTGTTATCCATAAAAAGTTGTGTTTTTCTTCTTCCAAAGCAGGTTCTTTTCGGTGTTAGTGGCTCTGCTTTATTGCTTTGTGCTTTGTGCTCTGCTGTTATAGGCGGGAGCAGATATTTTGTTGGTTTGTTTTTCAAAGTTTTGGGAGGACACATAGCTTTGGCCTGTCGGCCACAGTCACAGAGGTGGCAGAAGCGATGGCAGAACTAGCACATTGGCGCCCATAGCAGCAGAGCCTGTCAATGAGAACATGGCCATGTGACAGCAGTGTGGGCAGGGGCCTTACCTGGAGCGGAGCGTGTCCAGACATGGGGGCAGGTACTTGTCAAACAGAATAGTCAGATTGGCTTTTTCCGATTGGATCTCCCTCCTGTCAATCCAGCTGGCCACGGGAGGGTTCCAGCCCAGGTCAGCGGGGTTGATGTACAAGATGCCTGTGAAGAACGAAATGACATCAACTACTTTGTATTGATTACTTTACCAGAAACTAGATGTGATTTTTAAATATAGTCAATTGGACTGGGTTGATTAAGTTGAGAATGTTTCACCTCTATCCTCATGCTGCAAGAAGCAGGACTGATTACACTCACAAGCTAAGAGGCCTATTCAAGCTCTGGCCTCTCCTCGAGGAGGACTATTTAAGCTCTGGGCCATCCTTGAGGACTATTTAAGCTCTGGCCCCTCCTTGAGGACTATTCAAGCTCTGGCCTCTCCTTGAGGACTATTCAAGCTCTGGCCTCTCCTTGAGGACTATTCAAGCTCTGGCCCCTCCTTGAGGACTATTCAAGCTCTGGCCCTCCTTGAGGACTATTCAAGCTCTGGCCCTCCTTGAGGACTATTTAAGCTCTGGCCCCTCCTTGAGGACTATTCAAGCTCTGGCCCTCTCCTTGAGGACTATTCAAGCTCTGGCCCTCCTTGAGGACTATTCAAGCTCTGGCCCCTCCTTGAGGACTATTCAAGCTCTGGCCTCTCCTTGAGGACTATTTAAGCTCTGGCCCCTCCTTGAGGACTATTTAAGCTCTGGCCCTCCTTGAGGACTATTCAAGCTCCCTTGGACTATTAAGCTCCCTCCTTGAGGACTATTCAAGCTCTGGCCTCTCCTTGAGGACTATTAAGCTCTGGCCCCTCCTTGAGGACTATTCAAGCTCTGGCCTCTCCTTGAGGAGGACTATTTAAGCTCTGGCCCTCCTTGAGGACTACTTAAGCTCTGGCCTCACCTTGAGGACTATTCAAGCTCTGGCTCCTCCTCGAGGAGGCTACTTATAGTCAGGGGCCAACGTCTCAAAAATGGATTGACATGGTCTGCCATACTTTTTATTTGTGTTTTTCTGTTAACTTTAACCCTAAGGACCAATAATTGGAGGGTCTGCTCTGCTGGAAATATCGCGAAAAAAACTTGTGGCCATTTTAGTGTATGCACCCCCATGTCGAAAAAGTCGCTTTTGACACTGGTCCAAAGTTTGGTTTAGGCCATTTACAGCCCATTAGAAAATGATTTACACCATTGTATTTGGTATCATTTTAAAGAATACATTGTCATGTTTCATTTGAGCCCAAATGTACTACTCTGTGACAATTACTGTGGTAACCATAGCTCCTCTAACTCAAACCTGAAGATGTTTTTTCAACATTTTGCCAAAACAGTTTTACTACGTTTAACGATGTTTCTTCCAGGAACATCACAGATGTTTGATACTGGGCAACTCTCTAGACTCTGAGGATTCAGGAAATGTATAACATGTCAGCACTTTCTCCTCTTTGTGAGCCACAAAGTAGGAGAATGTCCACCTCATATGAGCCTCTTCAACAGAAATAAGCCTATATCGGCCATTCTGAGGTTGGAACAGCTGGTGGACCTTCTGCCCAGGACAGGCCCAACTTGAAATGACATTTATAGAGAAGAACAGTTCTGTATTTTCAAAAAAAACATTTCAAAAAAAGTTCTTCCTCTATTTTGTATTATATAGCTCTTTATCATTACGCTTTAGAGGGTGCCATACACACAATGTCACTCTGTTGCTTTCACTACTACAATATACATAACCCTCTAAATCTGTCTAAAATGTCTCGATAATACAAGATAATCCTAACAGTTTGGCTTTGAAGACACCACATGTATGCCTAAAATACCATATGTATTGGTTGTATACTCGGGGTGCGATTTGTCAAAAAAAACGGAAGGGAGGATAATTACTCCATCACTTTATTGCATAAAAAGCACATACATTTCAGGCTGTTGAACTTTAAACCCAGTGTTGTAAGATGTGTTCTGTCTAAGCGCGCACAGCCCAATTCAGTGCGTAATGATCCAGCCTATAGCCTACTCCGAGGCAGATATTTATATATGAGACGCATAGGCCTATGATACGTGTTCCTCTGTATAGTTTTGGATTACACTCAGCGAGGAGCAGCGAGGGAGACAGGAGAGGAGAGACTTCAAATGGCCTGTGTATAGACGACTGAAGTAGGGGGGCGACCCCTCCAGAGCGCGTGTTGCTCAGGGAGTTGGGCCGTTTTGGAAAACTCTTGATGATCAAACTTTAAGTAACCAATGTAGTGTGACCAGGGCGACGGGTGTCTTTCTTTATTGAGGCACAGAGCTGGAAATGTTACAGCAAGCACATGTATGCGCACTGCTGGCACTTCTCAGAACCGAATCAGAACCGTGTGTAAAGGTTCCTCATCCTGTTTGTCAAACTGTCGTAAACTGTTGTAAAATGCGCTGGGTGTCACACGTGGCTGTGGGCATTAACACACGGGCTGCGCAGGTTACGGGATCCCCCACGGTCCCTGCAGGCTGCCCGCGGATCGGGTCCGGTCATAAAATTCTCCTATGATCGCGGGCCGGGTTGGGGCGGTTGCCGCCACTCATTGCCACCATGCGCGCATTCATAGTTCAGCCACGATTCATTCTATCATCTTTACAGCAGGTTTTTTGATGTAAAATAAGCAGTGTTTTGCTGCTTGTGATCCAGAGAACGCTTTTGTGGAGCTCAAAGTCTCCTATTTTCCACGGCATGTGCGTCTGTGCGTCAGCTTTCAGGCATTCATAAGAAAAAAGAAAAGAAAAAAAACACCTATTTGCAAAGTTGCTGGTGACGAGACATGCGATCCATGAGTGTTTGTGACTCCGCAGACCCTCGCTCTCTGCAGCAGTCATCTGCAGAGTATAGACCTTGTGCACATCAAAGCCCGCTAAAGCAGAGATCACCCGCGTCTCATGCAAAATGAAATCAATTGGCCAGCAGGTGCACGGATCTTGAACACACAGCCAATTTTCCAATTCTATCCCCTCTACGTTTAATACAATAATACAGCAGAAGTAGGGATAGGGATAAAAGAAACAGAGACAGGGACAAGAAAACCAGAAGGAGGGAAAATCCCCCTCATCCCCCCACCAAATCGCACCCTGTGTTTACTAGATACTAACTTACTGTAGTTAATGTATTTGCTGTAGAAAACGGCACTGTTCTGAAGGGGGATTTGCCATAAACCACAGGTTTACTACAAACAACACCCTTTTTTACTCCATCCATCAATTTTCTTCCGCTTTATTCGGGGCCGGGTCGCGGAGGCAGTCTCAGCAGAGATGCCCAGATTTCTCGATCCACGCACACCTCCTCCAGCTGTTCTGGGGGACCCCGAGGCGACACCAGGTCAGAGACCTGGCCAGGTGTCCTAGGTCTTCCACGAGGCCTCCTCCTATTAGGACATCCCTGGAGCACCTCCCGAGGGAGGCGGCCAGGAGGCTCCGAAACTGATACCCGAGCCACCTCAGCTGGCTCCTTTAGACCGCCCCAGTGCGCGCTGAAGGTCCTGAGGCCAACAGAACAACATCGTCTGCAAACAGCAGAGATGAGATCCTGAGGTTCCCAAACTGGACACCCTCCGGCCCCTGGCTGCGCCTAGAAATTCTGTCCATAAAGGTAATTAACAGAACCGGTGACATAGGGCAGCCCTGGCGGAGACCAACACGCACCGGGAACAGGTCTGACTTACTGCCGGCAATGCGAACCAAGCTCCTGCTACGGTCATACAGGGAACGGACAGCCCTTAGCAGAGGGCCTCGGACCCCATACTCCCAGAGCACGCCCCTACAGGGCACCACGAGGAACACGGTCGAACCCTTTCTCCAGATCCACAAAGCACATGTGGACTGGTTGGACGAACTCCCACAAACCCTCGAGCATCCGATGAAGGGTATAGAGCTGGTCCAGTGTGCCACGACCGGAACGAAAACCGCATTGTTCCTCCTGAATCCGAAGGTCGACTATCAGCCGGATCCTCCTCTCCAGCACCCTGGAATAGACCTTACCGGGGAGGCTGAGGAGTGTGATCCCTCTGTAATTGGAGCACACGATCCCCCTTCTTAAAGAGAGGGACCACCACCCCGGTCTGCCAATCCAGGGGCACTGTCCTCGACTGCCACGCGATGTTGCAGAGACGTGTCAACTAATACAGTCCTACTTTTTTACTGATTAGTAAATTGTTATAGTTTTATAAGGTCCTTTCAATAAAGTTTTTTTTTTTCCATCACTAATAAGTCAAATAGTGAGGTGTTATAGAGTATAACCAGGACATGAAGAGTCAACACAAAATAACTACAGTCTAGTCCTGGACCAAATCACAGTGGCAGTCTAAACAAGACAGGTTTAACTATTTATCTAGCCTTTCTGAAGTTATTCTAAGTTCTTTGTACATGTTAAAATTGTCACACTGCCCAACAGAATGAGCATTAACTAACCTAAGGTTAGTATGTTTGACTAAAACAACAGAAACAAACCTCAGGAGGATGGCCTGGGGGGCATATGTTTTCTCATGTCACCAGTGGTTACAGCCTGGCTGCACTGTGGAGTGTGGCATTTGTCATTGAACACCAGAATTGTCACTTCAGTCTATGTCCACGGCACCAATGATCTACTGCATTACTGCACTTAATCAGCATCCACAAATCTGAGATCTGGATTTTGACCATCCATCCTTTATCTTCCAATTTACCCATGGTCAGGTCATGGATGCAGCAGCAAAGCAGGGATTCGCAGACATCTCTCTCCACGCACACTTCCTCCAGCTCTCCTGAAGCAATCCCCAGGCATTCCCAGGCCACAGGGAGACATAGTCCCTCCAATGTGCCCCCCAAGCCACCTCAGCAAACTCCTCTCGATAGGAAAGAGCGGCAGTTCTACACCAAGCTCCTCCCAGGTGACTGAGCTCACCTAGGAGGAAACTCATTTCGGCTGCTTGTATCTTGTCCTTTCAGTCATTACCCAGATCTCATGACCATAGGTGAGGGTAAGGACGTAGATTGACTCAGCTCCCTCTTCACCAGAACAGTCCGATACAGCGACCGCATCACTGCTGACGCTGCACCGATCCGTCTATCCATCTCACACTCCATCCGTCCCTCACTCGTGAACACGACCCCGAGATACTTGAACTCCTCCACTTGAGGCAAGGACTCTCCACCGACCTGAAGAGGAGAAACCACCTTTTTCCGGTGGAGAACCATGGCCTCAGATTTGGAGGTGGTGATCCTCATCCCGGCCGCTTCACACTCGGCTGCAAACCAGAGCACGCTAAAGGTCCTGATTTGATGAAGCTCACAGAACAATATCATCTGCAAACAGCAGAGATGAGATCCTGGACACCCTCCAGTCCATGACTGTACCTCGAAATTCTGTCCATAAAAGTAATACACTTTTTGTTTATTCATTTATAAAACACATTTCATGTGGCCAGGACAGACTCAATGTGCCTAGAAAGAAAATAAATACATTATGTAACATTAACAACAAAAATCAAATATATTAAAATATCAAAGAGAAATCCAGTGTGACAATTTTAACATGTACAAAAAACTTGAAATAACAGAAAAGCTAGATAAATAGTTAAACCTGTCTTGTTCAGACTGCCTCTGTGATTTGGTCCTGGACTGTACTAGACTGTAGTTATTTTGTGTTGACTCTTCCTGTCCTGGTTATACTCTATAACACCTCACTATCATTACACAACTATATTTGACTTATTAGTGATGAAATAAAACAACTTTAATGAAACGATCTTATACAACTATTTACATGATCAATTTACTAATTGGTAAAAAAGGGTGTTGTTCGTAGTAAACCTGTGGTTTATGGCAAATCCACCTTCAGAATAGTGCAGTTTTCTACAGCAAATACATTAACTAAGTTAGTATCTAGTGTACAACCAATACATATGGTATTTTAGGCATACCCATGTGGTGTCTTCAAAGCCAAACTGTTGGTTGTATTATCGAGACATTTTAGACAGATTTAGAGGGTTATGTATATTGTAGTAGTGAAAGCAACAGAGTGACATTGTGTGTATGGCATAGTATAGGCGTAATGATAAAGAGCTATATAAAACAAAATAGAGGAATAACTTTTTTTGACATGTTTTTTTGAAAATACATAACTGTTGTTCTCTATAAATGTCATTTCAAGTTGGGCCTGTCCTGGGCAGAAGGTCCACCAGCTGTTCCAACCTCAGAATGGCCGATATAGGCTTATTTCTATTGAAGAGGCTCATATGAGGTGGACATTCTCCTACTTTGTGGCTCACAAAGAGGAGAAAGAGCTGACATGTTATACATTTCCTGAATCCTCAGAGTCTAGAGAGTTGCCCAATATCAAACATCTGTGATGTTCCTGGAAGAAACAGCGTTAAACGTAGTAAAACTGTTTTGGCGAAAATGGTGAAAAAGCGTCCTCAGGTTTGAGTTAGAGGAGCTATGGTTACCACAGTAATTGTCACAGAGTAGTACATTTGGGCTCAAATGAAACATGACAATGTATTCTTTAAAATGATACCAAATACAATGGTGTAAATAATTTTCTAATGGGCTGTAAATGGCCTAAACCAAACTTTGGACCAGTGTCAAAAGCGACTTTTTCGACATGGGGGTGCATACACTAAAATGGCCACAAGTTTTTTCGCGATATTTCCAGCAGAGCAGACCCTCCAATTATTGGTCCTTAGGGTTAAAGTTAACAGAAAAAACACAAATAAAAAGTATGGCAGACCATGTCAGGTTCAATCCATTTTAAAGAGCTTTTGAGACTTTGGCCCCCTGACTATTAAGCTCTGGCCTCTCCTTGAGGAGGACTATTTAAGGTCTGGCCTAGAGCCCTGAATTTGAGCCTGAGGCCCAAGAAGCCCAACGGCCTGCTTCGGGCCCATTACCGTATCATTGGTGTCAGACACAGGCCAGGCTCGGGCTTTGTTTTTCCCTGCCACTTAAAGCGATGCGTTGTGCAGATTTTTTTTAACCAACTTAAATGGCTACATTAAATGCAGCACCCGCTCTCCTCACTCCCTCTCTCCCTGCCCACCTGCTCTCTCACACATCGTCTTGACCCGCCAACTCAACACACACATGTACCTGCCGTCCCCGTGGGCTGTGGCGTGGGGTTTTCCTCGCCGTGCGTAAAGCTCTCTAAAGCGGTCGTATTGAGAGAGAGGACGGAGCGGTTCGCGTGCGAAGTGCTTCTATCGACGGTATGTTTTTGCAGTGCTTCCAGGGAACAAATGCATGCGTGTTCCTCCCCACAATAAAAAATAAACACTGTGGTTTATGTTACGTTTAGATAGAAGTGTTTATTTATTCACACAATGCAAGTCAACTGTTGCAGCGCTGTTTAATCACGCATTTGGAAAATATTGGGGGTTGAGAGAGGGAGAGAGAAGCGGGCCGTGCAGCGCTCTACTCCGGCCTCTCCTTGAGGGTGACTATTCCAGATCTGGTCCCTCCTCGAGGAGGACTATTAATAATAATAATAATAATAATGCATTAGTCTTATATAGCGCTTTTCCAGACGCTCAAAGTCGCTTATTCATTCACTCCATACTTGGTGATGATAAGCGAGGCAACCAGTTTGCGCACATCAGCCACCACCACCAACCACTCACACACACACTACATTTGCCAGGCTTCCTGGTGTTCCCAAACGGTCTCCCATCCAAGTCCTGCAAGACCCTTCCCTGCTTAGCTTCCGAGGTCTGACGGGATCGGGCATAGCAATGGCCACATACCGCCTTTGGCGGTATGTGGCCATTGCTATGCCCGGAGCTCTGGCTCTCCTCGAGGAGGACTATTTAAGCTCTGGCCTCTCCTTGAAGAGGACTATTCCAGCTCTGGCCCCTCCTCGAGGAGGACTATTTAAGATCTGGCCCCTCCTCGAGGAGGACTATTTAAGATCTGGCCCCTACTTGAGGAGGACTATTTAAGCTCTGGCCTCTCCTTGAGGAGGACTATGGCCCTCCTCGAGGAGGACTATTTAAGCTCTGGCCTCTCCTTGAGGAGGACTATCTAAGCTCTGGCTTTTCCTCGAGGACTATCTAAGCTCTGGCCCCTCCTTTTATTTTTATTTGACATTTATTTAACCAGGAAAGTCCCATTGAGATTAAACCTATGAAGACAAGAGGAGAACATGCAAACTCTGCACAGAAAGGCCCCGTCCAGGTGGGAATCGAACCCGGACCTTCTAGCTAACCGCTGCGCTACCGTGCCGGCCAGGAGCAATGCTATGGCAAACTTACTCTTTTTCACTGTAATAGGTAAATAATAATTCTACTTTAGATGTATTCTAATTATAACATTTTACATGTTGTAAAAAGTTGTTTTCTTTGCTTCTCAAGCAGATATTTCAGTCAGAAATCCAAATGACCCTCAAACAGATCCTGCAGTTTAATAAATAAACAAAACAAAAAAGCTAATCTAGTGCAGGCATCCGTTAGTTAAATCTTGGTGAACTGTGGAGGCGCTAAGCTTTCAAACAGATATGAAAATTGTTTTATTAGTGTTGTGCTGTGTTAGTGTTTCTTTTTTCTCACTAACATTGTCCACATGTAGACTTAGAGCCTGCGAGTGCTTGTGAGTCTTGTATCCGTTACTCCTTCGGCAGTGTCAGGGCTCACAGGAGAATCACTGATTGTGTTCAATGCAATGATGTGATACTTCAGGGTCATCAAGATCCTGGCCATACCGCCTTTGCTATACCCGATCCCGTCAGACCTTGGAAGCTAAGCAGGGAAGGGCTTGGTCGGTACTTGGATGGGAGACTGTTTGGTAACACCAGGAAGCCTAGCGAATGGAGTGAGTGAGTGAGTGAGTGGTTGGTGGTGGTCGGAGGGGCCAATGGCGTAGACTGGTTGCCTCACTTCTGTCAGTCTACCCAGGGGGTATTATTATTATTATTATTATTATTATTATTATTATATCCACATGAGGAGCACTTTAAATGAACTGATGCTACGGTCGTTCATTGCTGCCTGTAAAGCATTCAGACATTAGCCTGGCCTTTTGTGCCTCATGTGCTTTATTCTGCTTGTGTACATTAGCCTTAGTACATAAAGGCTCTGCCATTTCATTTTCCATTAAGCAAATGACGAGTAAATTGTAAACGGATGACAAAGTTGTCAAACTTATTAGTACCAAACTATTAGGCACAAAATTGCCCAGAACACTATTTAAGATGAACCTAAATTGTTGGCCTCATCTATATCTGCCTCTATGGCTTATGTGCACACAATGTTTCATAGCAACATGATGCTAACCTGCTTTTATGACTATGTTTAGCCGTGTCTTGCTCAAATAAATGAATATTAACACAGTACAAGCAGTTGTTGGATAATTACCTACAACCTATTACAAAAACTTTACTGAGGATGCAAATCCTTCCGTGTTTATAACTGTGGTTTAGCTTTGAAGCTAAAGGCTGACGTTTGTTCAACGTTAACACAAGGTAAACTATTATAATATTATTATAATACACACCCTGCTTGACTTTTATTTAAGTTTCCCCCCTGTATGTCTTGTTTTATCTTTAATTGATGTTAAAATGAAATAAAGCAGTCTTTGCCCTACACTGGCCAACAAAAATATATAATGCCCATATAATGCTCGACAAATGACTGTTAAAGAGGATTGGGACAATACTGTGTACTGCTCCGCTCTGGAGACGCAAACCAATGACAATGTCAATATATATTTATATATATATATATATATATATATATATATCAATATATATATATCAATAAACCAATATAAGTATTCTGTATTCAGTAACTTGATACAATTTCTAAGTATTCTCCCCAACACTGACTACATGTACATGGTGTTATGTTACAAACTTTTCAAATAAAACGTTTCCAAAAGAGTCTACAAACATAAACAGTCTGTTTTGAGGTGTGTGTAAAGGAAGTTCTGAAGAGGCGTGAGTGGTTGGAAAAAATTAGCTGAGACTGGCTGGTAGAACAGCTTGTGCAAAGTAGCGAAGCAGTCAAAAAGCAAAATAAAGTCTGAGGCACTGGAGTCATGTAGCAAAAGTAAAAGTCATTTATTCACAAATGGACCAGCCTACGCGTTTCGACTGCACAGGTCTTCGTCAGGGCATGTGAGGCGTGAATGGTTATTGACCTACATGCTATTGGCAGATGGTTCCAGTCATTAGTAACCTGGTTTTACCATACCCTCGTACTCATTTCGTTTCGTACAGAGGGTCTGGAATTTCACTAATGAGCTCCCTTAACAGGTGGGAGGGGTGAACTCCTTTGAAACGATTGGATCTGATTTTCGCTAGCGTTTGGTCGTGACGTGTGTATCAGCTATCATAACTCCACCATAACTCTATCATAACTCTTGGGAGCATTCCTTGCGCATTCTAAGACTTCAGTTATAATTTTTGGATATTTGGGAGCCGAGCCAGAACGGATTGAAGAGCTTCCTTTACGTTCGTATCCGCCGCCATTACCGAACTACAACCAGCAAATGCGGCGCAAATGCTTGACGTCACCGTCAACACCCGCCTCCCCGCTCGCCGAGTGATGAAACGCAGCCACTGAGATCAGACCCAGACATACATGTAGGGAAAAGATAATTGACCGGAGTTTACGGATGGCTAAGGCCAGGCTAAGTCGTTAGGGGCCTTGAAGGAGAAAGACCTCCGACCGGCCTCCTTCCACATAGAAGGAATATTAAAGGGAGGATATTCAAAGTGTCTAAGGGAGTAGGCTGATGGAACTAGAAGATATTTTAAATACGGAGAAACATTGAAATAAACACATTCGAAAACCAGTGACACTGTCGTCTTTTGTCGGGCTGTAGCCAGTTAAGTTGACTGTATAATACACAGTGGTGCGTTCTATAGGGACATTTAAGAATCTACCAAGGGTATTAAACAGAGTATTTAGTGGTTTGAAGTGCACATCATGAGTATTTTGGTAGACTATGTCTGCATTGTCAATAACCGGCACAATTTTTTGTGTAATACTTTTCTTTCTTATTTGCTGTGTGAAGCAATTAGATGAACGGTATAGCGGTATTAGACACACATATGTATCCATGGATTCTCTTGTCATTGAAGAGCCATTGTCAAAGTGATGTTTATATTGGCTGAGCAGAGAGAATGACACGTACCAAAGAGCATATAGTTCGATTTTTCATATTAAATTTTAACAAATTAACATTTATCCAGTTTTGAATTGAGTTAAAGTCCACCTGTAGTAGGTGTTGTAACGGAGGTAGGTTTGAGCCCGACAAATAGACAACGGCGTCATCGTCGTACAGATGAGTTTGACAATTAGTACACACTTGAGGAAGATCACTGATAAAATAGAAATTAAGAGCGGTCCAAGGGAGGAGCCCTGGGGCATTCCTTTTTCCATAATACAAAGATTGGACTGAATGCCTTTAAAAACAACAAACTGATGTATATTATGAAGATAAGCGTTAAACCATAATAGAGCGTTCATAGTGAGTCCTATAGATTTAAGTTTGTCAAGAAGCAGATAGTGATCTACTAAATCAAAAGCCTTTGAAAGGTCAAGGAATATGGCACCAGTATATTGGTTTAGATCAAAGAACAAAACACATCATTTGTGAATTTAAGTAAGGCAGTGGCCGTAGAGTAGCCAGAGCGGAAACCTGATTGATGAGGAGATAATAATATATCAAACTGATTAAGATAATTGTGTAATTGATGAATTGATTGAAGATAATTTTCATCAAAGATAATTTTCATCAATTTTCATCAAAGATTTGGTGAGATTTAGCATTCTTAGTTTGTGTTTTAGATAGATTCCTAAGTTGTCGGTATAGTTCCCAATCAGTCTTTGGATACCCTATACTTTGCCCAAGCCTGATCACGTCGCTTAAAGAGTTTAGTTAAGTCAGAGTTGATCCATGGAAGATGTCTTCCTTTGACGCGGATAGTTCTAAAAGGAGCATTTTTATCAATAACATTAAGCACTTCTGAATAGAAAAATTCCCAGGGATCAACTGAAATCTAGACCAGTTAATATTATTGTTGACATTATACTTTTCATCGAGTCTGATGCGGCAGATGGAGATCTGTAAATGTTTGTGATTATAATATTTTTGTTACGACAAAAATGTATGTTAACAGATAGAGATTCAAAGTTAATTGGCTCCACTGTTGGATATACACGTACAGCAGTAAGATTTTTGCAGACATATGTTGCCACCCCCCTCCTCTCGAGGCTCTATAAGCTATGAACAGAACATAATCATTAATGTTAATCTCATCTGATATGTTCTCCCCTTATTACTCACACACTTGATGTAATGCTGTATTCCTTTGATTTCAAGAAAGTAACTGTATTCTAAATACTGTACTTGAATACAGTTACTCAAATGAGTATTCAAAATACGTATTCTGAATACATGTATTCAGTTACCCAACACTGCCTAAACTTTATGGCCAAACGCTGAAGTGCAAATATCGGCCGAACCCACACATAATGGTCTTTGATTATCACCATCATTGGAAAGTCTCTGCTCATTTATCTGTTGGCTCTGTAATTAATCATTAAATTCAGTTACACATACCCCTCACCCCACAGAGATAAGCTGCTTTATTGGATTTATGTTTAGCTTTTCTTTTCTTTTTACCTTTATTTAACCAGAAAAGTCTCAATGAGATGTAGATTCTCGTTTTCAGGGAAGCCCTGGCTCCTGGAGGGAGTCTTATTGTACATATTTTTAGTGGTGGGGAAGCCCTGGAGGAGATGCAGACTCGGGGAGAACAAACTCCACAGGCCCCACCCGGCCAAAAATGAAACCCAGGACCTCCTTGCTGTGGGGCACGTAAGAGCAAACCGCTGCATTATCAACAGCTGCAGTTTCAGATTTAGTAAGTTTGCACCCTGCTCTTTGCTCCATGTCTTACGCTCATCGTCAGTCTGTTTCTTCAGGTACGTTTAGCACCAAGTATTTCATGCATTTTGCACTTTGAAAAAAGTAGCCAGAGTTATTTACCCACTGACAGTAAAATGTGAAAGCAATCAAAGGTAAATGCAAAGGAGATAAACATGACGTGGATCTATAAAGCTGACGGGGAGAGCATGGGAATGATGGACCAGAGTGGGATTGTCAATGTGCGTCACGTTTCATAATTCAGATATGAGCCCAGCTAATGTGGAAATATTGACTGTGCACAAGCTTTATGGCGGGAGACAGAAGAGTGGATAAGAGAGCAGGATCGTTGAATTGAATCTTTGGCGGCTGATTGCATACATGTAGGTTTCAGGCAGGATTATGAGCATATGGAAATGACTGCTCTATGAATAGGAACGTGGCTGTGTAAAGGAATGGTGCTGAATAGACGGTGGGTCGTCTAATCGGTCACATACTGGCTGGGGTAACCCGTGTATACAGTACATTTGTTTATTGTAAGCCCATGGTAGCACACATGCATGTTAGTATTTCCATATACTGCATTGTTTTTTTCCGATTGTGGCTTAAAAACAGAAGCGAGCAGGTTTATAGCGGGGGTATGTTTATTTGGTTATCATTTGACACTGCTGTCAGGGGTTCATTTGTAGGAGTCAGAGGCAGGTAGTACTCAGTTACACTTACATTTACTCAAGTACATACAGTTGAGTAACTTTAAAAAAAAAGGTACTTCTCAGAGTAGTTTTATCATACAGTACTTTTTACTTCTACTCGATCTGTATCTGTACTCTTACTTGAGTAAAAATAGTTGTTAGTTTTTCCACTGAGTAAATATTTAAGCAGCAAATGCTTCATTTTGATCTGTAAAATACAGTAGATGCACTTTGTCTCGTGCTCCTTGTTCTTTAGAATTATTTAGTTTTTTTCTGTATTTTCTGCCATTTTCTTGGATTTTTTTTTGTAAATATCATGGTTTCCACATGATTTTATGTTTTGCTTCACACAATTTATGGCGTAAATCACACACACATACACAGTTAGTCAGTCCTCACAGTACTCAAGTAACATTTCTCCAAGTACTTGTTCTCCTTGAGTAATTGCTTGGGTCATTACTTAGTACTTAAACTTGAGTGAAATGATTTCAAAGTAACGTTACTCTTACATTAGTAAATATTTTGGCTACTCTCCCTCCTCTGATAGGAGTGAAGCTCCGAGGGATGTGTTTGCCTGTCTGTACTCTGCGTTCTATAAGCGACCATTGTGGTGCATCAAGCAGCATGCACTGAAGATTCAAAGAATACTCAAACATGCATGAGTGGTCCAAAACACAACCTCAAATATGTTTCTGACAAGGGAACAACATTGTAACATCGTAAAATGTTGTTCTTAAATGTTGATTTAAGAACTTCCTGCTCAGGATAGAGTGGGACAGAGTGGTACCTGCTCGGACAGAGTGGGACAGAGTGGTACCTGCTCGGACAGAGTGGACAGAGTGGTACCTGCTCGGGACAGAGTGGGGACAGAGTGGTACCTGCTCGGACAGAGTGGTATGTGGGCAGAGGGGTATGTGGAAGTGGGACAGAGTGGTACCTGCTCGGCAGAGTGGACGTGGACAAGTGGGACAGAGTGGTACCTGCTCGGGACAGAGTGGGACAGAGTGGTACCTGCTCGGGCAGAGTGGTACCTGCGGGACAAGTGGACAGAGTGGTACCTGCTCGGGACAGAGTGGTACCTGCTCGGGACAAGTGGGACAGAGTGGTACTGTCGGGACAGAGTGGTACCTGCTCGGGACAAAGTGGACAGAGTGGTACCTGCTCGGGACGAGTGGTACCTGCTCGGGACAAAGTGGGACAGAGTGGTACCTGCTCGGGACAGAGTGGTACCTGCTCGGGGGGGACAGAAGTGGTACCTGCTCGGACAGAGTGGTACCTGCTCGGGACAGGTGGTACCTGTCGGGACAGAGTGGGACAGAGTGGTACCTGCTCGGGACAGGTGTACATGTGGACAGAGTGGTACCTGCTCGGGACAGAGTGGTACCTGCTCGGGACAAAGTGGGACAGAGTGGTACCTGCTCGGGCAGAGTGGTACTGATCGGACAGAGTGGACAGAGTGGTACCTGCTCGGGACAAAGTGAGACAGAGTGGTACCTGCTCGGGACAAAGTGGGACAGGGGATGTCGGGACAGAGTGGTACCTGCTCGGGACAAGTGAGACAGAGTGGTACCTGCTCGGGACAAAGTGGGACAGAGTGGTACCTGCTCGGGCAGGTGGGACAGAGGGTCTGCTCGGACAGAGTGGGACAGAGTGGTACCTGCTCGGACAGAGTGGGACAGAGTGGTACTGCTCGGGACAGGTGGGACAGAGTGGTACCTGCTCGGACAGAGTGGGACAGAGTGGTACCTGCTCGGGACAGAGTGGTACCTGCTCGGGACAGAGTGGGTACCTGCTCGGACGAGTGGGACAGAGTGGTACCTGCTCGGACAGGTGGACAGATGGTACCTGCTCGGGCAGGTATGCTCGGGACAGAGTGGACCTGCTCGGGACAGGTGGCGGGGTGGCCGTCCGCAGGTGGCTGATCTCAAACAGCAGTCTCATGGAGGGGTTGAGGGGATGCGCTCATTACTGGCCAGTGTCAGCACCTGAAGGAGAACACAGATGAGTCAGGATGAGCAGGATGAGATACTGGCCCGTGAGGACAGGGCTGTGGGCGTGGAGGAGGAAAGTGTAAGTAAGTTCATGAACTTCAATTCTCCCCGACTTTACTGACGTCAGCGGTTACGCACTCAAGCGAGTAGCATGCGCAGAGGTGGATCGGCCGCTGAGTCATTTACAGTTTCTCAGCTTTCTCTCATTTACATATTAGATTTGGGGCCTTAAAACTTTAATACAGGCAATGTCAAATGGTACATTTGGTGCAACATGCCCAAAATAGCTGTATACTGTTTTCCAGCTTGCACTGACTATTTAGCACTTGTCTTGATAAATGACCCCCTGAGAGTACTATAACTATAAATAAGCCAGCGCGTTAGCCATGTCAGTGTTTTGTGAATCAACATGTTTATCATCAAGTTGTGTTAAGGCAAGGGCTGAGTACCATTAAACAATACCAGTATGGTATCGGAAAAAAAGTTTATAATCGAAAGCAGGTACGGTATAAAAAATCTTTAGAGACCAAGTTTTGATGCTGTTGGTCCAGGGACAGCATTAAAGAAAGTGACTTGGTTGTTTCAGCTCAGATAAAGGATTGTTTTCTCCAGTTTTGCCCAATTTTTATTTATTTGTGTCCCTTTTTTCCTTATTTTTTCATCATAATTTTTTTCCTCTCATTTTTGCTCTTTTTTTTTTAAAATATTTTCTCTATTTCCCCCATTCCACAATTTATTCCCCATTTTACATAATCTTTCCTTAATTTTGCCACAGTTTCTCCCAATTTTCTCTAATTTTTCCCAAATTATTCCCCATTTTTCACACATTTCCATTGGAGATGAACCTGATATTGTGCATTTGCAGATCTTCCACACATTATTGTTCTGTTTTCTGGTTCTATATGACACATATTTAAGTATAGGTAAAAAGTAGCCATATTTGTAGCACTTTAATAAAGCAGGTAGAGCTGGTTTAAAACAAGAGACTGGAATGCACCATAAAATGAGTCTCCTTAAAATGGGAGCAGAAACGAGTATAAGGGCTGATATAACTAGGAATGCTGTCTTTCAGTATTTCCTCCATGGAGTGGACTGACAACAGTGGTGTGTCACACAGGTCCTCCTGTGACAGTGCTACATAAATGAACAAGCAAACCTCTCCTGACGGCACTGGCTGCTGACACTAACGCTCTGCATGGTTTTATTTGTGAGAGGGCTTTCACACAGCAGCAGTCTCTCCTCTGCCCTGCGCTGTATTTTTTTAATTTTATTTAACCTTTTTTTCACCAGGAAAGTCCCATTGAGATAAAAAAAAACTCTTTTTCAATGGAGTCCTGGCCAAGAGGCAGCAAAAGATAGTTACAGAATGACATAGGCCTAGCACATTATGAGATCACTGTAGCACATTATGAGATCACCACACTACTGCACGTCTGGTTTTACGGCTGAGTAGCTGGCTCGCGCTCTGTGAGGTCACACGGGTCAGTGAGGTCTGAGAGTATGTCACTCCCCAATTATTATTATTTTTTTTCAATTCAGTTTTCAATTTAGGCATTTATATTTTTCCTTTCAAAAATGTCCAACTCTGTGTGGTCTCTCCACAGCTTTCATTTTTCATTTCCTTTTCTTTTTTGTCGTTATTAATAAACAAATAAAGACCAAAACAAAACAGTGAAAAGAAAAAACAAAGAAAAAATAATAATAATAAAATAAAGGTAGTAGCAGTAGAACAGCGGGGGTCAGTGTTTTGTTCCTTTTTTAGTGTTCAAGAAGTCCATCCATGGTTTCCAGCAGTCCTCAAATTTGTCGTATTCTAGTGCAAATGTTAGTCTTTCCATCTGGGCAATTTCTTTTACAATGTCTATCCATTCTTCTAATGTGGGTAGTTTGTCAGTCATCCATTTCCTTGTAATCACTTTTTACTGGCGACCAACATAATATTCCACAGATACAATTTACAAAAACCTTTTAAACCATCGGGCCGTTTACCTAAAAACATAGTCTCAAAGTTTAAAGGAGTTTTTATTTCTAAGACTTTGTCAACACTACTCTTAATTTTTACCCAAAATTGAGACAGTTTGGGGCAGCTCCAAAAGACATGATGGTGCTGGGCCTTGTCCGTTCCGCATAACCTCCAACATGATGTATCTGCATTTGAACCTCTTTGTGCTGGTGTTTTAAAAAAACGAATCACACTTTTCCACGCAAATTCCCTCCAATTGAGTGAGGATGTACTTTTCCATGAATTTCTTGTACTTTATACCATTCGTCCATATGCAACTCAAAATTACCCTCCTTTTCCCATTTTTCTTTGATGTATATTGTGTTTTCTCCTTTAATATTTTGTAACTTGTTATACAATTTTGAGATTAGTTTATCGTTCGGAAGTGATTTATATGCTTTGAGTAAAATTGTTATCAATCCACTGAGTGGTCTTTGGTCATTAGTTTTGTTCAATTTGTCTAGATAATGGCAAATTTGTAAAAATCTATAGAAATCTTTGTTATCCAATTGGTACGTCTGTTTTATATTTTGAAAGCTCCTCAGGCAGCCTTTATGGTATAGGTCATCAAATTTCACTAGTCCCTTAGCAATCCATGTCTTGAAAGTCTTATCATTCTTTGATGGAATGAAGTCTTCATCATATGCTATCCACCTTATTTTTAAGCAGGGTTCATTGCATTCTTTAACAAGTTTTGACCAGGTACTGAGAGCCGTCTCTAACCATGGATTGAGTGTGTGGATATTTTTTATCAGATCTACATTACCTATCAAAGCCTGCGTAGGGATATCATCATTTTGACGTTCTATTTCTTTCCATTTAGCTATATAAGATGGATTACAAATGTCTACCAGTGGGTTTATTTGAGCTGCTCTATAGTAGTTTTTCATATTTGGGAGTGAGAGGCCCCCTTTATTTTGGCCAGTTGCAAGGTTTTATATTTAATTCGAGGTTTCTTCCCTTGCCATATAAATCTTGAAAACAGTTTGTCAATTTCTTGAAACATTGAGTTGGGTGGTTCAGCTGGTATTGTTTGGAATAAATATAATAATTTAGGCAATACAATCATCTTAATTGCGTCTATCCTTTGCATAAGTCCTAGGAAGGGAACTAGACTCCACCTGTCTAAATCACTTTTAATTTTAGTCATCATTGGGTCATAATTGGCTGAAAATAGATTTTTTGTATCTTTTGGGATAACAATCCCTAAGTATGAAATTGATTTCATTTCCCAATTTATTTTGAAGTGTTCTTTGACAGATTCCTCAGGTGTGTAGTTAAAAGTCAGCACCTGAGACTTATGAGAGTTTAGTTTATAGCCTGAGACTTTGCCAATTCTGTTAAGATTTTGTGTAGCTCGGGGAGGGATTCACTGGGCTTTGCCAGGTAAATTAAGACGTCGTCGGCAAATAGGGCTATTTTCTGATCCAAATTATTTATCTGCATACCATGTATCTTGGGTCCTGTCTGATCAGTTGTGCCAGAGGCTCAATAAATATACTGAAGAGGAGTGGTGAAAGACTACATCCTTGTCTACAGCCCTGTTCGATCTTTAACGGATCTGATAGGCTTCCATTTATCTTAATTTTCCCAGTGGGGTTGTCATAGAGTCCTTGTATAGTTCTAATAAATATGTCAGAGAAATTGAAACGCGAGAGTGCTTTGTATAAAAAGGCCCAGTCCACGGTGTCAAATGCCTTTGGGCATCTAGACCCAGTATAGCTGCCTGGTCTTTGTTTTTATGTATATGGTTGATCACGTGAAGTGTTCGCCTAATATTGTCTCTCGTTTTTCTTTTTTTAATGAAACCGGTTTGATCCAAGTTTGTTATGGCTGGAAGAATAAGTTCGAGTCTTTTGGCTAATATAGAAGTGAAAATTTTATAGTCTTGATTTAATAAACTAATTGGCCGATAATTTGAACAGTTCAACTTGTCCTTCCCTCTTTTGGGATTACTGTAATTATTGTGTCTCTCCATGAGGGTGGAATCTGGCCTCCATCCAAGACCCAGTTGAAGGTTTTAAGAGAAGAGGCGATAGCTCTTCCTGGTAAATTTTAAACCAGTCACCATTGTACCCATCCGACCCTGGTGACTTGTTTGGTTTTAACCTTTTTATTGCTTTTGTTAATTCCTGGGGTGATATTTTTGCTGTTAAGATTTTATTCTGCTCGTCTGAGACGGTGGGTAATGTCAGTTTGTCTAATAACGTCTTAGTGTGCTCGTCTTCACTCTGTTCTTTTAAAGCATAACTTTTGATAATATTTGCAAAGCATTTTCTTATTTCTTCCTCCTTATAAGTGATTTTGTTAGAGCCTAATTCCCTGATTTATACACAGTTCTTTCAGCTTGTTGTTTTCGCAGTCTATAAGCTAAAAGTTTTGTTGATTTGCTTCCTGCTTCATAAAAATTCTGCTTTAAAAAATTTGTATTTTTTTGAATCTGGGTCTGTAACTCTTGGTTTAGTTCATTTTTAGTTTCTTTGATCTTCTGTAAAGTTTTTGATTGATTTTTTTATTTCGAGCTACACAACACACAACACAGGCACAAAAGCCAGAAAAAATAAAATAAAAGAAAAAAATAATCAACATTCTAGCTCGAAAAGGAGTGGGAAGAAGACAAGCTTATTGACTCCCACCCCTGTTCGTAAACTTAAATAATAATGTGGTTGCAACAGTAACAATGTTTAGTTCTTAGTATCTTACAAAACAATTAGTTGGTTACATATTTACAGATTAAGTCAACATTCATTCACTTTATAACAAGTTTATAATTTTGTTTCCTATACCCATTTTATTACCATGTTGGTATTACTGTTATTCACCATCATCATTACAGCCCATATAACATTAGTCTGTATCAAAGTGTTTGAATGATACATAACATACTCCACATTTATTCATGAAAGGCACAATGATCGCAGACTGATTGATGCTCATGATAACAAGAGTAGTCTTAATGATGTGTGTTAAAAAGGACTCGGGGCTTTTCTTTTTTCTTTCCTGTGTCTGGACCTGCTGCCAGAGGGGAGCAGCCCCCGAGCAACAGGACCATCATTTATTAAGTGTCCTATACTGTGCATTAAAAGAGACAAGTTTTAGGAGTCTGCTGCCAGAAGAGGGTTTCCTCGAGCTGCCGGCCCCACATGTCTGCCCTGTACTACGAGTTATGTTGAATGCAGAGTACGTGGATATGTGCATGTTTTAATTGTAAGACTTTAATTCCTTTATATTACCATCAGCATCAATAGCAATACCGCTGTCTGGATCGCTTAAATTTGATTCTAAGAATAATATATAAATTATTAGGTATTTATCCTGGGCTGTTAAAATAATGCTGACAACACAACAGCAATAGTAATAACAATGGCAATAACAATTACCCCTCCTAATCAATACAAGACACAATACATTTTAAATAGCTATGATTAATAAAAATAAAGACAAGAAAAAAGAAAGAAAGAAAACGACAGCAAACAAAAATACAAAACAAAAATACAGTCAAGACATACAGTATAGTTAATGTAAGATATTACTAATACAATATATTCACCTAGTTATTTCTTATTTACTAAATTAACTATTATATCCTCTTACAATAATAATAACAATAATAACAATAATAATACCAGTAATGGTATTATTTTTATGTAACACCCTTTAGCAATCAAGTCCCATTTCCTCCTCCTGGTACTTTGACCATACCATTTTTTATATCTTGATTTGAAATGATGAATATTTGGACATTGTTTGAGCTCTGCCCCCAATTTGTTCCAGAGTTTAACTCCACATACAGACACACACATACTTTTCCTAGTGGAAGACACTGCTTGAATCTTAAAGTTATCACACCCCCTCAGGTTATATCCCCTTCTGTGCGTGCAAAAAGCATTTGTATCCTTGCAGGTAGCACATTTTTGTTGGCTTTAAACAGAAGTTGGGCAGTAGAGAAATCAACTAAATCAGACATTTTTAACAGTTTAGACTGCAGAAATAATATATTAGTGTGATCATAATATCCTACTTTGTGTATAATTCTTACAGCCCGTTTTTGGAGTATAACAAGGGGGTGTAATGAACTTTTATAGTTATTGCCCCAAACTTCTACACAGTAATTTAGATATGGCAAAACTAATGAACCATATAATAGAAATAATGCATTGTAATTTAAGAAAAACTTTGCTTTATTAATGATTGAGATGCTTTTGGAGACTTTACCTTGTATGTGACTTATGTGTGGTTTCCAGCTTAATTTACTGTCAATGGTGACTCCTAAGAATTTAATTTCAGATACTATATCTAAGACTACACCGTCTATATTTACTGGGTCTGGTTTTCCGTTATAACTACCAAAGAACATTACTTTTGTTTATTTAAGTTGAGGGACAATTTGTCAATGTCCATCCATGTTTTCAATTTCCTTAGTTCACATTTATGTTAGTTACTAAATTACTATAATTGTCGTTAGAATAGAAAATGTTTGTGTCATCTGCGAAAATGACTAATTTTAATAATTTTGACACATTAAAAATGTCATTAATATATAAATTGAACAACTTTGGTCCTAAGACAGATCCCTGTGGGACCCCACAACCAATGTCCAAATATCCTGATATAAACTCCCCCATCTTCACATACTGTTGTCTCCCAGTTAAATAGCTTTGAATCCAGTTCAAAGCCACTCCCCTTATGCCGTATCTATCTAATTTTTTTAATAATATAGAATGATTAAGTGTATCAAATGCTTTTTTCAAGTCAATGAATATTCCAGCTGCGTGTTTCTTTCCCTCTAAGCTATTAGTAATCTCTTCTATTGCATCGATTATGGCCATTGAAGTTGACCTTGCTGCTCGAAACCCATACTGACCTTCATTAATTAGTTTATGCTTATCTATGAAATTGTCCATTCTACTGTTATAAAGTTTCTCTAAGATTTTGGAAACTGGGGGAGCAGAGAGACAGGTCTGTAGTTAGTGAAGATGTGTTTGTTCCCATTTTTATGTATAGGTATAACTTTTGCAATTTTCATTTTATTTGGAATGTTCCTGTTTGAAACGATAAGTTGCATATGTAGGTTAATGGTTTCACTATACTATATATAATTTGTTTAACCAGTGTCATATCTATATCAAAACAGTCTGTAGACGATTTGTTCTTATACCCGTTAACGACATCTATTATTTCTGTTTCAGTTACTCCAGACAAAAACATCGTTTTTGAATTAATGTCTATCAATGACTCCATTTCGTTGCTACTACACTCCGGAATTTCTGCTGCCAGATCTGGTCCAACATTTACAAAAAAACTATTAAGCTTTTCCACAATATCATTCATATTATGATTGTCATTGTTCCCATCAATGAAATAGTTTGGATATGAATTATTTTTTGCATTACCTTTGATTATAGTGTTTAGTATTCCCCATACCCCTTTCATGTTGTTCTTGCTTTTAAAGTTTCTTCCTGTAAATTGTGTTTATGTTCCTTTTCCAGTTCAATCAGTTTACTCTCCAGATTCTTGAGTTTTTCTTGTCTAGTTCTTTTTAGAAAAGTTGCTTTAGCGATTAATTTGCCTCTTAAAACTGCTTTACAGGCGTCCCAGAGTATGTTAGGTGAGACGGCGTCATTATCATTATCCTCTATGTACCTTTTGATGTCTAATTTTACTTCTTCTTTAACTTTCCCTTTGAGTATACTTGAATTGAGTCTCCATATGAAAGGCGTTTTAACTTTATCAACATCAATTTTCATATAAACTGGGCTATGGTCTGATAAGTCCATTGTTCCAAACTGACGATCCTTCACCCGGCCTATATCCTTGTTAAACATAAAAAAATAATCGAGTCTTGAGTAAGAATGGTGAGTTGCTGAGTAAAATGTATAGTCCCTTTTATGGGGGTTCAATTCTCTCCACACATCACCTAATCCTACTTCTTTCATAGTTTTCTTATTTTCTTGCCTATGTTATTATGCATTAGTTGTTTTGAAGAGTCCTCTGGATTTAGTCTAACATTAAAATCCCCTCCACATATTGTTATACCCTGTGCTTTAGTTATTATCATATCAAATATATGTTTATAGAATGCCCATTGTGAACATGGCGGTGCATACACATTAACAAAAGTTACTTCCATCCCATTAAGTCTTCCCGTGACCATGTTATATCTACCTTCTTTATCTATGTATTCAGAAGTTCTCTCAAAAACAATCTTGTTGGATATTAATGTTGCTACACCTCTTTTGCGCCCTGATTTGTACGAGGCAGAGAATACTTGACCAATACCTTGTCTTCTCAACTTGCTATGTTCTTTCTGTGACAGGTGAGTTTCCTGGAGGAAAAAAATGTCTATTTTTCTGTTTTCATCTTTCCCAATATTTTGGATCTTTTTACTGGGTTTAGTACTCCTTTTACATTATATGTTCCAATACGTATTAAAGCTGGATAAGCCATTTTTGTTTAGATAAGTTGTGTGCTCTAATGACACATGACTCCCTTTGCTACTCGAACAGAACAGAAAATGTAACATTTCAAAAAACTCAACTTTGTAAATAGTAATAACAAATGTCCATCTCTTGACTTCCTTTCTTGAGGTCTTTTAATGACCTTGAAGATGTTAACGTAAGTAGTGAGCGGTTTTGAGGGAAAATCAGCGCAGCCTCGCGTTGCGTTGAGCCCCCTGGTGGCGTTACCTGCTTACCGTAGTTAATAGTGCATTCCTCTTGGTCTCCGTCTTTTCATGGAAAATGTGTAAATCCTTCCGCTCCTTTCTCCTGTTGTGAGAAGTGTTTTTATTCCTCTTATTCTCTCCTGAAGGCCTCCAATTTCTTCTTATATCCCGCGCTGCTCCCTTCATCCATCGATCTTCTGTTGTCCGCTCCTGTTCTTTGCCACGTAGTTCTCCTGAGCTTGTCCGCCCACGTTGTTGGGGGTTTAACAACAGTAACGACGAAACCTCGTTTTGCCATGTCTTCTGTCGCTTCAGCTGCATTGTTATAGAGGCGCGTTTCACCGTCAAAGAATACCCTCATCTTCGAGGGGTAGGGGGTTTGGAACTTGATTTTCTTTCTCTCAGGATTTTCTTTACTTCAGTGTACTCACGGCGTTGTTTCAAACATCAGGGGTATAGTCGTGATCCACTATCACTCTTCTTCCGTTTAATGTAAACCCTTTCATTTGCCAAGCCTGTTTTAGGACCAGTTCTTTAGCTCTAAATGATGAGAACTTGGCTATTATGGATCGTGGCGCAGCATCGGGTGGAGGCTTAGAGCCCAGCGAGCGATGCGCTCTTTCTATGCCAAGTCCAATGTTGGTGGAAGGTTAAGTTTCTCCTTTAGTAAACCCTCGAATAAAGTTTCGACTGAGACACCATCTTCTAAGCCTTCTGCTATGCCGTGAAAGCGAAGGTTATCTCGCCTGGATCTTCCCTCCAAGTCATTAACTTTGGCTTGGAGTTTCTCCTGTATTTTAATCAGCTCGATAGTTGCCTCCTCTATGCACTGGGTTCTGTCTTCTACCTCCAGGATGCGATTTTCCGCGTCTGTCACTCTTCCAGTTATGTTCTTAATCTCTTCTTTGATTTCTTGAAAGTTGTTTTCGTTGTCACGGCGCGATGCTCTTAACTCCTGGAGGATGGCTTGAAGGCTAGCGTTAGCCGTATCCTCAGCTAGCCCTGTCTCCGTGTCCGAATGGCTAGCCAAGCTAGCTGAGCCATCCTCGTTCATTTCTTCGTCCACTTGATGCGATTCACGAGTTCTCCGGGATCCCTTTCCTTTGGACTTAGACATATTTCTCACTTCTCGCTTTTTTACATATCAATTACACGTGTTATTTGGCCGAGAAAGGATCAGCATGAAACTTTGTCGAGAGAGCCACAGAGTCAACCTACCGCCATCTTAGGCGCTCACCCCCGGAAGTCTCGTCACTCCCCAATTTGGGTGCATGCGGAGTGGTGCGCAGTGTTACTACAGCAACACTTTCATTTGGTGACTATAGCAGGCACACGTGTTTACATGCTTTACTTTTTGCTTGCTTTGCTTCCTTGGGGAATAATCTGGGGAACAATTGGGAGAAATTGGGGCAAAAAGTTGTAAATAAATTGGGTAAAACAATGGGGGAAAATGGGGAAATAGGGAATATTAGTAATAAAAATAGCAAAAATTAGAGAAAACAATTGGGAAACAAGAAAAAAATGGGGCAAAAATAAGAAAAAAATTGTAAAACAATTGGGAAAAATGGGTCAAACATTGCAATTTAAAAATGAGAAAGTGGGGGTGAAATGTCACTTTGTACCAGACAGGTACGTATCAACTCGACTAAGCTCAGGTAAGAACATATCTCAGTATGTAAAAACACTGGCCAGTTCTTTTAATGCTTCAACACTTTGACCTAACAATAAATTGTTGGCACCTGCTTTCGATACGTTCACTTTCTCAATACCGGTAAATATTCTGTATTACAGTATTTGAGTCCCAAATCGTAAAGGAGAGGTGCTGCTGATTGATTTTTGCACATCAAACACTTGGTAAATGAGTATTTGACCATTGTCCTAAGTGAAATAATAAAGACTGCCACGACTGACTGCTATTGGGTCATGACAGAGGTCAGAGAAGTCTGAGCGGTCAGACCTTGTTGTCGTCCATGACTGTATTGAGAGACTCAATCCACATGGGGTCGATGTCTCCGTCCAGGACCATCCACTTGGGCCCGCTGTGGCTGATGTTGGCCAGGTCTCGCATGATGCTGGAGAACAGGCCTGAGGATATACAGTATACAATTCAAACAAACATTGTGAAATTAAGGACCTGATTGTTTTCAAATATTGTGTTTTTGCAAATATGACTTTAATTCTCAATAAGCTGGCATAAAAACACAGATCCCAGATAAGTGCAGCCTTGAACACTGATTCATCTGATCCAGTGGATGCATAGAGAGTGTGGACCAGCACTCTCTCCGCTGCCGAGCGCCTGTGTGCTTTGAGCGTGCAGTTACCATCCTTCCACTCTCTGGTGGCGGGGTTGATGATGCCGAACAGCTCATCGTTGGTGACAGCTTTGGGGTTGAGGTCAGCCCACACTGGTCTGCGTTTCATGTTCTGGTAGGTCCTCTGCAGAGCCCGCAGCACCTGACTCTTCCCTGTGCCCGCGTTCCCGATCACAAACACCGAGTGACGGACGGCTAGCAGCTCCTCCAGCTGCACCACCTGGAACACAGCAGACCGCTCCACTAACCCAACAGCTAGGACTGAAAGAAACAGACTGTGACTATGAAGCATTGCTCAACTTTTGAGATTACATCATGATTATGTCATGATGTGAACTCTTTAGTCCACAGACATGGTTTTGTTTATATTATGTAGCCTCGTGGCTCACACTCATGTGCTGATTTACTAACTATGTACAATACTCTTGATGGGAGAAAATAATTCAAAGTTGTAGTGAAGAA
Source organism: Neogobius melanostomus (assembly GCA_007210695.1). Classification (NCBI taxonomy): domain Eukaryota; kingdom Metazoa; phylum Chordata; class Actinopteri; order Gobiiformes; family Gobiidae; genus Neogobius; species Neogobius melanostomus. The sequence goes on from VHKM01000157.1 coordinate 701,390, forward strand.
TTTAATGTCAGTCTCTGGTTTTGGACTTGTTTTATATGTCCTTGATTAAACTTGAAAATCCCCACTGAGGCCCTGTCCACACGTACTTAGATATATACTTCTGGTCACATGCATTCAGATAAATGACATCATTATTTGGATATTTTTGACCCGACATGTTGCATGTGTTTGGAAATGCTCTACTGCTGCGATACACTTTAGCTAAACTGTGCTGTTTTGTCATTCGTTGCTCTGTCTGTCCATTTGAGACCTACACATTTCTTCTTCTGAGACACTGAAGAGGCACCAAGAGCCCCCACAGCTGCAGCACAGTCGAGGCGTCACAAGAGGAGCTACAGGAAGCAAAAAAGGACAAATGAGAGATGGTGAAAGACCGTTGTGAAGCGGAGGGAGCAGAGGGAGGAAGGAGTAGGTGGAGCTGACCAGTGCAGGACACCACGCTCTGAAACAGGGACAAACCCAGGAGGCACGGCACCATTTCAGAGGATCAGAGGAGACAGAGGGCAGCCAGCCAGGGCGAGCTACAGTTTCCCCGACCTCCAAGGTCATGCGGGTCAGGTTGACACACAGTGGCAGCGCGGCTCAGCCGCAGCAGCTCAGGACTAACACCTGAACACTATTTCGTTGTACAGTTGTACAATGACAATAAAGCACTTACTTCTTACTTATTTGGTAAAAGCATTGTGCTGTTGAGTCCAGTTTCTTAAGTCTGTGGATAAGGCACCGACGCGTGTGAATATCCCGGAGCAGTGGGCCGACGTGGCTGGATTTGTCTTTGGAGCGCAGACGACCCGCACTGTTTGGGATATGACAGGAAACGAGTGGACTTTTGGACACGAGGGATGTCAGCGTTGTCTCTGGACTTGACCAGGAAACACAAGAATATCAGACTTTTCTACAGGAGATGGATTCATTCAAGTGGATTAATGCGCCTTCCAGCACGTCTCCTTAAAACGTGTTGATGGATTTGTGTGGTTTGTTTATAGAAAATAATCTGTTGTAGCTGTTTTGGGTCAGGAATGTGTGCTGTCATACGCACAGACACATAGAGGGCTGGATCTTGTGATTCATAGCGCAAGCTGTAGCGCAGACGAGTGCGCAGACGGATGGCGCTCCTTGCAATCTTCAGTGTCATATCTGGCGCAAAAAGTGGGCAGGACAGGAGGTGGACAGACTCGCATTGCAATGGTGGGTTTGGGGGAGGGGGTGTTTATCAACGCCGCTGTCAAGGCCGTCATGTCTTAAATAAACGCGCCAGATCGTTAATAACATGCATAATGCAGCACCCAATGCTTAATAAAGCTGAAAGAAATAAAACCGTCCCTCCGCTGCATGCAGCCACTTGCTACAGCCTCAGCGTTGGACACTGTTCGATTGCGCAAAGTTACCAAATTGTAAGGATTTAATTGATCAGAAACGGTCATATTGGCTGCAGAGGAGTTATGCAGTAGTTTCAAGAAAATTGTAGCTCATTGGAACATTTGAGCTACAGCTGCAGGATTATTGGAGCGTCTGAATTGGAAAAAAAAAGAAAAAGTTTGCTATGTGCCCCATTTGTGAAATGCGCTTCTTTCTTTTGGACTGAGCTGTAGTCTACACGACGGGCAACAATGTAAAAAGGAAACATGAGGCACTGTTTACCTCCTTATGCTCTTCCTTCATCAGGAGGTAAACACTGACACACCATGTAAACGGCACCTTAAAATGCAGATTAGACGTGGTGTTGTGGCACTTGAAGGCATGTGTGGTTTATTTATGGAAAACTGCAGACTTTTCAAGGTAATTTCGCTTTTGTTTTCAATTTGACATGATACATCGATTCTAAAAGGAAGAATACAACGCAGCGCGATGTAAAGACGAACATGTGAAGGTTGCCACAGAAGAACAGCACTCCGAGTGCTGCTCGTAATGAACCACGTCTCAGTCAGCCTCTTTTCCTGAAAAGAGGCTGCGCCTCTCTCTAGTGGCGCAGCCTTTGGCGCAAAACCTGCGCATGCAAGATCACGCGTGTACCACGTTGCGTTTAGAGTTGCACACGGACTGGGTCAGGCAGAAGATCTACCCCAGAAAGTGCAAAGTTGACGTGCATGTTGTTGTATGGCCCGTGCAGACATTCACTTCACTGTTCATAATATACTTTCATTTATCTTGTTAATGGCTGAGACAGTTGTCTTTGGTCCACGTGTCTCAGCCTTGGGGTTTGCACTAAAGCAGCACTTCTCCATGATGCGATAAGCTGAAATCAGTTTATTTATGAGGCGGAAAACCCTTTGCATTTTACAAAACTTACATTCTACAAAAACAATGTTTGTATTAGTTTGACCAACAAAATGAGCCTGTCCAATGAACACTGGTGAAATGTGTGGTTTATAGAGGTCTGCATCAGATATTTTTTATTTGTTTATAAAAAACATCAGTATACGTGTGGACATGGCCCGAGACATCATAAATTCTTTTAGTCTATGGTTTCATCCGGGTGTGAGTTTGCTTACTTTGTATCCCATTTTATTATATGGCTCTTCACAATGCAAGTAGAACACTCCATTGACTTGAATGGGATTTTCCAGCGTTCTACCGGTCATTATTTTCTGATAGAGGACCTCTGAAAAAGTAATGACCGCTGCTAATGGCAATGGAGTTTGTGCTTGTAATACAGGTCTTTCATATCACTCCGCAAGTAGTAGTAGCGGACAGGCGGACACTATCTCTGTCCCCGTCCCTGCGAGAGAAGTTGGGGAAATCACTTGGGAGTCCGACTTTCAACTTACCCAGAGATTCACCACCATTCCTCCTCTCCAACTTCATTTATTAAGGCGAATAATTGTCAGATTGTGATGAAATGTGATTTGATTAACATGATAACCTGCCTATTGAGGCAAAAGTCTGATATAAACAGAAATTGGACTTAATTGGTCTCGATTAATACTAACTGCCAAGAGGTCGCCTAGTACGCTAATCCATCGTAACTTTGTGTTGAATTTCACACATTACTGTAACTTACTTACGTTTAACTTACTACTGTAAGTTAAACGTAATGCTGACGAGAAAATGTTTTAGAAGCTTTTAGGTGAAGTTCTGTCTAGTTTATTTGGCCTTAGATTGAGCTAAAACATGACATGTTATGACATTAAACATTTGATTAACAATTTATTTTATGTTTAAAGCAAAGTAAATGGTAGAATTTAGAGCCTGATGTGTCCGGCACAGTTACGTTAAACTTGAAAACATAATCCACACAATGTGTTTAGATCTGCAGACGTCGATTCTAATCTTTAACTTACTCAGTTTACAAGATTGTAGTTGGAACATGGAACATCCAACCGCACAACAGCTTTTAGGCCGGATTTACTGAGAAAAACTAAATTTATCGAACACAATCTGTCACTCACAGGCAAATACGCTGTTTAATACCGCCATTGTTTTCACCTCCACATCTGCGGCGCATTGAAAGTTCCCGGATGCTGGAAGAGCCCTATTTGCCGCGGAAATCATTAAATAAACCGTTCAGCCTTCATAAAAGTGTATGAAGTTTACTTTGTGTGTGTTCAGTTGACAAATGGCCGTATAATAAGCGGGATAATGTATAGAACGGGAAAATAAGTACCTTCAGTCTGTACTTATTTTCCCGATAATGACCAGCGTTCTATACATTATCCCTTACTTAAAATTGCTGATAATGTTTAATCTGTCAGTGTGTTCCAGGCTTTAGGGAGCAAAAATGCAACCTTTTCTCAGTAGATTTGAAATTCTTATCAAAAAGAGGTCCATAAATCATTGCCCTGTTGTCTAAACGCAGTTGACTTTGAGGTGACGCCACAGTGAGAGCTTTCCTCATGGAGCTCTCAAACACACAGCTGGCAGGCTCGATCAATGCCATCGACCGGCCCCCAGCGCATGACGACTGCTGTGATGTGGGTGACTAATGCTAGCTCGGGCTAATGCTGGAGGTATGCTGCTCCCCATCGCGTTGTCTGGAGTAAAAAAAAACAAAAAAACAAAAGAAAAGACCAAGAGAGTGAAAGTTGCGGCGCAGAGGGGGAGCTTGTTATTGAGCTCTCTCTGTCTCTCTATCTTTTGTTTATGGTGTCAGGGTTAAGTGGCGTGCTGCAGCGCTGGCCTGGCCTGATAGACTGTTATTATGTGTTTGCCGTGTGTGTTTGACCTCAGGCAGATTGCACTTATTTCCCCTGGTCCGCGCGCTCGTCCGTCTCTGACATAAGGCCTGGCGCCGGGCTTGTGTGTGGGGCCGCGGGTAATAAGATGAGCGGAATTAGGTCAGCAGCACCTGGACTTCCCTCGCTCCAACCATCGCCTCGCTGTAATATTTGCCCAATTCATCCCCATCCCACAGACGGCTCTGACACTAATGCCCTCTTCCTCTCGGAACATTATGACATGGGGTAAATAGCTTTTGTGGAGAAGTCCGATAAATCTAAATGAAAGCACTACAGCTGTAATATCAGTGGAAATTGTTGGAGATGAAACCCCATTTGGGGACTTTGCAGACAACTTGTGATTGTGTTTGGCTGCGCAGCCCACTCGCGCTCTTTAGAGACTCTGAGATTCCTGTAATCACAACATAAATCGGATAAACGGCGCCAGATAAGAATGGGAAGTGTACGGGGGATGTGGAAAATTGGGTTTGCTTTATTGACAGCAAAAAGGAGTGAAATGAGTTTGGAGTTGGAAGCAGACTTTTTGGAAGTGAACTCTGGATTCTTCCCATTGAAAACTCTTCAGACTCAGACTCGTACAGGGGTATGAGAAATCCAGCGACTATTAGCATCGACCCAAGGACACAGCATCAAGATGAAACCAACCGCCCTCCAGTCCCTCTGCTGTCAGTTCCTTTACCACATACTGTACGCGTCCTTGGATTTAGACAAACCAAATAAATCCCTTTAGGATATTTAAGTATGTGTTATATTCAGAGGTGGGTAGAGTAGCCAGACTATTTACTCAGGTAAGATTAATGTTATTATTTTCATCATCAAAATGATACTGGGACATTTGTTTGTTTGTATTTTGTTTGTTGTTTGTATTTATTTAATATCCTGTCTTGTTAATTAAAAAATTACTAATTTTACTAATTTACTATATACTCAGGAAGTTCCTTAAGTACATGTATTTGTGTAATTGTAACTGAGTACTACCCACCTCTGGTTACATTGTGTCTCAGCATAAACATACCTGGATTCATCCCACTGTGATCCAGACTTATTCTGGTCTTGTGCTCGACCACATTCTCCCGCACAGTTTAGCTTGTTCAGAGTAATTAGACTTGTTTCAGCCTCTTGTTTCTTTCTCATTGTGCAGCAGATGCTATGCCAGATGTCATGCTAGAATATTCCATATCTACATTTCATGGCAAATAAAGCATGAAGGTATTTTCTAGACACCTAACTTGTATAACTTGAAGAAGTTTTTCTAATGCTATTATTTCTGTGGATTTTGATTGGCACTTCCACAGTCCAGACTTTTTTTTCTGATGTATACAATGAGGAATACCTAATTAACAATTGCAGGTCATTTTACAGCTTAAAATCTAATTTAATGAATTTTATGTTATGTGCTGAATAACAAACAAAAAATAAAACAACAAGTAGCACAAGGTTTGGAACCAATGTTGATATTTTGGAGGTCAAATCTCCTCACTGGACCAACCAACTAAAATCCTCAAACTGAAGCTAACAGGATAAGGGTGGCACAGTGGTTAGTGATCGTGCTTTCTGTGTGGAGTCTGAATGTTCTCCCCGTGTCTGCGTAGGTTTCCTCTACCACTAAAAACATGTACAATAGGCCAGGATGAATGTAGTGAGTGAGTGAGTGAGTGAGTGAGTGAGTGCAGGGGCCAATGGCACAGACTGGTTGCCTAGTTTCTGTCAGTCTACCCCAGGGCAGCTGTGGCTACAATAGTAGCTTACCAAAGTTGAAAGTCGAGTGATTTCCCCAACTTCTCTCGCAGGGACGGGGACAGAGATGGTGTCCGCCTGTCCGCTACTACTACTTGCGGAGTGATATGAAAGAAAGCTTAACACGTATGGCGTGAATAACTACAGTGTAGCGCTTTGAGAAACTTGGTAACACAGGCTTGTAAAGTGCAATACAAGTGTAAGCTGTTATAACAAAGTGGGTTGGACTTACAAAGTGCCAGTCAGCATTAATATTTGCTTAGTCATGTTCATTAGGGACAGACCGATATATCGGCGGGCCAATATGAGGTATTGCATAATATCGGCTGATTAAAATGCTGATATCTCCAGAATCGAAAGTAATATAAAATAAACTATACAAAAAAAGATCCCTCCCAAACTTCCTGTCAGGGTGAAAATCCGTCACAAGTTTGTACACCTTTTTTATGCTAAAGTAGAAGCACTGCCACACATATTCTTCCTTATGCAGCTCCCCTGAGTGGGGGGCACCTGGGGTGGGCCAGCAGAAATCAGGGGAGGGTGCGGGCCACCATCGAAACCACCCCCTAGACTAAACATTATGTTTAGTAGGTACTTCAGAGGGACCTTGTTTTCAAGATAAAAATCAGTAAATTGCAAAACCAAAATAACACAAGGCTTTATAAAATAGGATCTGAGCCTCAGAGGTGTACAACAACCTCAGCTCTCCCTCATGAACATTAGCCTAAAGGAGAGCTCAGGTTTTTGAGTTTCCTGTTGGAATGCTTTATTTGTATAGTATGATGTTTTTAATAGGCAGTTTCTTGTTCTTGTTTCAATGCATTTGTTACTCTGTAATTAACACATATGATAATAAGACACTTGAATTTGAAATACACACCTGTCACAGTCTCTATCACTTTCGGTTCCAGAGAGAACAGCCTTTTATCGGCATTATATCGGCCAATAGTCGATGGTAAAATCAGCTCGATAAATCAACTTTGACTTGAAATAATTTCTCCACAAGAAATACCAAGGCATCAAAGATAGTTTAAGACTTCCACAATAGTTTTGAATTGGAAGTATTTGTTAAATAAACAACCCGTTATTCAGCACTTGTTATTTTGCGTCACTAAGGGTCACACATTCCGAGTACAGAGAGGCTCGGACGCCGCTGCAGATAACAGCATTTCTGATCTTCCTCCACTCTGTGCCTAGTCGCTGTGCAGGGGAGAGCAGGTGGTTGTACCTTGAGGACAAAGTTCTCCTCGGCTTGAAGCTTCAGATCCAGGATGGATTGTCTGACGTGCTTCTCGAAGTCCAAGTCCCTCTTCCTGGGCACGTCCAGAGCAGGGAACAGGTCTCCGATGAGCCCCATGAAGACGGGCATGTCGTCGGTCACGATCTTGGGGATGTTGAAGTCTCGGAGCGCCCGCATGAGCACCTGGTCCTCTGCTCGCTGTGGGTCGTCCCTCTTCAGAGAACCAGCCACCACTAGAACAGACTTTATCGCTCGCAGGCCCCAGTCATAGTGGTCCTGGCAGCACAAGACATGTTAGTGAAAGCATTTTGGTACAAAAACTGGATTACAGATGTGCAAATATTCAGATCCCTCATAATCAAACTGGCTTTAAAATGGTCTCAATTTGCAAGTTGCAAAGTCCACTATTATTAAAGTAACTGAAATATCACAATTAGATTTTGGTTCATTCATCTCCAACAGCATTAATGTAATTGTAATGTCCCATTGATTGTGTGCGAAGCACGTTTGTTTCTGTCCGGTAAGGAGTTCCTCGAACCAACGGAAGACCCACCTTGTTTGTATTGGATTGTAAATTCATCTCGAGGCCCCAGTGAGAACACGGTTAGGCCCTGTGAAAGTACCTCCAAAGCAATCTGTTAACTATCAGCTCCTTTAATGTGGTCAAATGTGAACAGAGAGGCTGATGGAGTGCGAGTGAAGCGCTGTGGCGGATCCTGCAGCGCTTCCATAAAACAGCCGTAAAGAGGGACGAGTGTGTTATGACACGTAAATGGGCCTGCGGTCATGGGAAATTTATCCACAACTACGGGCTCATAAAAATCACCTGCCTCCGCGAGCACCGCCGTAATTCCACTCAGCACTAAAATGATGACTGCTTTGAATAATTAAAGTCCAGTAATGCCACGTAGAAGAGGAGAGGACTGGGAATGGGCCTTAAGTGTCCACAATAACACGGCGTGAAGTTCCCTGAAGCGTCACACTCGTTTGACTGTGGCACTTCACTCAGGTGGAGGACAGAGTGGATTCATCACACTTCAACTCAAATCACTATTTACACAGGAATAATACTGCACTTGTTAAGGAGATAATGTTCCACAAAATATGTTAACTAGGGATGTGACGATTACAATTATTCAGTCACGATTATTGTGGGAGAGAAAGGACACAACTGAAATGTTTAGTTTTTGTCTTTAAAATGCTTTTTTAACATTTAAACCTGTAAACATTTACTGTTTTTAATATCTAGGCTGCTTGACTTTTTGTCAGATGCTTTGATGAACAGACTAACGGGACTCGCTTGAACTCTGAAATCAAGAGGGGGGGGGGTTTATCTTGAAGATGTTGTCTTTTCGATGGGAGGCTATGAATGTAGGATAAGCGACAACAATACGTTTTAGAAATCAAAAGTGTTCCCACACCGCTGACTTCCATCGTTTCTTTGGGTGGATGCACTGGGTGTGCGAGTTTCCAGTCATGTCCTTTATAATCGTGATAATCATAAAACTGCTTAATCTTGACATCCCTAGAGCTAACCCTGTCATTCTTCAGACCAGTCCGTCCTGAAATGCATGAGTAGTTTTGGTGTGGACTTTGGTACGGACATGAATGGAACCTAACTCTCCAGCTTCCACAAAAACGACTATTTCTAACACATAAAATATATCAATTGATAAGAAATAAGAGAAAATACATTCAGAAAGCTTTCAGACCTGTCCATGACCTCCTTGACTCAATCCCTCCCTTTTCTCTGCTGTGGGAACAGGCAGCACATCGCTCTTTCTCTCCTCGCACACTTGTCAGTAAAACTAAATTACCAAAAGTAAATAAGAATTTTGGGCTGTTTTTGAGTAAAACATTTGCGTGTCTTAAGTGCACACACGTCACAGTTTCCGCCTAAATATGTGATTATAGCTTTATTTGTGACCTTTAAATGTCAAGCTCTACCCAATGACTTGACCTATCAACCTGAAACAAAAAGTGTTGGGATGCTTACACGCCTCTCTTTAAGCGTGTAACCACGAGAGCTGCACGATTAACCTTTATCGAATCAAAATTGAGGTTTTAGCTACTGCGATTACCCCAACACAAGGGGCTGAGGTTTGTTATTTGTTGTATTTTCTGCTTCGTGCCTCCACCGTTTGAGGGGAATGATAAGAATGATCGAGCCTCGCTGCCTTTGGCTACTGCCAATCTGAAGTCACTGCAGGACAATTAAGTTTGTCTGCGCTGCAGTCGCTGAAACAAACTCCACGTGTGTCTCGCGCTGTGCAAACGGCAAATTATTCTAACCGCTAGCAACAAACGACGAGTGTTTTGCGACCTGCGGGCAGGGTTGTGTCACAGAAATATCATTCATCGCAGAGTGGGTGATCAAGAAAAGCCCCTCGCCCCGGCTCATGGCATTAAGCTGCGTCTAAAAGTAACATGTTTACAGCAGGATATTGACGTAAATATGAGGTGGATTTTCATAAAACAAGCAGCGTTTTGCAGCTTGTCATTCAAAGAATGCATGTATGTAGCTAAATAGGGAGGGAGAAAAAGTGTGCCACATTTATTAGAAACGTTTTTTTTCGGACAAAAATCTGACTAAAATGCCTATTTGCCTGTTGCAGATTTGTATCTTGTTGCAACGTAATAACTGAGTACTGTGATGTTTAACAGCAGTTTTAGACGTTTATATGAAGATAAATTTCATGGAAAATAAAACAAATGCTATATATAACCTCTTCAGGTCGGTGGACAGTCCTTGCCTCAAGTGGAGGAGTTCAAGTATCTCGGGGTCTTGTTCACGAGTGAGGGACGGCTGGAGCGTGAGATGGATAGACGGATCGGTGCGGCGTCAGCAGTGATGCGGTCGCTGTATCGGACTGTTGTGGTGAGAGGGAGCTGAGTCAGAGGCAAATGAGTTTCCTTCACAGGGTGGCTGGGTGCACCCTTCCAGATCGTGTGAGGAGCTCAGTTACCCGGGAGGAACTCGGAGTAGAGTCGCTGCTCCTTCACGTCAAAAGGAGCCAGCTAAGGTGGCTAGGGCATCTGTTCCGGATGCCTCCTGGTCGCCTCCCTCGGGAGGTGTTCCAGGCATGTCCTATTGGGAGGAGGCCTCGTGGAAGGCCCAGGACACGCTGGTGGGACTATGTCTCCGAGCTGGCCTGGTGTCGCCTCGGGGTCCCCCCAGAACAGCTGGAGGAGGTGTGCGTGGATCGGGAAGTCTGGGCGTCTCTGCTGAGACTGCTGCCCCCGCGACCCGGCCCCGGATAAAGCGGAAGAAAATGGATGGATGGATGGATGGATGGATGGATATATATAATAAGTAAGTAAGTAAGTGCTTTATTGTCATTGTACAAGCGTACAACGAAATAATGTTCAGGTGTTAGTCCTGAGCTGCTGCGGCTGAGCCGCGCTGCCACTGTGTGTCAACCTGACCCGCATGACCTTGGAGGTCGGGGAAACTGTAGCACTCGGAAGAAACCTGACTGGCTGCCCTCTGATCCTCTGAAATGGTGCCGTGCCTCCTGGGTTTGTCCCTGTTTCAGAGCGTGGTGTCCTGCACTGGTCAGCTCCACCTCCTCCTTCCTCTTCCTTCCTCTGCTCCCTCCGCTCCACAACAGTCTTTCACCATCTCTCGTTTGTCCTTTTTTGTTTCCTGTAGCTCCTCTTGTGACGCCTCCACTGTGCTGCAGCTGTGGGGCTCTTGGTGCCTCTTCAGTGTCTCAGAAGAAGACATTTGTAGGTCTCAAATGGGTTTAGCTGATAAGCTAGCATTTTGTTTACCTTTAAAAAGCCGCTTTCTTCAGGACCATTTTAGACTCTCAAAGTAAATAAATACACCAAACCTCCACAAAAACATGGCAAAGACGTACAAAAGTATCCAGAAAAACAATGTGGAACACAGAAACCACAAATGCAGTTCGCAGAAAAAGGCAAAAAACTAAGCTGCACAAGGAGAGAGCGAGGTCGCGTGATGAGTGAACCCATTAATAATATTAATGGAATCGCAATATCTGTCAGGAAAATCGCCTCTGTTACGATGGCAGAATGATGAGGATGTTGTTGGGGATAAAACACATGCCCTTGTCTTTTAGTTTAAATTCTGAAATGCCAGGAAAACCCTACTTCGTGTGTGTTGTACCTGTTTGGACAGCAGCTCCTTGCACAGCGTGTACAGAGTGATGAACTTGCGGGCCAGCACTCGGGCACTCAGAAAGCCCTCAGCCACCAGCATGATCTCACAGATCAGCTCGAAGTCGGGCACCACCATGGCACACGGTCTGCGGAAACAGCATTATACAATAGGTAACAGTCGGAGTGTTGGATTTGAACTTAACTTGGTTCCTCTAAGGCAGGGGTGTCCAAACTTTTTTCACTGAGGGCCACATACAGAAAAATATACAAACAACTGGGACACACTCAGTAGAGGTCAAATATATAACTTCACCTCTATTGTATTAAAGTTAGCAAATTAAATAAAATATTAACTATGCTTTTTAATTGAATATACAGGGCTCAAAATTAACCTTTTTTCTTGGTAGCGCTTGTGCTCCTATAATTCTAAAATTTAGGAGCACAGTCAAAAATGTAGGGCCACAATAAAATAAAAAAACAACAACAACAGGGAAGCTTTTAAAAAGGAAGAGGGGAATTTAAACATATCAAATGCCACTTCTGTTGCATTTTAGATGTTTGCATTGATTCAGAAATCTACAAAACTCATTATATTTTAACAGTGTAAATGGGACCCCAGATTTTGTGCCTCCCAAACCCCGACTTTCTCTGCTCCGCCCCTGCTTCAAGCACTCACTGCATCTCATATCCTCACTCTGCGCCTTCACTCACCTCACTCTGCTCCTTCACTCACCTCACTCTGCTCCTTCACTCTCCTCACTCTGCACCTTCACTCTCCTCACTCTGCTCCTTCACTCACCTCACTCTGCTCCTTCATTCACCTCACTCTGCACCTTCACTCACCTCACTCTGCTCCTTCACTCACCTCACTCTGCTCCTTCACTCTCCTCACTCTGCACCTTCACTCTCCTCACTCTGCTCCTTCACTCACCTCACTCTGCTCCTTCATTCACCTCACTCTGCACCTTCACTCACCTCACTCTGCTCCTTCACTCACCTCACTCTGCTCCTTCACTCACCTCACTCTGCACCTTCACTCTCCTCACTCTGCTCCTTCACTCACCTCACTCTGCACCTTCACTCACCTCACTCTGCACCTTCACTCACCTCACTCTGCACCTTCACTCACCTCACTCTGCTCCTTCACTCACCTCACTCTGCTCCTTCACTCACCTCACTCTGCACCTTCACTCACCTCACTCTGCTCCTTCACTCTCCTCACTCTGCGCCTTCACTCTCCTCACTCTCCTCACTCCGCGCCTTCACTCTTCTCACTCTGCGCCTTCACTCTTCTCACTCTGCGCCTTCACTCTCCTTCACTCTCCTCACTCGCGCCTTCACTCTCCTCACTCTCCTCACTCCGCGCCTTCACTCTCCTCACTCTCCTCACTCTGTGCCTTCACTCACTCACTCTGCTCCTTCACTCACCTCACTCTGCACCTTCACTCTCCTCACTCTGCTCCTTCACTCACCTCACTCTGCACCTTCACTCACCTCACTCTGCTCCTTCACTCACCTCACTCTGCTCCTTCACTCACCTCACTCTTCTCACTCTGCGCCTTCACTCTTCTCACTCTGCGCCTTCACTCTCCTCACTCTGCTCCTTCACTCACCTCACTCTGCACCTTCACTCTCCTCACTCCGCGCCTTCACTCTCCTCACTCTCCTCACTCCGCGCCTTCACTCTCCTCACTCTCCTCACTCTGTGCCTTCACTCACTCACTTGCTCCTTCACTCCCTCACTCTGCTCCTTCACTCACCTCACTCTGCACCTTCACTCACCTCACTCTGCTCCTTCACTCACCTCACTCTGCTCCTTCACTCACCTCACTCTGCTCCTTCACTCACCTCACTCTGCTCCTTCACTCACCTCACTCTGCTCCTTCACTCACCTCACTCTGCTCCTTCACTCACCTCACTCTGCTCCTTCACTCACCTCACTCTGCTCCTTCACTCACCTCACTCTGCTCCTTCACTCACCTCACTCTGCTCCTTCACTCACCTCACCCTCACTCTGCTCCTTCATTCACCTCACTCCGCGCCTTCACTCTCCTCACTCTCCTCACTCTGCACCTTCACTCACCTCACTCTGCTCCTTCACTCACCTCACTCTGCACCTTCACTCTCCTCACTCTGCACCTTCACTCACCTCACTCTGCTCCTTCACTCACCTCACTCTGCTCCTTCACTCACCTCACTCTGCTCCTTCACTCACCTCACTCTGCTCCTTCACTCACCTCACTCTGCACCTTCACTCTCCTCACTCTGCTCCTTCACTCACCTCACTATGCTCCTTCACTCACCTCACTCTGCACCTTCACTCTCCTCACTCTGCTCCTTCACTCACCTCACTCTGCACCTTCACTCACCTCACTCTGCTCCTTCATTCACCTCACTCTGCGCCTTCACTCTCCTCACTCCGCGCCTTCACTCTCCTCACTCTTCTCACTCTGCGCCTTCACTCTCCTCACTCCGCGCCTTCACTCTCCTCACTCTCCTCACTCCGCGCCTTCACTCTCCTCAGTCTCCTCACTCTGTGCCTTCACTCTCCTCACTCCGCGCCTTCACTCTCCTCACTCTGCGCCTTCACTCTCCTCACTCTCCTCACTCCGCGCCTTCACTCTCCTCACTCTCCTCACTCTGTGCCTTCACTCTCCTCACTCCGCGCCTTCACTCTCCTCACTCTGCGCCTTCACTCTCCTCACTCTCCTCACTCCGCGCCTTCACTCTCCTCACTCTCCTCACTCCGCGCCTTCACTCTCCTCACTCTGTGCCTTCACTCTCCTCACTCTCCTCACTCTGTGCCTTCACTCTCCTCACTCTGCGCCTTCACTCTCCTCACTCTGCCTCACTCCCTCACTCTGCCTTCACCTCACTCGCCCTTCATTCCCTCACTCTGCGCCTTCACTCTCCTCACTCTCCTCACTCCGCGCCTTCACTCTCCTCACTTCTCACTCGCGCCTTCACTCTCCTCACTCCGCGCCTTCACTCTCCTCACTCTCCTCACTCTGTGCCTTCACTCCCTCACTCTGCGCCTTCACTCTCCTCACTCTCCTCACTCCGCGCCTTCACTCTCCTCACTCTGCGCCTTCACTCTTCTCACTCTCCTCACTCCGCGCCTTCACTCTCCTCACTCCGCGCCTTCACTCTCCTCACTCCGCGCCTTCACTCTCCTCACTCTGTGCCTTCACTCTCCTCACTCCGCGCCTTCACTCTCCTCACTCTCCGCACTCGTGCCCACTTCCCACTCCGCGCCTTCACTCTCCTCACTCCCACTCCGCGCCTTCACTCTCCTCACTCTGTGCCTTCACTCTCCTCACTCTCCTCACTCTGTGCCTTCACTCTCCTCACTCTCCTCACTCCGCGCCTTCACTCTCCTCACTCTGCGCCTTCACTCTCCTCACTCTGCGCCTTCACTCTCCTCACTCTGCGCCTTCACTCTTCTCGCTCTGCGCCTTCACTCTCCTCACTCCTCACTTGAAGTTTGTGCTGCTTCTCCTCCTGACATCGAGGGTCATTTGAGAGATGCCCACAGTCCCAATGAGTTAATGAATGATATATATATTCCTCGGTTGCTCATAAAGAGACTACAGTTGCATAAAAACATTGGCTCCTTCATGAAAACAGGCAGATGAATGAGAGTGGAGAATAGACACATATACACTCAACAAAAATATAAACGCAACACCTTTGTTTCTGCTCCCATTTTTCATGAGATGGACTTAAAGATCTAAAATTCATTCCAGATACACAATATTACCATTTCTCTCAAACATTGTTCACAAATCAGTCTAAATGTGTGATAGTGAGCACTTCTGCTTTGCTGAGATAATCCATCCCACCTCACAGGTGTGCCACATCAAGATGCTGATCTGACATCATGATTAGTGCACAGGTGTACCTTATACTGCCCACAATAAAAGGCCACCCTGAAATGTGCAGTTTTTTGCTTTATTGGGGGTCTGGGGACTCAGAACCAGTCAGTATCTGGTGTGACCACCATTTGCCTCATGCAGTGCAACACATCTTCTTCGCATAGAGTTTATCAGATTGTCAATTGTGGCCTGTGGAATGTTGGTCCACTCCTCTTCAATGGCTGTGCGAAGTTGCTGGATATTAGTGGGAACTGGTACACGCTGTCGTATTCGCCGGTCAAGCACAACCCAAACATGCTCAATGGGTGACATGTCCGGTGAGTATGCTGGCCATGCAAGAACTGGGACATTTTCAGCTTCCAAGAATTGTGTACAGATCCTTGCAACATGGGGCCGTGCATTATTTTGCTGAAACATGAGGTGATGTTCATGGATGTATGGCACAACAATGGGCCTCAGGATCTCATCACGGTATCTCTGTGCATTCAAAATGCCATCAATAAAATGCACCTGTGTTCTTCGTCCATAACAGATGCCTGCCCATACCATAACCCCACCACCACCATGGGCCACTCGATCCACAACATTGACATCAGCAAAGCGCTCACCCACACGACGCCACACACGCTGTCTGCCATCTGCCCTGAACAATGTAAACCGAGATTCATCCGTGAAGAGAACACCTCTCCAACGTGCCAGACGCCATCGAATGTGAGCATTTGCCCACTCAAGTCTGTTACGGCGACGAGCTGGAGTCAGGTCAAGACCCCGATGAGGACGACGAGCATGCAGTTGAGCTTCCCTGAGACGGTTTCTGACAGTTTGTGCAGAAATTGTTTGGTTATGCAAACCAATTGTTTCAGCAGCTGTCTGAGTGGCTGGTCTCAGACGATCTTGGAGGTGAACCTGCTGGATGTGGAGGTCCTGGGCTGGTGTGGTTACACGTGGTCTGTGGTTGTGAGGCCGGTTGGATGTACTGCCATATTCTCTGAAACGCCTTTGGAGACGGCTTATGGTGGAGAAATGAACATTCAATGCACGAGCAACAGATCTGGTTGACATTCCTGCTGTCAGCATGCCAAGTGCACGCTCCCTCAATGCTTGTGGCATCTGTGGCATTTGCTGTGAGACAAAACTGCACATTTCAGGGTGGCCTTTATTGTGGGCAGTATAAGGTACGCCTGTGCACTAATCATGATGTCAGATCAGCATCTTGATGTGGCACACCTGTGAGGTGGGATGGATTATCTCAGCAAAGCAGAAGTGCTCACTATCACACATTTAGACTGATTTGTGAACAATGTTTGAGAGAAATGGTAATATTGTGTATCTGGAATGAATTTTAGATCTTTAAGTCAATCTCATGAAAAATGGGAGCAGAAACAAAGGTGTTTATATTTTTGTTGAGTGTAGCAGAGAACACGCACTGGCACTGGGCTGGTGCAGGCCGGCCCAATCCGTGTGACTGGGAGGAATGACAGCGGCGCTGATCCAAAAGAGAGGACAGATCGTAGTTTAGAATATGCTCTCGAACTATTTTAGAACAGAAAGTTTGCTGTTGCTGACAGACAGCGTTGGTGAAACAATGATGCAAGCTTTGTTTAAGGTAGCACGAGAAGGCTTTCTTTTAAGGTGGACCGGAGCATTTATGCTGGGAGTTGCAAACATGCGAGTAATCCTATTTTTAGATCGCAAAGACATACATTTGGAAACAAAGCTTTTGAGGTGGATTATGACCAGGATCACATTCGTCCTTTACTGACACACAAAGCAGATTTATGTGTTTGTGGAGGATGGAACATTGCAGATCTGGAGTGTCTGCAGCCTTTAGTTTAGCGGTTAGTGGTGATGACATACATGCGCTCTGTTTGGGCTAAAACATGCACCATCACTTTAGTGTAAGATGCAGATCATCAGATTTTAGCCCCACGCTGCATCGTGGCACGGTGCCGTGTTACACCCCTATTTACAATCAGCTCCCGACCGATATATCTGCTGGCCAATATATTGGGGCTGATATTTGGGTATTTTAAATATCGGCTTCCCTCCTGGAACCACCACTTTAACGTGGTGGAGGGCGGTTCAGAAGCCCCTTCTGAGAGACCAACAGGCCCGGTTAGAACCATGAGGCCGTCCTTCTGTGGACCCACCACCTGCAGGAGGAGCCATAGGGGCTGGTGCAGCTCCAACAGCTGCCCCCACGACCCGGCAACGGACAACTGGAAGAAAATCGATTGATGGATGGATAAATATCGGCTATCGGCCGATAAAAAAGGCCGATATATCTGGAACCGAAAGTGATAGAGACAGAGCTTTAAAATGAGCCCCCACACAACTTCCTGAGCCTCAGGGGGCGGAGAAACATCGCGGTGAAAATTGGTCACAAGTTTGTTCATCTATTCTATATATTTGATGTTTAGCGTACAGTTTCAGAACCATAAGAGAGAGACTTACCTTTATTTGTTTTGGAATCTCCTGATTTTTGTCTTTCAAACAAGCTCCCTCTGAAGTACCTACTAAATATGAATATGCAGCGCCCCCTGCTGTCACAGTTCAACACTGACAGGTTTAGAAGGATTACAGACGGATTACAGACGAGACATTTTAAAAAATTTGGCCGAAAAATCAGCGAGGCATATAGGCATTGGCCTCAGAAAAACCCACATCAGTCGACCTCTTTTAGATATACTGTATTTCTATATATTTCTATGACTGAAACCTTTACTATAATAATAAATGTTTAAGACTATTTGAGAGATTAAAAAATCCAAATAAATGACATAAAATGTTGGTCTGTATATTGGCTATCGGCCAATCCCCTTCATATCGGTATTGGGCCCAAAAATCCATATTGGTTGGTTATTTACAACAACATCTAAAATGTGACTCATCAAGTGTATGAGAAATGGAGAAAGCCTTGGCTTGGATAGTACACTACATTCTATCCCTAAAAAGGTAATTCAACAGTCGGTGACCAAAACATCCGCTGAAACCATGAGTGTGTTTCTCGAGTGCTTGTTTCACGGGTGTTATCCCTCTGCCGTGAGCTGGGCCCCGCACTCACCTAAACAGGGCTTTGAGGTTCTCGGGCAGCTCCGTCCGGCCTGCATAGCCTGGGTTCATGGTAATGAAGATGCCCACCGAGGGACACAGGCTCACCACCTCCCCCATGAAGTTAAAGCGCTCCTTCTTATCTCGAATGGCGTCCTGGATACTCTTCACCTGCGCAGACACATTGTCAACGGTACACTCCCATTATGTCAGGCGGAGAATAGGATTTGGCTCTTTAGAGGAGACTGTGGCAGGCACGTGTAAGCCCGGGACAGATGCCGGCACCTCAAAAAAAAAAAAAAAAAAAAGGCATTTAAACAGTGGCAGGTGTCAGAGAAGCCCCTTAAGCTGGCGGAATTTCTATACACGCACAATGGAAGCACATGGGAGCGCAGCGACACAGTTCCAAAGAAAGGTAGAACAATATGCTGCCATTCACTTGGTTCATTTAGCGAGTCGTGAGTAAAACTACAGCAGATGTTGGGGACAGAGACTCCGCTACAATGGACTAGAGCTCATTGTTCACACTATTGTAGTTTTAGGTTAGAATGTACAATGCAGCAGGCGGCTAAGTTGGGGACGAGGGAGAAGATTGAAAGTTAGTTGTGTAAAAGGGCAAACGCAGGAAAGTGAAGGGAACTAGTTTGAGCATAAAGCAGGGGCATCAAACAAAGGAGGACATTTAAAAAGTTTGTTAAGGCATGATTATGACTGTTGATTTTAATACTGGTGAGTGGTGCCTAGCAGTTAAGAGCAGTTGATTAACCTCTCCCTTGTCAAGCTAACGCTGAGGCTCTGGCAATTGTCTGGATAATTGGGATGTGGGACCAGTCCAGTTCATCGTTGAGGTGAACACCCAGGTCCTTGAAACTGCCCACCTCCTCAATGTCCTCCCCCTGGATGTTCGATGGTCTGAACTGAAGTCGATCACCATCTCCTCCTCCTTACTGGTGTTCAAGCACAGGTGGCTGCGCTCTCATCAGTCCACAAAGTCCAAAATGACCAACCAATTATGTTGTTGTGCATAATTGATCTAATTATTGATTTCCCCTGTGAATTTGATCAAAAAGCTTTAAAATGTTTGTTATTATATGTTGGTCTGCCAGTGAGGTAGTTGCTGGAGTTGTTGTCTGTGGCTGCCTGTCTAAAGGAAGTCCCATTACCCCTTTCTATCACTAAACAGTGCAGAACTATACAGCCGACTGTCGTGCACTTCTTCTGTTAGTTTGAAATAACCGAAAAACCTAAACACCTTTTGATCAGCACTACTATACGCACACCGCCTAATCATTTGAAGAATGAAGCGAGCCAGGCTTTTGGGCCCAGGCCTCCTGTGGGGCAGTGGGAGTAATGTCTGTAACAGTGAGAAAGTGAGGTGAGGGTCCGTGTACTTTTGTGTTCATTGTATTTGATTTTAAAAGCAATATGCAAAATAAAAAAGTATTGTGCACTGTTGCAATATAAAAATACTGACTATTTTGTTTTTTCATTTGTCTATATAAGACATTCACTTGATAACAGACAGTGGCAACAAAGAAAATACAATAATTATTGGTTACGTTGAATCCTTTTTTGCGTCAACTCGAATACCCGGAAGGGAAACTGTCTTGATTAGGAGAATAGTGCTTATAAAACTTTAGTAGAGCTGAGTTTTTTGGCTAAAAGATAAATTCCAAATGCTATTGACCAGTGATCAGCATCTGGCTGTAGCTCTGCTCACGTTCACAAACATTTTGTGCGTTCTGGCCATGTGATGTGCCGTTTACGCACGGTTATTCCAGGAGTGCATCTGTATGTTTGCGCTCCTGCCAAATGTGCACAGTGCGTTCTGTGGAGATAGCGCGGCCTGGGTACTGTGCGCACTCAGACTCGGTGTGCAAGGACAATACCAGACTGGCATAAACAGATGCGACACATAGGCTGTTCGCAGTTTGCTGAACTTACAGTAAGTTGTGCCCATAGTGAGGATGATGTCACAGACTGGACAGCCAAAATGATACCCTCTCCCTCTCTCCAGCAGAGAGAGAATCTACAATTTGTAAAACATGGAACTTCACGAGGAGCACAATGTTTATGCAGCTATGGCCGCACGAGGCATTTTTTTTTTTAGCTCAAGGTAGCGTTGCAAGCCTTCTGTGACGCAGCACCACTTTTAATGCTCTCAGACCCCAGACACACTGGCCACATTTTCTGCACGTTTATGAACCAGCTCTGCGTAAACGCATTGCCTTTTTGACGCGTTTTGACATAGATATTTCATTGAAGGTGAACTGGAGTGGCCACATTGAGCTGTGCGTAACGCGCGCTAGGGGCAACGCAAGAGACACATTCCTCAAAATAGAACCAATCCTATTTGTCCACGCATGCGTTAAGCATTGTGCGATACGTCGCCAGTGTGTTTGGCCCCGGTGCCACAGCCTGTCAGGAGTTTTCTGACAACCTAAAGACTTAGATGTACTAAACTTTTATTTGTGCTGTTTTCCTCAACGACCAAGTTTCACTTCCGGGTATTTGAGCTGACGCAGAAAAGGATTCAACGCAATCAATAAAAGTTTATTGTATTTTCCTTTTTTGCATATTCGATTATGAAATACTTGTCTGATACAGGGAAATATAAAAAACAAAATAGTTTTTTTTCTATATTGCAACAGTGCAGAATATGTAAAAAAAAAGGTACTTTTGATTTTGCATTTTCCCTTTAAAATCAAAAATATAATGAACGCAAAAGTACACTGACTGGTGAGCAGCTTCACTCACACCAAATGTTTTCATCATTTCAAATGACAGAAAGAACATGTTTTCCTTCCCACAGGTGTCTACTTTATTGCAGAATGAATAACATTTGGAGTTTGTCATGTCGGCAGGATGAAAATGGTCTGAATCCAAATCTGTGTACTTCTGTATATATTCTAACTTCCAGGTAGACTTTTGGAAAATGAAGTATTATTGAGATGAATGTTGTGCACAAAAGCAGTGAAGAATTGGCCCTCAGTCAGATCCATATTTATTCACTGTGAGAATGTTCTTACCAATACAAACTCGCCCATCGGCACTGATAATCCAGGGCTGCAAAGCAAGCCAACAATTGTATGAAAACACACAGAAAGTTCTTGTTCTGTTCTCTGCTGCAGACGGAGACGCCCGCCAAAGAATTATCTATCTGGCACAGAGATGAAATTGGCTATGCAACGCTGGAGTCTCCGACTGGTGCAACAGTTGAAGTTTGGAATTAGTCATTAGCATATCATTATTATCACTAAGCGCATACCAAAGTCAATTTGTGATAGGCTGTTGAACCACCACGCTGTGTGCACTTTTCCCACCGACACAATTTCATCAATAATAAGAATATTATGCGCATGCTATCAGCCAGGGTTTACTGGAAGGATGGACTGCCAACTCTCAGCTTGTCTATAATTATGATTGAATGAGAAATCAGACATGAACTTTTACAACCAGCCTGTGTTTATGTGGGTCCAAATTGAATGACAATGAAGTGGCTCTATACATGTAATATGCATGGAGATATTCACTGATCACACTGGTTTACTACTAATTTGGTGTCTAAGCTTTGTGAGCAGATTTAGGACAATGTTGATGTGCTGAATCCAAAATCACTTTTGTTTTGCTCAATCAGGTCCATTTTTACCCTTTAGCCTAAACATGAAAGACATGGAGAGCAGGTATCAGGGATGCCGTCATAATGAAGAGAAAGAGTTCAAGCCCAATGATGATGTAATATGTCACTGACCTGTGCCGTATCAAAGTAAGTGAGTGCGTTATTTATCGCTTCGCTCACAACAGTCTTTCACCATCTTCCAGGAAGAGCGCAGCAGATGACTATAATCCGTCTTATTCTCTAGTGAATGAACATTAGTCAGGGATAAGATCTGTGTGGCTTAGCTGTGAGTCTTGCCTGGATACCTCCTTGTTTGTCCCTTGTTTGTTTCCTGTAGCTTCTCTTGTGATGCCTCGACTGTGCTGCAGGTGTAGGGGGCTCTTGGTGCCTCCTTCAGTGTTTCAGAAGAAGAAATGTGTAGGTCTCAATTGTCTAGCTGTTTGTTTACTCTTAAAAACCTAGTACGAACTCTGTAGTAAAAAATAAATAAAAATCCACTGAACCTCACAAAAACACAGCAAAATGTACAAAAGAATCGAGTAAAAACTACAAATACAGTTTGCAGAAAAAGGGAAAAACGCTGCTGTACCAAGAGAGAGGGAAGTTGCTTCAGTTTACACGTCACCACTGATTGACTGGAACATTTATTGTATGAAATATGTTTAAAAGGAAAATTAATCTGCATGTTAAAATCTTATTTCAAATGAAAACTACAAAAGAAATAAAGCAACCGCAATATAAAAAATGTACTGTAAAATCAATTAAAAAAATTAATCCACTTAACACAAAAACCTGACCTGATACAGAAAAATGGATGTAATTTTCAGATTTTGCGTTGCAAAAAGGTTCTAAATCAGTTAAAAAACACCTCGCTAAAAGTATTTTGTTGTAACCCAGTGTTAGCAGCAGCAGACCTCTGGGTCATCCCAAAACAAGGGAATGAGCTCAGGAAAACACCGCAGCGGAACCAGTGGAATCAAACACCAACATGAGTGGGGCTTGTTTTGGATGTGACGTGACAGTTTGCAGCTTCTCCTGACCCACTGTGACACGCCGACAACAGCACAAAGACTTTGGAAAAGCACAATCCTCTGCAGAGAATCCAGGGGAGGAGCTCTACCGCTGAGCATCTGAACAAACAGAGCGGAGTCAGTGGAGTGAAGTCTCCGTATATCCACAGAGCGGGCCCATTTATCTCCATGTTGTTGAGTGGGACGGCCGTCTGTTCCGCTCTGCTTTATTTACCAGGCGATTGGAGGGCCACATGTGGGAGCAGACCAGCGCACAGCGGGGAGGACGCCCAGCCGCGCTAACTGCCTGTGCTGCAGCGCGATGGATGAGGTGTGGTGCCATGGTCAAAGCAGCTCACAGTATTCTGTTTAGACTTCAGCCTTTTCACTTCAGAGAGAAAATAAACTATCATTTACTCATTCCTGCTGTGCTCATATTATTACTGGGTATTATTGACATCAGTGTTGTTAAAACCAGACTTAATTATAGCAATCATCTTTCGGACTTTTACAACTTACTTTGAAACTAATTTACCGTAATAATCGGACTATTGAGTGCACCTGAATATTATACACCGTGTTCCAAATGATTATGCAAATTGTATTTCAGTGTCATAAAAAAAAAAAAAAAAAACGTTTTCAGTGAAACTCATGGACGGTATTGTGTCTCGGGTTCTTTGAATCACTGACATCAATCTCAGACGCCAGTCATATCAAAAAAATCTGTCGAGTGACCAAAGCAAATCTTTACACATTCAGACTGATCAGGGACTACCTACCGTTTCATGCTGCTCACACTTTCATGCACGCCATGATCTTCTACGTTACTGCATCTGCTCATGGTCACAGGCCACTGCCACTACAGTCAAGCCACTACAAATGATTTATAACAGAGCGGTTAAAATCCTAGATAGGAAGCCCATTAGGTCACATCATTGTATCAGTATGAGGAATTTAAACATTTTATCTTTTGAAAACTTAATTAAAATTTCCCAGCTGAAGCTGATGCACAAATGTTTGAACCTGCAAGCCCCACAGGTCTTGAGTGAGTGCATAGTTCCTCTCAGGACTGTGGGCTCAAGGACTAGAGGAGCTCAGAACGGGAACTGTCAGATCCCGAAACGAAATACTTCATTTGGACAATCAGCTTTTTCCGTACAAGGCACTAAAGCCTGGAACTGTTTACCCACTGACTTGAAGGGAGAGTCAAACTGGGTCCTTTTCAAACACGAACTTAAAGACTCTTTAATCAGAAGTCAGACATGTGACCACTGACCGTCTGCTCTGCTGTGTTTGTGTTGTACTGTATTATTATGATATGTGTTTTAATTATGTTTTAACCATGTATTGTTTAATTTTTATGTAAAGGCCCAACTAGGGACGGACATTGAGAATTAGCTTTGGCTAAAATGTTGTAGTATGTAACATTAGCTTATGTGACATACTTGTCCCTATTCAAATAAAGATGAAGTGGATGATTAGTTGTCAGGTTAAGCACAGTTAAGGGAAATTCTTACATCCTGCAAAGAAATTATTCTGTTGCCATGGCAGCGTGTAAACAGGCTCTCTCTCTTGATAAGGCGACGTTTCTACCCTTTTCTGCGAACTGCCTTTGCAGTTTTTGTGATTCACATTGTTTTACAAGATGTTTTTGTACATCTTTGCCATGTTTTTGTGGAGTTCAGTGGATTTCTTACTGCCAAAGCTCTTTGCTAGCAATGAACAGGGGATTTGTTTAAAAATAAACACACAGTTAGCATCCGAGCTAAAGGCTTTTAAGCAGCATTTGAGATCTACAAATCGAAAGATATCATCTTCTGAAGCGCTGACAGGTCACCGAGGGCCCTCCGCACCTGCAGCGCAGTGGAGGTGTAACAAGAGGCGCTACAGGAAACAAAAAAGGGGCAAACGAGGAGGTATCCAAGCAAGAATCACAGCTAAACCACACAGGCCTTCTATCCCTAGTATTGTTCTGGCTAATGTACGTTCACTGAAGAATAAGCTGGATTATATTCGTCTGCTACACTCCTCTCGGAAGATAGTGAAAGACAGTTGTGTTTTATATTCACTGAAACTTGGCTCAATGGTAATATACCAGACAGTGGAATCCAGCTTGAGGGGCTTTCCTGCTGCAGAGCGGACAGAGTGATCTCCGAGGGAGGTAAGACACGTCTCTGTGTCTACACCAATGACGCCTGGTGCCGTGACGTTGCCGTGGTCTGCAGACACTGCTCACCCCTCGTGGAGTTTATCATCATTAAGTGTCGACCTTTGTACCTGCCCAGGGAATTTACTGTTGTACTTCTTGTGGCTGTGCACATCCCGCCCACCTCCAACATCAAAAACAGGAAAGAGGCGCTAAATGAACTGTTCCAGAGTGTCCGTGACCAACAGACAGCCAACCCAGATGCCTTTCTTATCTTAGCTGGGGATTTTAACCACGCAGACACAAAGAGCGTTTTCCCCAAAGTCTATCAACACATTGACTTTCCAACAAGGGGAAACAACATCCTGGATCTGGTTTACACCACCAAAAAAGAGCGCACAAGGCACACCCCCTTCCCCATCTTGGTGCCTCGGACCACGTAACTGTTCTGTTACTGCCAGCATACAGGCCACTGGTTAGAGTCACTAAACCGGTTCGGAAACAGATTCAAGTGTGGAGTAAAGACTCTTTATAGAAACTCAAGGACTGCTTTCACACAACGGATTGGAATATGTTCAAGCAGGCTGCCATTCACAACAATATCACTGATCTCCAGGAGTATAAGGAGACTGTCACTGCCTACATCACCAAGTGCACTGAGGATGTTACAGACTCTAAGACCATCATCATCAGGTCCAACCAGAAACCTTGGATTACAAGTGAAGTCCTCAGGCTCATGAGGGTCCGGAATGCTGCCTTCAAATCTGGTGACAAGGAGAAACTGCAGACAGCTAGGGTCAACCTGTCCCGCGGCATCAAAAAAGCCAAGAAGCAGTACTTCAAAAAGATAACTGATCACTTCAGAGACAGCAAAGACACTCGGAGTCTGTGGGAGGGGATACAGACCATCACAGACTATAAACCTCCTCGACACACCTGTGACAGTTACACCTCTCTGTTGAACGCTCTAAATGAATTCTTTGCTCGCTACGAGGCACTCAACAGAACCCCGGCACAAAAGTCAACACCCTCTCCTGAAGACCAAGTGGTGAAGCTATCTCCAGAGAGTGTGAGACAATCTCTGAGCAGGATCAACGTACGCAAAGCACCGGGTCCAGACAACATACCAGGTCATGTACTGAAAGGTTGCGCTGATGAACTCACTGAAGTCTTTACAGACATTTTTAACACATCTCTGCAGCAGGCTGTGATCCCAACGTGCCTCAAAGCGACCACCATCATTCCGGTGCCAAAGAAGTCACCACCCTCCTGCTTTAATGACTACCGCCCAGTAGCACTCACTCCAATTCTTATGAAGTGCTTCGAGCGGCTCGTCATGGAACACATCAAATCTGTTCTCCCTCCCACTCTGGACCCATACCAGTTTGCTTATTGGTCCAATCGCTCAACTGAAGATGCCATCTCCACTGCGCTTCATTCAGCCCTCACTCACCTTGAAACAAAGGACTCTTACGTTAGAATGCTGTTTTTAGACTTTAGCTCAGCATTCAACACTATAATCCATGGCTTGGCCATCCTAATAAAGGCCTTTTTAAGTACTTCCTCGTGCTGTGCATATTTGTTTTAGAGTGCCTGGGTTTGCTGCTTTTTTTGCAACTTGGATCCCTTTCCCAAGGGCACCTACACAAACATTTTTGGGAATATACTGGGACACCTTGAGCAAGCAGTCATCTTGTTGTTTCTACTATAATCCACTGGGGATCAACACATCACTGTGCAACTGGCTGCTGGACTTTCTGACGGGGAGACCACAGGCTGTACGTGTCGGTGGAAAGTCCTCCAGAACCATCACACCGAACACGGGGGCTCCCTAGGGCTGTGTGCTGAGCCCCCTCCTGTTCACTCTGCTGACCTATGACTGCACTCCAAAGTACGACTCTAACCTCTTCATCAAGTTTGCAGATGACAGTGGTAGGTCTCATCAGCAACAGAGACGAGTCAACTACAGGAGTGAGGTGAGCAGTCTGGCCATGTGGTGCACACAGAACAATCTCTCTGAACAAGACAAAAGAGATTGTTGTGGACTTTCGAAGAGCGCGGCTCCAGCATGCTCCTCTAACAATCAACGGTGCTGCAGTGGACAGGGTGACCAGCACTAAGTTCCTGGGTGTGCACATCACAGAGAACCTCTCCTGGACCATGCACACTACATCACTGGTCAAGAAAAGTAATCAGCGTCGCTACTTTCTCCACAAGTTAAGAAGAGCTAGAGTCCCAGTCTCTGTTATGTGCAACTTATACACAATGACTATAGAGAGCATCCTGACCAGCTCCATCACTGTGTGGCACTTCTACAGAGGGACTATAGAGAGCATCCTGACCAGCTCCATCACTGTGTGGTTCTTCTACAGAGGGACTATAGAGAGCATCCTGACCAGCTTCATCACTGTGTGATACTTCTACAGAGGGACTATAGCACTGCCTCCTGCCGAAGGAGCCTCCAGTGCATCGTGAGAGCAGTGGAGAGGATCTGCGGAGCCCCTCTCCCCACCATTAAGGACATGTACTCCACCCGTCTCACCCGCAAAGCCGTCAGAATCATCAGGGACCCTACGCACCCATCACACAGTCTGTTCAAGGTAATGCCTTCAGGGAGGAGACTGCGGAATCTACGGCCAGGTCCAATCGATTTAAGAACAGTTTCATACACAAGGCCATCGGGAAGCTGAACTCCCTTCTCTACAACTTTTAAAATGTATTGAAACTATAATTTGGAACAGTCGATTTTGAGTTGTTTATTATATTATTTTTGAAATAAATACTGGTAGTTTTTTTCAGTCACATTCAAATGATCCTCCAACAGTTGTTATTGCATTGAGTTGGGGGTCGGCGCTCATAAGCTTCTTGCTTCAACCCACTCCTTTTGAGCAGAATGTGTACTGCTCAAATAAACAAATAAACTAAACTAAACAGTTAAAGGCTTGCAAATTATGCTGTCATTTGAGTTGACAATTTAGAAAATCTGTGAAAAATATAATTTGCATAATCATTTGGTAAGCAACAAACTAAAACTGGTCTATAAGTCGCTTGAGACGGTGACTTTTGATTAGCCCACACTTCACTTTGTCCCTCCATAGTATTTCACCGGAGAGAGAATTAAGGCGAGACGCTGTCGGCAAATAGGGAAACAATACATTTACAACATTACTGAAGTGAATCTGAGGAAAAAAATGTATGCAAGTTTTCTGTCATTTTATGTTTGATATAAAAGTAAAGGCAAGGCAAGGCAACTTTATTTATACCGCACATTTCGTAAAAAGGCAACTCAATGCACCTTACAAAAGAAGATAATGCGAAATTACAATCAGGTTAAGTTAAGGCAAAGCATATATAGACACATCAAGACATGGGAAATACACAGCACACGAGGTCCCGTGCAGATTTTTTTCTTGGGGAGGGGAAGGATGACTGGCCATTGACCAGGGGGCGGGGCTGAAGAAACGTGTTGAGGTAGACGCAGAAAGACGGGGGCGGTGTTAGGGAGGGGGTATGTGTGTGCGATTATTTACAGTCTGAAACTCAGTGTTATCCAAAATATGACCCAGAGCTCAGTCCTTATCTGGTTTAGCTCCGTGGTTTGGCCTTGAAGGGAAGTGTTGACGGCGTCGGAGAGATACGCGGTCCAGCTGTTTCAAACCTCCTCTCTCAGGAGGAAGAGAATTATTCCAGTAATAGTTCATACATGTATAATGAATTAGCTTTTTACTTGGTCTCAGCATTAAAGCATTAAAGCATTTTGTGCATACAAAATGTCCATATTTTCAGCAACGAAATCCCTTATAAGCGCCCACTTTGGGGTGGGCGCTTATAAGCTTTTTGCTTCGGCCCACTCCCTTTGAACAGACTTACTGCTCAAATAAATAAATAAACCATGGACATACCCAGGTTTAACATGTATGGTTTTATTTATTTATTAACACAGATTTTTGAATAAACTATTCATAAGTGAAAAAACAATAGTTTTTTTGTGTTCAAAGCTCATTAAATTGAGAATTGTTATTGCAAAATAGCCGAGTGCTTTTGGACCCAGAATATTGTTCATTGTTATTGAACATGACACACTATTCAGTATGATGGCAAAAATCTGTAAATCTCAGACACATCGTTGTATAAACCGCAGGATTCAAAGTGTGTGCAAAAGGTTCTTTTTTTCTCAATGATTTGTGGCTTTAGGCTACAGCCAGTGCTTGATTTGATTCTTTTGGAGGATCCGGAGATGATATAATGGTGTTTAATGAGAGCGTTCCAGGAACTGTTTTGGCCTGTTCCCTGAATCCGTCACATCAGTCCAAAAGTGCTTCTGAAACTACCAACTTACAAATGAAGCACTGGCTTCGGTTCCCCTGGGGGCATGGCCTCTGCGCTCCAGCTCCTCTCAGCACAGCACCATGCCTGCTCGGTGATGTTAGCACTTAGCCACTTACTTTGACAAATGAACCTATTTCTTTAAATATGTCCTGACTTTGAGCCTTTAGGCATCAAAAACAACATGAAAAAACTAACCTTTAATGTAGTTTACTTATTTAGAGTCACTGCTACTGCATTGTTCCCTACTGCAAAACAACATCTTTGTCAATAATTGAGAATTAGGTACTGTGTTATAATCTGAGACAGCAGCGCCGTTACTCAGTTCACTAGCAAGGACCACGCCACAACAACAAAGTGCAATTAAAGAATTTAATTATGTTTGAAGTGTAGAGTGAACTGGGCGAGACTGTGGGTGGGGGCTCCATCTCGAATGAGCCAGCTCTTCAGGACCCCCCTTGAAGCAGGAGAATCAGCGCTGAAAATTAAACAGATGTAGAGGGAGGGAGGGTGGGGTCGACAGTTTCAAACAGACAGGAATGAAAGCTTGGCCTGGCGAGTATATATAGGCTTGTAGTTAATTAGAGGCGTGGTGAGGTGAATGGAGGATTGGTTGGTATGCAGAGGTTGATTGATTGAGGCGTGGTGCTGCTCCTGAACTTAGTCAACTAACATTAACTCCATTTCACTAGCAAGGACCACGCCACAACAACAAAGTGCAATTAAAGAATTTAATTATGTTTAGAAGTGTAGAGTGAACGGGGCGAGACTGTGGGTGGGGGCTCCATCTCGAATGAGCACAGCTCTTCAGGACCCCCAAAAGTTAAGGAATTGAGAACACAGGATGAATGTGCTTGACGTAGATCGCAGTGTAATGGCGGATATGAGAGAGATATGCCCTGGAGGACCAACGACTAAGGATCTGGATTGTATGGTTGGAAAGGCCTGCCCTGGGTGCAGCAGAAGCCACCCCCATACCAAAACAGTGGACGGATCAGTACGTAAGATATATCAGAGTATATCAACCTTACTGAGTCTCGATGCCATCTTCCCAGCGTTGGTAAGGAACGGAGGGTCGTGCAGAGATTATAGATGCAAAAGTAGCGAAATGCACTCAAGCGAAGGTTTTGTAAGGCTGATGGAAGAATCAAGGCGGAATGGTGAGATTGGGGATGAAGGCCCAGCAGATCTGTTAACTCCGGCACTCCTCGAGTGGAATTAGCAAGTCGGAGGCATGAATGGTAGGGTCTAATAACCTCGGACGAATGGACGAGTCATAGAAGCTGAATGACATGCGCTCCGAAGAAAGCATATAGAGCTTATGCAGCGGGCAAGATGATGAGTGGAGATCACGTTGGTAGAATGCAAGGCTCAGTTTCTCATCCTTGAGCAGCATAGAGTTGTGAGAGTGGCAATCGACACCGGGAGGAATGCGATGAATATGAAGAAATGACTCGAAGCTGTTCCATCCAGTGTGGTACGAAGACAGTGAGACTGAAGCTAGAGCTAGGGAATAGCCCTTGGGAGACAACATTCAGATGAGAGAGGGAAGGATCTAAAGGTAGTCCGTGGCTGAAAATGGAGGAACCTGCATAGGGTGAATGTCGGAGTTTTGCGCCAGTATCTGCACTTAAACGGATTAATCACAGAGACGGGGGTGAGCCTGGCTGCAAGATAACGGGGCAGCAGGAATGTCCTATGTTGATAATGTCGGCGGCTGCAGTGTTGTCGGAATGAATGAGGATACATCTACCTGACCACTCAACCCCCAAAGAAGAGCGGATATGACAATGGGGAAAATCACAAACACGGCAGAAGACGAGCAGATACATGTGAGGTCGTTCATCCAGCAAGGCCAAGTGGTTTGGGAGCCGGCACCAGATGACGGATCAGTGGACCACGGGAACCGGCTCCAAGTGGCAGATCGGCGGTCCACGGGCACCGGCTCCAGATCGGGGTCCACGGGCACCGGCTCCAGATCGGTGGTCCACGGGCACCGGCTCCAGATCGGCGGTCCACGGGCACCGGCTCCAGATCGGCGGTCCACGGGCACCGGCTCCAGATCGGCGGTCCACGGGCACCGGCTCCAGATCGGCGGTCCACGGGCACCGGCTCCAGATCGGTGACACGGGCCGGTCCATCGGTCCACGGGCACCGGCTCCACATCGGTGGACCACGGGCGGCGAATCGGCAGTCCGCGAACACTGGTGGCAGGGTGTGAGGGGGAAGAGGGAAGCTAGGATGTGCAAGGAAAGATGCGCGATGCGCGACAAATCCCAGGCCAAAGCCTAGGATGAACTGCGAGCAGAGGGTTGAAGGAGTGAGAGGGAGGGTGGGGCCGGGTGCCGAGCCGGAGGATGGGCAGGACGGCGGGCCGGAGGACGGGCCAGAGGATGGTCCGGGACGGCCGGAGACGGGCCGGAGGCGGGGAGGACGGGGCGGGGACTAGACGGCGCCTGCGAAGGAACCCGAGCGGGGCAACTCGGTGCCTGCGAAGGAACCAGGGCGGGGCAACTCAGTGCCTGGCCTGACTGGGAGGGTGGGGACTATCTAGGTGGATGGGTGAGCGACGGCCAACGAGCCGTCAGAACACGCGCTGCTGAAGTCTTGTGGGGGGGCGCAACGCGGAGGAGGCGGGAGCACATCGCCTCCAGAGCGCGCCGCTGCTCCCGGCAGAGAGAGGGTGTGAGGGAGCACACGGAGATGTGCGCGGTGCTCCTGAGCGCTGAACATGCGAATCGTCAACGTGCCGGATAATATCCGCCATAATCTCTGAACGCATCAGCTCGAAATCGGGCTGGTTTATGGAAGAACATGATCCGCATTGCACTCCTGTTGACAGAATAGAAAAGCTGATATCGCAGGAATGACCAAGTTAGCAGGAGCGGATAGCACGAGACGGCAGGAGCCGGGATAGCACGAGAAAAGTTTATTTCACTGAGCTCAGAAATTTCATCTCGAGCCACTCGGTCGACTGTTCGGGGCGAGTGTAGGATTCCTCAGTGTAAAACAGCACTCGGCAGCTCAGCCTTCTCTAGTGTGGCCGTAAGACAGTGGAATATGTTGCCAACAGAGCTGACCACATGTGTACATTTTAACACTTTTTCACACCAGGCCAAAAAATGGCTTCTTTTAAAACAAACCTGTTCCCATAATGTACTGTAATTGGTTTCATTTTAATGCTGTTTAGGGGGAAATGTATTTTTAACATGTGCAATTTCTAAGACTTTGTATGTTGACATCAGTCTGCCCAGGGACTGCAGGTGGAAATTAGCACAAGTGCTACAACCTGGTACAATGCATCTCTCCTTTCTGAGGTTAATGTATATTGTACACTGTCCCTGTTCAAATAAATAAATAAACTAAACTAAACGGCAAAGCCGAGTTAGCACGAGACGGCAGGAGCCGAGTTAGCATGAGTTAGCAAAGCTGAGTTAGCAGAAGCTAAGATAACGTGAGTTAGCACAGCTGGTATAGCCTGAGATAGCATAGCTGAGTAAGAGTTAGCAAAGCTGAGTTAGCAGAAGCTAAGACGACATGAGTTAGCACAGCTGGTATAGCCTGAGATAATGAAGCTGAGTAAGAGTTAGCAAAGCTGAGTTAGCAGAAGCCAAGACGACATGAGTTAGCACAGCTGGTATAGCCTGAGATAGTGAAGCTGAGTAAGAGTTAGCAAAGCTGAGTTAGCAGAAGCCAAGACAACATGAGTTAGCACAGCTGGTATAGCCTGAGATAGTGAAGCTGAGTAAGAGTTAGCAATGCTGAGTTAGCAGAAGTTAAGACAACATGAGTTAGCACAGCTGGTATAGCCTGAGATAGCGTAACTGAGTAAGAGTTAGCAAAGCTGAGTTAGCAGAAGCTAAGATAACATGAGTAAGCACAGCTGGTATAGCCTGAGATAGTGTAGCTGAGTTAGCACAGCAGGTATAGCATATATAGGGGGGAGGAAGGGGAACAGAGACACAAGTAAGCAGGCACGGGGAAAACACGACCTGATTGGGTTGGACCGACTGATGAGTTGAAGACGGAAGGAGGTGTCGCCGTTGCCGACATTTTTGACGTCAAAGGCACCCCATACCCCTAAATATTATTGGCACAGTCGAAACCCTATAAACCTGAATGGATCCGTGGAGCGCGGGTGCAAACAAGACGTGGAGGGAGAGCGCTGGTATCCATCTGACGTAGACTGCAGCGGTGAATTCCAGATGAAGCCTTGCTGACGTGCGGTGGCCTGACAATGAGCAGGAAGGAGGCCGGTGAATCCGCGAAGGAGAAGACTCTCGAACACGATGTAGGGAAGGAAGTACGGGATAGGGAAAAGGGGGGCAAAGCACGTGGAGAGACGCGCGCGGTGCACCGACTCCTGTACTCACCGCGGCCCGCGGGGGAAGGGTGTGTAGCCGGGAAGGCAGGGGAACTGGAAGCCTGCGGGGATATGCGCGCAGCCCAATGAAGCAGGAAAAGGGGAGCGATGAGAAGAAGCAGACACGGAGACGGGTCCCCGCGGAGAGCCTCGAACCGAACGATGACTCCGTGATGCGCTACTGCCGACCGGCGAGCGGGGACGAGTCTAGCGTCCCGGGGGGGGGAGACGAAGACGAAACGGCGACCACCAGGCGGGCCGCATCCTGTAGACGTCCGGAGAAGACGGCGGAGGATCCCGGGGGTAGTAGAGCCCCGCGATGGAGTAGGGGACACAGAGGTTGATTGATTGAGGCGTGGTCCTGCTCCTGAACTTAGTCAACAAACATTAACTCCATGAAAACACACTCTTCTTGACTGTGTTATAATGTGCAGTATTGAGACATGAGTGTCCTCAGTGTCCTTTGTCTCTCAGATGAAGGGGGGGGGGGGCTGCTCACTCTGCCCCATTAGCCCTGGCCTGTGCTGCTGATAACATCTCTGCTGAAGAGGCTGTTCCCCATTAACAGATGAGAGCCGCCTCACAGCCCAGGACCACACGAGCGCCGCCAGATGAGGTATGCCTTTAGTCAGTCATTGTTGCAAATGCCAGGGTTAGGTTGAAAAAGCAGGTATGTTTAATGCTCAAAATAAACATGAAATTATGTTTTTTTTCTCTAATGTTTTGTAAAATGACAAATAAAGGAATCTTGATGAGAAACTATGGATAAATCTCCTGAATCAGTAAATAAAGTAAGTACACAAAGGAGCGACCAAAAAGAACTAGATCAAAGCCTCAGTGAAACAAATACAATTAAATGTAATCCTTTCCCATCAAAGAGCCACTCAAACTCCACATCCAAGGAACAAGTCTGCTCCTTTGTGATTTAAAGGTCCCTGAAGCTGTTCAATATGAATAATACTCTTTCTGACAGAGTTCTAAGTGCATTTTGTTGTTGAATATATTTACGCAACACTTCACACAGTACTGTCCTAAATATGCCATAATGAAATGATGTGGTATTTTACTGAACCATTTCGATACAGTACAGTATGTTCCATTACATTCAACATGAAATCTAAAGCAGTGTGTTTCCTTACCATGTCAAAGGCCAAATCTGGACCTGTAGCCAAACCAAGACCTTTGCAGTATTGCAATTAGGGATGGGAATTGATAAGATTTTATCGATATCAATACCATCAATAATTTTACCTATCGATGCATTCTTTATCGATTCTCTTATCGATACCTGACTTGTCTGTGTGTTGGGGAAAAGCAAGGAATGAATGTGCTTTTGATAAACTTTATCAAAAAAGACACATTGTTAGTTTTCCCAAGAAAAAATATTTATTAAATAAAGCAAGTTTCCAAATATACTGTGGCTCCTGCTGGCACTCAGCCTGCCTGGCATCCTCTAAAATATAATGGTAACATTTGTACTTTTTCACCAAGTGTCTGTAACTTATAACAGACTGATGCTGTTTTGTAACACCTAAACAACAGGACTCTGTCTCAGCCCAAACCCTACAGATTTTCATCTATTTCTGCTTCATCCTGCGCTACATTCTCCTTCCCCCTGTCCGTGTGTTGCTGCTTCTACCGCGGGTTGCTGTGGCTGCAGCCCGTTAGCCAAAGCTGCAAAATTGTACACCTCCACAAGGTTGGAAAGGGCTACGGGGAAATTGCCAAGCAGCTTGGTGAAAAAAGGTCCACTGTTGGAGCAATCATTAGAAAATGGAAGAAGCTAAACATGACTGTCAATCTCCATCAGACTGGGGCTCCATGCAAGATCTCACCTCGTGGGGTCTCAATGATCCTAAGAAAGGTGAGAAATCAGCCCAGAACTACACGGGGGGAGCTGGTCAATGACCTGAAAAGAGCTGGGACCACCGTTTCCAAGGTTACTGTTGGTAATACACTAAGACGTCATGGTTTGAAATCATGCATGGCACGGAAGGTTCCCCTGCTTAAACCAGCACATGTCAAGGCCCGTCTTAAGTTTGCCAATGACCATTTGGATGATCCAGAGGAGTCATGGGAGAAAGTCATGTGGTCAGATGAGACCAAAATGGAACGTTTTGGTCATAATTCCACTAAACGTGTTTGGAGGAAGAAGAATGATGAGTACCATCCCAAGAACACCATCCCTACTGTGAAGCATGGGGGTGGTAGCATCATGCTTTGGGGGTGTTTTTCTGCACATGGGACAGGGCGACTGCACTGTATTAAGGAGAGGATGACCGGGGCCATGTATTGCAAGATTTTGGGGAACAACCTCCTTCCCTTAGTTAGAGCATTGAAGATGGGTCGAGGCTGGGTCTTCCAACATGACAATGACCCGAAGCACACAGCCAGGATAACCAAGGAGTGGCTCTGTAAGAAGCATATCAAGGTTCTGGCGTGGCCTAGCCAGTCTCCAGACCTAAACCCAATAGAGAATCTTTGGAGGGAGCTCAAACTCCGTGTTTCTCAGTGACAGCCCAGAAACCTGACTGATCTAGAGAAGATCTGTGTGGAGAGTGGGCCAAAATCCCTCCTGCAGTGTGTGCAAACCTGGTGAAAAACTACAGGAAACGTTTGACCCTGTAATTGCAAACAAAGGCTACTGTACCAAATATTAACATTGATTTTCTCAGGTGTTCAAATACTTATTTGCAGCTGTATCATACAAATAAATAGTTAAAAAATCATACATTGTGATTTCTGGATTTTTTTTTTTAGATTATGTCTCTCACAGTGGACATGCACCTACGATGACAATTTCAGACCCCTCCATGATTTCTAAGTGGGAGAACTTGCAAAATAGCAGGGTGTTCAAATACTTATTTTCCTCACTGTAGTCTGGGAGCGAGCGTGATCTCAACAATTTCCCAGTGGGCGTGATTGACAGACGGCATCAACCAATTAGAGCAACGCTAGATACGTTGCAGTAACAAGCGGCAGAAAGCCTTTCCAAAAACTTCCTTTTTACGAGGAACGCTTCGAACGCTGTTTCTTGCTCCGGTTTTAGGGATTTCATATTTTCTAAATGATTTAAAACAGATGAAAGAGCCGAAGAAAACAGTGTATCGGCCGCCATCTTTAATGTTTTGGAAGAGTGCGTGGTGGTGACAGGTGACGGCTTCAGTCTCTTGGTGCGTGATTGGACCGATGTGGGTCAAATCGTGAAATGATTGGCTGCGAGCAGCCGCCCAGATGGTTCTTCTTTTGAACAGAAAGGAGGAGTGTCTGGCAGGCCAGGCAACTCAGGGCGGGGACAGGCAGCCGCAGGCTCCGCTCTGAGCCCCGGGCCTGTGCGGAGGCTGCAGAGGTGCTCTCAGACCGGGGACAGACCGCCTCGGACCCGGGCTCAGAGCACAGTGGCAGCAGGCGCAGCAGCGAGGCACTGAACCCCGTGTGTCATGACAATAGCGACGTATCGCAAGTTTGGAAAGAAACTCCAAGCCAATACAGCGGAGCGTTCGCAGCTGCGAAGCGAAAACGTAGAACTGACACGTTTATGCAATGGGCTGTTTTAATTGACGACTCGTCTCTCGTGAACGCGTAAAATGGAGGGCTAAGGGGTAGAATTGAGATTGGGCCGATGTTTCCCTGCTTACTTCGAAGGAGCATTAACAGACTCGGAGAACATCATCATTACGCACATGGGTCTAGCTCCGCGGCGCGCTATGGTGTCCGAAAAGGGGGGGGAAGTGTTTTCAGAGCGGGAGCATCGATAAGAGGGATCGATAATGAAGTAGACGTACGGTTCCGATGCTTTGCTCAAACAGAACCGGGTCTACTTGTAGAACCGGTTCTCGATTCCCATCCCTAATTGCAATATTATGTGAGTAGTTAGCGCTCTTGTTGTCTCTGTGCCTGCATAGGTTTCCTTGAGGTGCTCACCACTAAAACCATGTACAATAGCCCCGGATGAATGATGTCAATGTAGAAATGTGCTCACAATTGGGAATGTTGTGCTTACGTCAAAGGGTAAGGATCCCGCTGCTTTTTGGTCCTCACGGCAAGGTGCTGACACAGCTGCAATACCACCCCTAGTGGCAAGGGGCCACTCCAAAAAGATGGTGACAATATTGAATCCTTTACACCTGCCTAAACAACATCAAAGCTCGGCACAGAAAGCGTGTCCTTCTGTGACACAGAGGGGAATTTAATACTTAACCACATTGGTTTCCTTTCAGTCAGTTTTTAAAGTTTCAAAATCGACCTGCGTCCAAACCAACCAAAAAAAAACACAATTTTGTGTCGTCTTCAATAAAAGTACATTGTAATTTGTTGCAATGGAAAAGAACAGAAAACATACAATACAAAAATCCCAATCTTTTATTTTCCTAACAGTAAACCCTGGCGTTCCGGTTGTTCCGTTGATGTCTGGGGTGATGGTTGTGGAGGCAGCGGCCTCAGCGGCCTGCCAGCTGTCACAGGAGTTTGACGCCGTTCTGTTCTCAACTTCTCTCACATGATTTATGATTTATTCATCCCAACTGCACGTACTCACTTTGGTGGCTCTTTCAAACCCTCACACTAGAGGATCTTTCCACAGCTCAGTCTTGCAGGGAGGGAAGAGCGTGTCTCGTGCAGAATAATGAGGGGAGGTTTCATCTTCAGTATCATCTACAATCACACTTAATCTTAATCTTACTGGATCTCAAGCACACATTGGGCTGCAGCAGTAAGCAGATAGCTGCAGGATAATAGAATGCACACCAGCACAAAGGCGTCGGAAAATGCTATAGGATTTTCAGGGGTTAAAGTAAAAAAAAAGCCTTAACTTCTAAGGTTCATTTTATAATAAGCTCATGTACAGCTTATAGAAGTTGTAGATGTATAATGAGCCCTGCCTGAGCCTCCTTTTACATGCTTTCCCATGCTTTCAAACCATAAAAGATAAAAAAAGAAAATCCATGACATCTTTTCCATAAACAGTGAGATAAAAATAACTTAAGCTGCCAGTGTTGTAGAAGAAAAAAGAACATCTAAATTATTTGTTTTATTGTGGTTTGTAGCTCAATAAACCAACTCAATAAATAAGTTCAATATAAAAATCCTTCAGGAAAAATATCTAAAACTCTCCAAATATAACAAGAAAAGTTGGTGCTTGCAGGTTTTACAGCGATCAGAAGTGGACCTCAGAGTGTGAGAAAATAACATGCAACGCCTTTGAAATGAAAATGTCCCACAGAAATCTATGCAGCGGTTAGTGATTGTGTATCACAGCTAGAAGGTCCCAGGTTCGATTCCCACCTAGACGGGGCCTTTCTGTGTGGATTTTGCGTGTTCTCCCGTGTCTGCGTAGCCTGGCTAACGCCAGACTAAAATCACAAGTGATATTTAGTCTGAGGACCACCAATTCATTTTCTGGTAGGAGAGGTGTGGTCCATATCCGTTTATCATGCGTCTGCACGTAGCCATAGCCAATCGTATCATCGTATCAGATGATGTATGCTGTACGTACCCGCTGTAAAGCTAAACTATTTAGAACACGGTCTAAAGCTTGATCGAAAGATGGCATCGCGTCTGCTGCTGTACTACAAGCTTCCGTATGTCAAATAGTGCGTCATCGTCTTGTCGTCCCTCCTCGTTCTGTGATTGGTCCCAAATCCATGCAAAAATGTCGGCCATGGTCCCCAGGCTGTTGTGAAGTTCGAAAAGATTTGAGGGCACACAGCAGTCTGGCGTTAGCCAGGCTAGTGTCTGCGTAGGTTTCCTCTGGTTACACATTCCCATTTCGACACCCCCCCACTCCGACATTGAGGTCTAATTGTCGGAGTGGGGGCATGGAGGTCTGTGTAAATGGAGGTTTGTTGGGATAAGGGTTAGACGCCGTTTCTTCTAAATCAGGCCTGTTTCATTCGGGCCTATGTCAACAACTCCTGAAACAAGTCTGAATGGATCTACTCCAGGACCAAATTTGGACTAAGGTGACTTTTGAACTAAACCAAGTCTACATGAGGACTAAACAAACCTAGAGAGAGCACAAAACACAACTTCATCTTTCTGAACAGACATCTTCTGAAAGCTGCCTTATAACAAATCCTTCATCATTGAAATCGAGTCCACCCTGGGCATGTTGACCTCTCGTAGCTCGTCAGTGACAGTCGGGTAATGCTAAAAACAAACAGCTGTGGAGCTGTGGATGTCAATCAAAAGCTTTTTTGTCACAGCTGCCAATCATCAACTCCCAAGGGTCACACAGCGACCACGCACGCACACGCGCGCACACACACACACACACACGCACGCGCACACACACACGCACGCGCACACACACGCACACGCACACACACGCGCACACACACGCGCACACACGCACACACACGCGCACACACACACGCGCACACACACACACACATGCACACACACGCGCACACACACACACGCGCACACACACGCACACGCACACACACGCGCACACACGCACACACATGCACACACACGCGCACACACACACGCACATGCACACACACGTGCACACACACTCGCACACACACACGCACACACGCACGCACACACACACACACACACGCACGCACACACACACACACGCACACACACGCGCACACACACACACGCGCACACACACACGCGCACACACACACACGCGCACACACACACGCACACACACGCACGCGCACACACACACGCACACACACGCGCGCACACACACGCACACACACACACGCGCACACACACACGCACATCACACACGTGCACACACACGCGCACACACACACACACACATGCACACACACGCGCACACACACACACACACACGCACACACACGCGCACACACACACGCACACACACGCGCACACACA
The DNA here is from genome assembly GCA_007210695.1 of Neogobius melanostomus. Classification (NCBI taxonomy): domain Eukaryota; kingdom Metazoa; phylum Chordata; class Actinopteri; order Gobiiformes; family Gobiidae; genus Neogobius; species Neogobius melanostomus. Next base: position 741,915 of record VHKM01000157.1, read on the forward strand.
CGCGCACACGCACACGCACACACACACGCGCACACACACGCACACGCACACACATGCACACACACGCGCACACACACACACACACACACGCACACACACGCGCACACACACACACGCACACACACGCGCACACACACGCGCACACACACGCGCACACACACACACACACACGCACACACACACACACACACGCACACACACACACACACGCACACACACACACGCACACACACACACACACACACGCACACACACACACGCACACACACACACACACACACGCACGCACACACACACGCACACACACACACGCGCACACACACACACGCGCAAACACACACACACACGCACATGCACACACATGCACACACACGTGCACACACACGCGCACACACACACGCACACACACACACACACGCGCACACACACGCGCACACGCACACACACACACACGCACACACACACACGCACACACACACACACGCGCGCACACACACAGAGGGACAAAGCTCTGAAGTGACAGAGATCGCACCAGGATCGACACAGAAACAGCTGATTTACGGAAAATGCTCTCACGGAATGGAACAATTGAACAGCAACTTTTTATGTGTCATCTGAACTTTTTAAAATAACATATTTCCTCTGGGTCTTCATAATACCAGGAGCTTTGTTAGGACAGAAGCACATTATTTGTGTAAAGTGTTTGTGGGCCCCATTAGATGAACATATTTACAGTGCACGCCTCATTAGAAGACTTGCTCCTGGCCTCGAGGAAAGGAAAACACTACAGCCTCCATCCCCAGATCCCTGTGAGTAATGCTTATGGCCCTAACAATGGCAGCACAGACGCTGAAGTCCAATCAGAGCCAGCCCCAATGACACACACACACTCCGAGGGCAGAGTGGGGACCGGGACCCCTCGGGGGGTCGCGAGGCCGTGGGTGGGGGTCTCCAGATGATTTCAAGATGAAATAAAAAGAAAAATGCTACTGTTTTTAGTATATTTTTGAGTGTAAAACAGCATATCATTTGTGAAATCCATTCAACTATTCAAAATAAATACATATTAACATGATTTTATAATGTTTTTCTTCTCTAAAGTATAGTGCAAGAGGCAATAACTTTATACAACAGGGGTCCCGAGCTGTCAATTTGTGGGAGAAATATTGCAATTTTACAATTATCAGAATTAAGGAAGAAAAGACAATTTCTCCAGTCTTTTACTATACGGTCTCCAATGTTATACGCACATTATTACAATTACTTAGAGCCACACTGCATAACATTTCACCCAACAATTATAAATACAATAAACATTAATTCTACTGGATTACATTTATTTTTTTCGTTGAAAAGTCCAGAATAAATGAGCAAACAAACGTGTGTTTGCAGCTCTGACTTTACCTTTACCTCCGGCTCGTCTCCATGGAGATGTTGACTAACAATGGCCAAATATGAGAAGGTTAGCTCCTTATCCAAATCCATTCTTTGATTACCCACTGCAAAAAACAGCATTTTCTCTGTCGAGCTGGTCATTAGGATCAGGTTTTGTTTTGGCCACAGTCTAATCCAAAATGTTACAGTGTGCCTTTAAGGATTGTTTTAAATGAAAACCTATTTTTTATGCTTTTACCCTAATGTAAAAGATCAATAAAATGATGATGATAATTGGAATTAAGGACTAAATGGTCTCAACTTATATAGCGCTTTTCCACCTTCATTGAGCACTCAAAGCGCTTTACAGCAAGGATCCACTTACCCAATCACACTCTCATGCACAACATGCACCTTCAGGAGGCAGGATTCAAACCCCCGATCTTCCGATCATAAGATGACCCGCTCTATCATCTGCGCCATCGTCGCTCATGACTGGCTCATGACGTGTGACCGCAGTTTACCGCGGGTCCTAAAACCCATCGTGAGCCTTTATGACCGCGCTGATTGTAAAACCAGTTCACCTTGACATCCCTAGTCACAAGAGACAAGTCTTCAACCATTGGGACCCAAGTCCCAGTGGAGTCCCAGGTCTTAGTCAATTGTTTCAGGTCAAGACTTAAATTAACAGCTCAAGTCAAGTCCACACCCGATATCAGGAGGTCTTGGTCTGCTTGCAGTGATGTTCAAATGTAGTTTTTATCATTATATGAACATGTGCAAAGTAGATTCTTACCTGGACTGCGACCACAGACAGCACCTCCACAGAGATCCTGTTGAACTCGTCGAAGCAGCCCCAGGCTCCGGTTTGTGCCAGGCCTTTGTAGATGTTCCCACACGACTGTTGGAGCAGACAGAGGAGATAACTGTGATTCATGTTAGAGAAAACACTTTACTCAGACTTACACAACTATTTAAACAGTTTAGCCATGATCTTTGTAGTGTATCTTCAAAAAACTGCACATCTCTAGAAAACACCACTGGTTTTACAAACGCAGTTATACGCAATAATACAAAACACCAGCAGAGGGCACACTTCCTCTTGTGTCCTCTGACCACACCAATAGGGCTGCACCATTTTCACCAAAACCTAAGTGTGATTTTCTGACAGATATTGAGATATTCGACTTTAATATTTAATGTATAGCCTATGTTTTATTTTCATGCAGTGGAGCATCGAGCAGCAGACATACTTTTAAAACTGCTGTGAAACATCACAGCACTGTCAGCATCATCAGCAGCGTGATACAAATCTGCAAGAGGCAAAGAGCCATTTTAGGACTTGTTAGAAAAACATCCTTAGATTTAATCATTCTCTTATAAACGTGGTGTTCTCACAAGCCACAAAACGCTGCTTGTTTTATAAAAATCCGCCTCATATTTATGTCAAAACTGGCTATAAAGATGTTACAATTACACACAGCTCAATACAGAACAATGAGATGAGCGTACGACGATCGACTTTGTTTTACCACCCACAACGTGCTCCGCCCTTAAACGATGATTCCGGGACACAACCCGACCTGCAGGTTGCAAAACTCTTGTTACGAGCGGTGAGAATAGTTTGCATTTTGCACAGCGTGAGACACACATGGAGTTTGTTTTCTGCGACTGCAGCAGACAAGCATGATTCTCCTTATCAAGGCTCACAGAAAAACTGTATCTGTATGAAATCCTGCTCTCGTCAGTTTCTTCAAGGCTTTTGTTTCAGGAAGTGAGAAAGAGCATGAGGACCAATAAATGACGTTGATTGGCTGATTGACAGCACAAGGGACCAATCAGAGCACTGCTTTGAGAGTGAGAAGTGTGTCCACACGTTCATTGGTTTAAGCCCCACACGGTCTGTAGTTGTCTTTACTAAAGCTGGAACACGAGCCTGACACACGAGCAGAGTTTACGGATATATTCATTATTTGACAACTTGTTTGGATGGATTTAAAGCTGGCGACGACAGACGTGAGGTGTTTGTGGAGTTATAGACGTCCATGATGTGGGTAAGTCAGTGCAGAGAGGTTTATTTACTTTGCCCTTTATCTATTGTAGTTTACAAACAGCAGGCGGCAGGCGGGATATGTTCTGATATCATTGTGTATTTAGTAAATGTGTCGTTTGCCCATCGTCTGCTGCTTAAAGATCAGTTGTTTTACTGCAGGTCGTTCTTGTACCTTTTGCCTTCCCTCTGCTGTGTTAGTGCCAGTGACTGAGCACTAGGTCAGAGACTGAAAATATACAAGTTTTCAAGTTTATTTAATTTAATTTAATTTAATTTTGTTTATTTGAGCTATTTGTGTAAAAAAAACAAAATACAAACAAACAGGCATAATTTGCGCTGTATGCAATGATAAAGCAAGGCACACAGAAAAGAAGCTCAAAAGGAGTAAGCTAAAGTATAAAACTTGTTAATGCTTACTCCTTTCTCATATTCTTTCTTTAATTTAATGGATTTATGCTTGCAGTCAAAAACTAAATATCAGCAAGTACATACAGTAAAACTATCCATAGAACATCATTCATAATGATTACCCTGTTGGCAGCACAGATTGTCCAAATCTTCCACTGCTGTAATTGTTCTCAGAGACCTTATTACCGCTGCACAAAAGTCTTTGAGAGCAGTGGGTGTGCACTGTAGCTAACGTCACAGCAGCCTTCTCTCTCCAGCTCTGCAGTGTGGGTAACTCGGGTGTAGCACCTCCTCTAGAGATGATTTTCAGAGCTCTCTTTGCACCCTCTTTTATTTATTTATTGGTTTATTTGGTAGGGACACCGGATTGTAGCCTTGGGCTAATTTGCAGCTGTCGTCCCCATGCTCACTCTCAAAGACACTCTCAATCATCCTGGCCTATTGTACATGTTTTTAGTAGTAGGGGAAACCTACGCAGACACGGGGAAAACATGCAAACTCCACACAGAAAGGCCCCATCCAGGTGGGAATCGAACCCGCTGCTCCACCGTTGCACTGAAACGTTGGTTATTTTGTGGCTATAACAGGCTAACAGTATGTTCTCTCTGTTACTTTTAACACTATCCTGCACACTTCTCCAGTTCCTCCTCCATCTCTACAAACATGTTCTAAAATGCACAGATTCTTTTAACAGTTCAGTCTCCATGGTATTGCTCCTGAATGTATTTTGCACTTTGAACTTAATCTTGTTTTTGAAACATAAATTGCAAATCCAAGTGCAATCTCAGTCCTAATAAAGTAAATAACAGAATGAGATTTTTTTTTAGTGTTTGTTTTTTGACATAATGAGAGCTAATGTGACTGCCAGCAGAGGTCTGGGATGAAGAATAGAGGGACACAGACTCTCATCACAGTCAGACACTAGTGTTTCCGTCTTCCTTAAGCCACTCTTCATGCAGCCATGCGTGAGGCTCCTTAAACATGCACACGGCCACAGCAGAGAGGCGCAGAGGCCGGGGATTTTCACACGCTTTAGTTAGAGCATACAAATCAGGCCTCATCTCAGCTGTTTTCTCCAGGAGCACGGGATGAAAGAGAGAGAGATGAGACGGAAACCAAGGATTGACAAGGCTAATGACAACTGTGAGGCTGCTGACAAAGGCGGGAGTGAGGGAGCCCCGCGGAATGCTGATGAGCACTTCCTCCACTAATATTTGAAGTCAGTTTGTGTCAACATGGCGGGTAATAAGGTGGTCCCAGACTGTGGAGTTTGCATGCTCTCCTGGTGTCGGGTGGGTTTCCTATGGGTGCTCAACCCAAAACATGCACATCATTTTATTCTACGATCGCTGTGGAAATGAACATGGGCCTCACCTTGTAGTCCATTTGCTCGGAACAGTTGAAGACGTACACCATGATGCCCAGCGCGCGGCCCAGGTCTTTGGTGGTCTCCGTTTTGCCGGTTCCCGCGGGTCCGGCCGGGGCTCCGCTCATGGTCAGGTGGAGGGACTGGGTCAGGGTGATGTAGCACCTGCATATGAAGCGTACAAGCAGAAGTCATCTAACCGGCCCAGACCGAGTAGGTCTTTGTTTACACCAGCATTATTATCAATATCAGGCCCGCCCAAAGTGCCCAAATAAAACATTATTATGTAGTAAAGGACCTCTTAAGAAAGAAGTCATGTTGTTTTCACTTCTTGTGACCAGGCCAGCACACACTACACAACTTTTCCAGTCTTATACGATTTTATAAAGAATGGGGGGGTCCACACTACACAACTGGATTTAGTGCGATTATAGAACGTCTGGGGGTTCACACTTAACGACTGAGACTCTTAAGAGTGAACACACTACACGATTCTGTCAAACAGCTGATGTTTTATCATACAGCACGACTGTCCTCTACGGCTTCATTTCTCCTTCAGCTTCAAACACTGACTCCAGATCAGAAAAGATAGGCCTCTGTTTGTGAACGTGGGAAACATGTGCGTCTCCCGATTGGTCAACAGTGTCAACAGTGTCATGTGATCCCTGTCACAACACCGCAGTTCAGTCGTGCAGGCTACGAGCCTTAACTTGGCTATAGTTCTTTTAAAAAATGGAATAAACGTTGGCGACATGAAGAAGCGGGACATATTTCTTTGGATTTAATAAGAAAAGGAGATGGACCATCAACCCCGAGACGACGGAGGAGACAGCGGACAGCGAAGACAGCTGAGAGAAGCTAACGAAGAAAAGTAGCTGGAAAGTCCGTCTCCAAACTCAGTAAACTCTGTTTGTGGTTGAAATGTAGCTGTTCTCGTGAACATTTGGTGATATAAAGTTGTGCTGTTTCGTGTGGGGCTGTAGCCATGAAATGAGTTGTTTGTGCCGCTGACAGAGAAATGAAAAGGGAGGGGCTGCGGTGTTTTTCTGTCTTTATTTCACTCAGGCATTGGCCGCTGCGTTCTGTTTGTTTGCTTTGGGGACGGTAAAATCACCCACGTTTCTTCTGGGCGTCCAAAGTCTGGCTTAAAAATCAAACAGGTTTGATTTCCTATGACTGGAGTCTAGTCGCGTCTTTCTGCTGTTCACACTACATGATTCGAACGCGAGTCCAGTCGTGACCCCCCCCACACTACGTGACACGACTCTGTCCCCACACTACGTGACACGACTCTGTCCCCCACACTACGTGACACGACTCTGTCCCCCACACTACGTGACACGACTCTGTCCCCACACTACGTGACACGACTCTGTCCCCACACTACGTGACACAACTGCCTTCGACTAGCCACGACTTGACAAGACTGGGCGCGACTGAGAATGTGAAACAATGTGAAAAACCAGACCATTCAGAGCAAAGGTGATTACGTTTTGTGGATAATACGACGAAGTATGGCGTCTGACCTGGCGTCGAGGACAACACTCCTTTTTATTAGCGGCAGCATTAAATGCAAAGTTTTATCAGTAATACATTAGTACTTTATCTGCCGTTAATAAGAACAAGTGATATTAACTTATATCTGAATGAACAAATGATACTGGATTCTTTATTATGATATTTAACATGTACAATGTGTCAATTTGTCAATGCCAAAAACCTTCCTAAGAATATATAATATATAATACTCTCTCCAATCTGCCTGGATTTTGTTGCGTAATAGATAGAACCTGGAAATGTCTTCTGCATTTACAACGTTCATAAACCATCACTGTTCTGAGTAGTTCTGATCAGTCACATTGATTTAAATTGTGTAAAAAAACATCATGACATCATATGGAATGTAAAATATCAAGACTGAGGCGTCTGAAAGCAGGTTTATAATCCACATTTATGCAGCATATGTCCACTTTCATTAGGTTCACAGTGAGTTTATGTGAGAACTAAACAGACGGAAAAACCCATTTCATAGACTCTTGTACCGAAGCTTTTGTATAGTATATAATGTATAGAGTGGTCGGGAGAGCAATGACAAATGAGTCCACTTTACAGAGGACCGTCCCCAGGCTCCCTTATACATTTCAGTCCCCAGAAGATTTTGTGTCCCGCCTACAGCTGGAGAGCACTGAGGCGCAGGCGAACGGCTGTGGGCTTCACTTCCACTGAGCTCCACATACTGGACACTGCACTCACCAAAGTCACTCAAAACAAACCGGAGAAATCCACTGCTATAGTTATATCCTATACTCCACAGCATTCATTCATTCTACATGACTGTATAATGTTCATTTGAATACATTCTCTTGACTGTGACTCCCACTGTGAGTAAATAAAGCTTCAATGTTCATATTGTTTTTATTAAAATAAAAACAATATGAACTTGTTTGAAATAAAAAACACTTCGTATGAACCTAGAGGATCATTTATGTTTGCTGAACCTGAAGAGCGAGTCTAGGCGCATTGAGTTGCCTTGTGTACGAAATGTGCAGTATAAATAAAGTCGCCTTGCTCTGCCTTGCCTTGAATGAAGGGAAGTGCTTAGAGGAGAGGCTTGAGTCCGTAACGCTCAAATAATTCAAAAATAATAATATTCTTTAAGGTTGTATTCTTGTTTATGGGGAATGTCATTTTTTATTGATATTCTGTAAACTCATTTGGTTGTGAATAGGGTACTGAATAATGATATTTTGACATTATTTTTTTTTAACTTTTGACCAAAACTAAGCTAAACATAAAAAACAACATTTATTTACCTTAGCTTGTGTATAATTTCAACGATCTGTTTTTACGCTGCATTATAATATCATATTGTGTCCCGTTTCTCATACTTTGTTGATTGCTGTTATTCACTACTGAAACATCAATTCATCTTTTACATAAACCACTCATTACTTCACCAAATACTGCATTGAGTAATTATTTGGATGACTACTTTTAGTCCTACTCACCAGAGATGGGTCAGGTGAAATAATGTGTTTTCATAATAGAATCATGTAACTGGATTTTCCTCTTTTGTATGAACTTGCCAGATTAAAAGTGATACCGTTCTACTGTCTGAAAACCAACAATAACCAATGTGTTCATGCTCCTGAGTAGGGCTGGGTACTGTTACATTTTATTCAGTACTTTAACCAAACTTGGTTTTCGATACCAATACCTGAATTATACTTTTTCCGATACCTATACTAATATTTGTCATCTACAACCAGAAAACAGAACAATAATGTGTGGAAGATCTGCACATTTACAATATCGGGTTCATTTCCAGTGTCAAGAAATGTGTGGGAAATGGTGGAACATTTTGAGAAATTGTGGTAAAAATAAGGATTTTTGTTGTTGTTGTAAAATGAATGTGTCAAAAATGGGGAATAAATTGGGGGAAAATGGGAAAATATTAGTAATAAAACCTCAGAAAAAATAACATTTGGAAAAATGGGGCAAACATTGAAAAAAAAAAGAATGGGGAAAACAAATTGGGCAAAGATGGCGAAAAAATTAGCTGAAACAACCAAGTCACTTCGTTTAATGCTGTCCCTGGACTTTTCCGATACCAAACTGTTTAAGGACCTATTGCACCAGAGAGAGTTGTGGAGTCTCTGCAAGTCTCTCCAATCACCAGTTGGAGACTCGAGCTGCCGCTGGTCACGGGAATATCTCCAAAATGTTCCCTGGAGATAAGACGAATCTCCCCAGGTGACCCTCTCAGATTTGGATGAAACTTTTTTGTTTTGTTTAGTTCCTCCACATGTGTAATGAACACATGCAAAGTGATTTGCTCTAACTCCTACTAGTTTTTTTTTTTTTTTTGACAATTTACAAAACGGAGTTGTAACCGTTTCTGCTCCCGAGTGCTTTTTGCATTTGTGTGCACTTTTAAAAATGACAAGTTTTAAATTTCTGATTTCAAGACTTCAGCCTGTCTTTGAGCAGAGCATAAGCCAGGGTCAGAGCTGGCTTGGAGATAAGCTAAGTAGGAGTTTTATAAATGCCACGCCATGCGTATGGCGTTAGCAAGCTTTATACATGAGGACTCAGGCCGGTGAGAGAGGCCCTTTCACGGTATCCAGCCCTACTCATGAGGAAACACATGTATGTATGTCAGTCACAGTCAATAATGATTTTTTCAAGTAGGAAAATTATTTGAGTAATATATTTTTGTTCCAGAAAAGATATGGATTAAGGTGACTGAGGAAGTGATGGTGGGGAGGAAATGATAAAGCCTGCTCCTCAGTGCTGTTCCCATGCAGCTGATGAAGACTGGGATGTGACTCAGAGTGCCACAGCAGCTCTAACAGTGCGCTGCTGTCAGCCGCTAATACACAACACCTCCTCATCAAGTGAGAAAGAACGCGCCGCTGTTTTCATTAGCCACAGCCCACCGAACAAACAGCCTGGCCATGGAGCTGCTGTGAGGACACAGGCGGACGCCAGCTATGGGCATCGGCACAGTCATACCAGCATGGCACAGGTCCTAATGAGCTGTGGTTCCGAGATGATGAATGGGAGGGAGGTAATATGAGGAGGAGGAAGACGAATGATCCATCTGTATACAGTGTGTCATGTCTGCAGCACAGAGCCAACAGGCTGTGGCACCGAGTCCACCAGCTTCTCACATACATTTAAAGGGACACCTCATCAAAATCAGCTTTTTGGAGCTGGACGGCTCATTTGCTTTTGAGTAGTGTTTTTTCAATAAGTTTTGTCCTCCACAGCTCAAGTGAATTGATTTGGGGAAATGCATGTTTAAAGTCCATAAATATCATGATACAGAGTCACAGTTCTGAGCCGTTCTGCACTCAAACTGTGTTTATGTTCATAAATCTTGGGGTCCGTGGGAATCTCACAGGAAGTCAGGTGAGTAGAGTCTCTACCAACAACATGATGGTGATTAAGTGTCCTTTCCAAACCCATAGGTTCTTCTAAGTTATACCATGTAAGGGTGTACTCACACTTGTCCATCCAACCCAAGCACGAAAAGCCCCATTAATGCGGTTTGTTTGTGTTTTTGAGTGTAGCGAGCCCGTGCCCAGGCGAGGCTTGGTTCTTTGGTCCACTTGGAGGAGGTTGGCCAGAGCACAGCGAGGTTGCTCATGTGTGCGCACACGTACAGATACCTGCACTTTCCTGTGAGCTGCTGTATTTGTCACGGTAAAAAAAAGTTCAGTTGACTTCAGAGAGCAGCAGCAGTAGAATAAAGCCTGTTCGAGAGCTCAACAACTCTCAGACACTCTCTACTCAATACCACCTCCCATTGTGAAGCACTTTGGGTGTGACTTGTGTCATATATAAAGCGCTATACAAATAAGATTCCCTTCCCCCCCCCTTCTCCCATTCTGTAGTTTAAACCTCCCATTCTGTAGTTAAACCTCCCATTCTGCAGTTTAAACCTCCCATTCTGCAGTTAAACCTCCCATTCTGCAGTTAAACCTCCCATTCTGCAGTTAAACCTCCCATTCTGCAGTTAAAACCTCCCATTCTGTAGTTTAAACCTCCCATTCTGCAGTTTAAACCTCCCATTCTGCAGTTAAAACCTCCCATTCTGTAGTTTAAACCTCCCATTCTGCAGTTTAAACCTCCCATTCTCTCTGCCCACTGATTTAAAACTGCAGACTGACATGAACAGTTTTACAGAGGTCTGAAACAATGGCTGAAGTCAAGTCAAAACTGCTCACATGGTAACACCGTATGAAATGTATACTGATGATGTGTAATTGTTTATTGTTTACCTTTTTAAATATTGTACTGTATTGTATTGTGTTTTGTGAAATGTGTAGCCTCCTATGGACAGGTGTTGCAAATTAGCAGTTTTGCTATAACACTAAAAACAATGTATCTGGTTTGTCCAATGCAGTTGTTATGTCCATATCAAATAAACTAATAATACAAAAATTCTCATAATAGTGGCCAAAAGTGATGACGTTGTTCAAAAGCATGAGCATGATTTGATTGGTTCACAAGATGAATATAGCAGTTTTGGGAGGCTAAACCAGCAGATAATCATGAGGTTGAACGTCTGTACATTTTCTCTGACAATAATTAGTATTACAACCTACTGTTAAGGGCTTTTCTCCACACAGATTCCTACCTTTTCCAGTGCTGCTGTCAGAGGTGACTTGTTTCATTATAGTTTGAGAAGGCAGTGTGTATTTTCCCCTGGCAGCCTCTGTCTCTCCTGCCGGCTCTGCCTCGCTCTGTGTGTGCCGCTCCGATAAAATATGCCTGACATTCTGCATAATGGCGGCTTTAGCAATGCAGCGGCGAGTATTGAGCGAGCGCCAACACTGCGTCGATAACAGTTCCGCTGCCATAGATTAGTGCGTGTGATTCCTTTAGCCCAATTGTACGGCTGCACATGCCGATTTATGAGGACCTGCGTTAAACACGCAGCCGTGTTCCTGAGCGCTACATTCAATACAACACACGGATGTTCTCTCCCACAGTGTAAATAAGCCACGCACAGATCTATCCCCGGGTTTGCAGCGTGTGCAGAGATAACGCGTCGGTAGTGAGATCAGGATGATTGTGCTGATATGTTCATAAAGGTTTATGATACGAGTGTGGTGGCCAGGAGGATATCTGTTTACAGCCCACAAAGTCAATTATCCCCACCCTATCCCCCGCCACACAAGACATGAGGGATTGGCATCTACTGGTTGGAAACAGTGCCTGTCCAAACTTTAGACTCACGGCTCATCATGCATTTCTTATCATAGAATCTAAAAGCTTATTCGTGTCGTGTCCCATGCCCGCGCTTTTGTGCACAATGGAGGAATGTGGATTTGGGCGATGTTGAGGAAAAGGTCTCAGGCGTGAGCAGTCGCTGCTGCACAGCCATTTGGACTAATATAAGATGAGTATTTTAGGTTACACACTGTATTGTAGAACACAAGATTCTTTCAATACAGCACATACAGAGGGATTGTGCCAGCCCTGTAAATGGGTTTATAAGTACTGTGTACATAGTAAGAGGTTAACATGAAAACCTCAACACTTGTTTTCAAATGGCAGTCTGGAAGTGACCGTAACAAGGAGGAGCAGGTGCTGGAGACCGTGTGGAAGATGTTAAACATTAAGACAACCCCCTAGAAATACGATAACCGGGCTGATTATTTTGGAAATCCATTTATCTGCAGATTATTTGTATGATTAAATGATTAATCGCTTGGCTGTGAAAGACACATGAAAACTGTATTTCTTTCAAACTTTTTTCCACATGAAGCTAAAGTGCCGCGGCTTGAGGACGTGTTAATGGAGGAAACTTAAAGTGAATATTTGGAAGAGGCTCTTAGTGCTAATTCTGCCTTCTGATTGGATAATTGTCCCGAGACACAGACAAATATTTATGAAATAAGGCACACAGGCACTCACTTTAAAAACAAAGTAGTTTTCCATCCAAAATACTAAGTTTCCATGTTATTTTGCCCTTGTTCAGTCTGTGTTTACCAGAAAATGATTAATTGATTACTAATATAGTTGTCAACTATTTCAAGAATCGATTAGTTGTTTCAGCCCTATACGGCACATTTGTTTGGGTAAGATGACATACTTGTTCAGAATGTAAATAATCATACATGCAAAGACTCTCAAAAACAATTTGAATGTTGTGTCCGTTCACAGCATAAACACAAGAGTTCACTTAACCATTCAATAGGAACATAAGGAGCATGCTCCTTTTGCTTGAGTCACTTGTGCAGAGTGCTAAGTAACAACATGGTGGTGCATACATGCTTTTTCTTCAGTCACAGCAGGATGAGAGGATGTGACACCCGACTGTCTAGCCCAGGCTCTGTGGTGGAAATGAAAGCTGATGGCAGCGTCTGAGCCGCGCAGAGGCCAGGCAGCATATGGCGCAGTGCTGCTCCGCGCTTGCCCGCCTATCAAAGCTCATTGTTTGTGCTTTGTACTGGCTTCAAAGGCCTGTGGTCAGTGTGTTCTCTGCAGCCAATAGGACTGCAGGACTACAGGCAGAGGCAGAGGGTTTATCAGGCGTCCTGCACGCACACATGTAGGAGGACAAACAGAGCCTGGCACTGCGCCGGCCCAGAGGCTGTCTGTTCACACTGGACATACTGCTAAAATTCACATGTTGGAATGACATCTGGTCATATTAACACACAAAATAAGATTTGTTCTCATCAAACACGTCAAATGTATCATTTTGTATGGCTTTCACTCACACTCAGCATGTGGCATGGAGATTAGAGATGTGAACTGAATCCAAAGACATGTCTGATAAGCTCCAGCCTTAACTGTCCTCTTATCGGTGGAACACGACTTGTGCTAATGTCACATGGTCAAATAAGCACTTGGCTACAATCCAGCGTGGCATGTTTACATGCATGAGTCCAATTGTCTGTCCCGACCAAATAAACCAATAAATAGATAACATTAAAGGTCTCCCCTCTCATAGGTGCGTCCCTTCCCTGCATAATGTGCAGTTTTGTGTTGTAGGGAAGTTGGCTCGCCCAATAGCACATATTATGAAGCAGTTGTGAGTTGTGAGTTACCTGTCTGTGAGTGGAGTGATAACGAGGCGTGGAGTGTTGCCCAGATATTCGTACGAGTAGAGGAACTGTGCGTCGCAGATGTTGGCCAAACAGTGCTTGTCTGTGTCGTCCCACCGATGTCGGAGCTGGGAGAGCCACACGAAGGCCTGGGAATTCTCCACCTGAAACACAGCAACCAGCCAGCCATCAGCCCTGCCTATTAACACGCTAGACATTAATGTGAAAGACATAGCTCCAATATCTTAAAAGCATTACTCATTGGCTGCAGACTTCTGAAACTCTGTAGAAATCTTAAAGTCTGAATAACACTGTGTCTTGAAGACAGTACTGTTGAATGATAGATGTACTGACATAAATATGAGAAAAATGTATTGCAAGTTTCCAGTAATTCATATCAAAATTGTCAAAAATTACCTATATTTCTAAATAATGGATTAAATGTATGGTTTCATTTTTGTTGATATATTAGATACTAAGATTTGTTTAGAGGGATTTTGGATCTTGTTTAGTTTTTGAATAAGCTGTTCATAAGTGAAAAAAAAGAAAAAAAAAGAACTGTGTTCAAAGCTCAATAAATCAGGCTTGGAATTAGATATTAAAAATTCCCTCTGAAAAAATATTGTTACATCCAATACTGTAGAGTTTGGAGTCTGTAGGGGCGACTAAAGTGGTGAGGTCATTGCAACAGTGGAGCAAAAACCTGATTTGGAGAAAAGCGGCCCTGAAGTTTTGTAACGTGTCCTCATGCACGAGAAGCTTTCTCCAGTCTTTCGTACAGGTGGCTCCCAGAAAGGAATTGACCATATTTGGAATATAGTATCATCCCAGGGAGCCTTCAGGACACGTGGGTACAAAATATGTCAATATTTGTGAATGAATGCATGAGGGAACGCCGGATCAAAGCACTGTTGTAGCGGTGTTGCGGGATATCTCCGCCTCGCTAGCGAAAAAATTTCAAAAAATAAGCATCATACAGATAGGGGTGGGTGATATGGCAAAAATAGAATATCACAATTTTTAATTATAAACTTACAATTTCGATTTTATCACAATTTTTTTTATAATGACAAATATAACTTAAATTACACACTGAAGAAGAAAAATACTATACTAATTTATTCAACTTTGTGATAATCAACACAGTAATAATAGACTTGGACCTAAAGCAAACTCACTTTATAAATGAAACAACAATAAAACTCCAGATAATAAAATTAGGTAGAAGTAAGTAAAAGAGTAAGTTTGGTAAATGCTTGTTGCTTGTCTGTTGCTGTTTGGCATCTTTCCTGAGAGGTCCCTTTCATGAAGTTAAGCTGCTGTAAATGTAACACTAGGGCTGGGCGATATGGCCAAAAAATAAAACCTTGATTGTTTTTACTCTGTTTGGACGATTACGATTTTAATGAAAATAAACTTTAATAGGTCTCCTGATCTGCTCAGAGTCCTGACTCCTGCTCATTAATATTTCATAATATAGCCTACAATTAGGCCCATTAAGATAAGATAAGATAACCCTTTATTTAAAAAAGGTTATTTCTGTTTAAATATTCCTTGTCTGCTCTCAAAAGTAAAACTTCTTAATAAGCCATGGAGTTTTCAAAAGTGTTTTAGTTTTATCTTCATGCCTCTGCTGTGATTGACAGCCGTCTCCATGGAGACTTAAGGGGAAAGGGGCGGAGTTAAAAGACATGAATAGACGGTGCAACTGTGAGCATGATTTAAATGAAACAAATGAGAAGGATGTGGCGTCTGACTGAACTGTAAGGACGAAGGACACATTCGCTTCTTTGCACATGGCCCAGGTAAACACACACGCTGGGGTCCACGCACACAAATGCGGCGTTAGTGGGGAAAGACACTAATATAAAACTACAGCTGAAACAGAGACAGATCATGGGTTTAAAACATTTTAAAGCTCCAGACTGAGGAGCCTGGTCGTGTATGCGCCCTGGAGAGGAGCGGCTCGCTGTCAAACGCTCGCATTAGCGTCCGATGTTGTTTAGCAGAAAGTTTGCGGCTTGGATTTCCTTCACTGACGGTGAACAGAGTAAACTGTGCTGAAGTGCTTAGAACCATGATAAAACGATTTCACAAAAATGACAGATCGTAGGACGGTCTAATACCGTCATATCGCCCAGCCCTACGTACAGGATAAGTTTTGTCTTTTTTATACTCTAACATGAAAACTAACATGTTAAGGAAGAAAACTAACTGTGGAGGATGAACTGTTGTCTCAAGTATCAACATGTTTTGTACAGCCCGCTGGTGAGGGGCTATTGTCAGCTGACCTTCTGAGCGATCATCTTGGACACCACGTCTCGTGCGTGGACGTCGATGGTGCAGATGGTCATGATCTTCTGCCGGTCACCCGGGGAGAGCTGTCCGATGAGCAGGGAGATAAGCGTGTTGAGCTGGGTCACCTGCTTCTTATGGTATTCCTTCAGAGCGCCGTCGTAACCCTCCTCTAGGCGGGCGAAGGCCATGCCCACGTCAGACGCCCACCAGATCTGAGTGCACGTCAGCGCCACCTGGGGGTCAGCACAGACACTAAAACTACCTTCCACAATGTGCTGCCATTCTTTTCTGCTCAAATTCCACCTTGACAGTTAACATTTAGTATTTAGGAAAGGTCAGAAGTGAGTTTTAAGTTAAACTTGACTAGATTTAAGCTTTGTTGCACTACACTCCTCTACAGGGACTGCAGAAGAAAGACTATCCGCTACCTCAGCCTCTCAATCTCCTCTCCTTCACCACCACAGAATATAGTTGGTAGTATTTTTCTCTTTTTTTCCCCCTTTTTGTTGCACTAATTCAATCTTTGAAGCACAACCAAAGAATCTGCAGAGCTTGTAGAGCTCCCAAATAAAATGTTTTTCACACAAGAAAGTTCAATCTTGGCCTGTTTGCTGTACCCTGATGTGCATGTTACTCCGGACGTCCATCAAGAACAGCATGTACAATAACCTTCAAATTCTGTTTGGCATCTGATCAAGATCCAGCATAGTCATGTCTCCTAACAGAACAAGCAGTGACAAGCGTAAAAACAGCTTTAGGAAACAGGACATTACAGGATTCCTGCCATAAACAAAGGATGGAAAATGTGTTTTGATGCAGCAACAACAGATTTATGACAAATGACTAATTGTGACTAATTAGTGACTAAAATCATGTTGCATTCATAAAGCCTGAATATGGCATCAGCAGAAGGCTCAGTGGGACACCAGGCAGCATTATGTAACTGATCTGGGCAAGATTTGGTATAGCAAGTTATGGTCCAATTGGGCCTTTGTCTTACTATTAAAATCTACAATTTATGTTTTAAAATAAATTCTTAATTCAAAGTGCACATTTGGAAACAAGATCAGGAGAATTAACATTGGACCAACCATCTAAATGACCGCCTAAAATTATATGAGTCACAGAATTTTACTCAATAAGGTATTTTACCTAGGTGGTCATTTGAGCAGGGCTTGTACCTGAGGGGGGTTTCTTCCTCAGTGGGGCTTTTACATGTAAAGAACTTTTAAATAAGCGTGACTTTTACCTGTACAGGACTTTTATCTGACCGGGGCTTTAGCTGGGTGGGACTTTTACCTGAGCAGGGTAGTCGAACAGCCACTGCTCCCTGGGTTTGTCCTCGTAGGCCACCACTGCCTCTGTCATCTGGTGACGCACAGTGGAGCGCATGTGGTCCAGTACTGCATTCAGCCAAACCTCCACCTCACAGAACCAACAGGGAAACACAGAAAACATTTTGGTATTTGTATATATATAATACAGCTGCACTGAACTGAAGATGTACATACCACACACCACATACTGTGAGTAGTTACATTCATGGAGGGACCTGAAGTCAATTGCAGAAACGTTGCTAGTGTCGGTAATGTTTTTTTTTAATGAAGGACAAAATAATTTAGAATTGATACTGGTCCAAAACATCCCACCGGTGCAGACTGTCGTGTTTACCTACAGTAGTGTGTGAGTGAGTGGTTGACAGTCGTTTGAGGGGCTGATGGCACCAGTTGACAGGGCAGCTGTGACTCCCATAGTACCTTATCATAACAAAGTGTGAAGAGAAAGAATAATGACTACACAATGAAGATTAAGAATCCTATCAACCTTATTGTGCTTGTGAAGCACAATGCAAATGTTAAAAGATATTAAAAATCTTATTAAAAATCCAAAAGCTTCAAAAAAATTATTGTTGCATCTATTGGTGGGTTGCAGGTTCTAGAATGTGATGATGTCACCGGACCCAGTTTTTTCCTATTAACACCATTACACTTTCACAAGTCGTAGCTCAAAAGAAAATGTATGCATTACAAAATTGATAATTAATATCAGTCACTAGGTCCATAATCTCTCTGTACAAGACAAAACATTTCCTAAAAATTAAAATAATTTGTCCTCCATATAATAGTATTGGCCTTTAGAATGCTGTGATGTCACCTGCAACCCAGCAATTATGTGGATAATAAATAAAAAAAACGTAAACCTGGAAACTTACGCACAGAAGAAATATGGTAATGCTAAATGAAAGAACCTAATACCTAAAACAAAGGTTTTACATTGATATCTCTTAATTACAAAAAAAAAAAAGAAAAAGAAATCCAATTCATGTGAAGAAGCAGGAAGAATATTTCTGTATAGACGTGTAAGTGGGCATGACTGATGAACCACACTTGACGGACATGAATCAGGCTTTCTACTGCTACATGTGCCAGCGCAGCAGGGCGGACACTGAGACGCCTTTCACACCAGCAGCCAGCATATGCTTATCAATAGCCCCTAATGAGGTCATTAATAAGCACCACAGACGGATCAGGCCAAAACTATGGAAAGTAATAGAATATTAACGGCTTTGGAGCTTTGATATTAAAATCCCACAGGCAAGAACAGAGTCATTTTCACTTGTCTGCTTATTGTAATGTGTGATGTGTGTGTTTGATATTTCCATTTTTCTCCCTGAGCCTGAGCTTCATGGACACAGTAGGTGGTATTCTCATCTTTGGCTTTCAGTCATGGTCAAGTTGAATATAAAAACGCTCCAAATGGTTCATCTGTCAGAGTTTGTGAGGCAGCTGGTACCTGTCCGCTGCAGTCACAGGGCTGGCTGAAGGGGACATACTCGCCCTCTTTGCTGTACATGCCCAGTGCACACTTCGAAGGATTCCCCTGCTCGTCCACTTCAAACTCCATCTTAGCCATGTTGTCAAAGAGCTTGGACAGATGCCTCTGGACCTGAGTGGACAGACAGAACAGTCCGCACCATGAGGAAGTATTAGGTGCTAGAGTTTCCACATCACTTTGTTTTAGCCATTCTCAGGAGTTTAATAGAAGGCAAGACTCGTTCTGCAGTAGCCACTTCTTCTTACAGAGATTTAGTGGCAAGTTTTGCTTAACTGTGATTTATTTCTGCAAGGTGAAAATGCATTAGAGAGACTGTTGCAGGGGGACGTGGGAGTAACAGGCTAAAACAATAATCAACAGTGCCTCTGTGTGGACACCAGAGGTACTGCACCAGGTTGCATGCAGCGAAGACAGAGGCGTTTGCTCAGAGCAGTTCACAGTAAATGCTACAAATACACAAGAGTGCACTAGGGCCATCAGTCGGCTTTCGCCCCAGGCTCAGTGTGTTTCACCTGCTGTGGGTTGGTCCCATTGGACAGGATGTCCAGCAGATCGGCTGAAGAGATGAAGTAGAAGCGGGGGAAGGCCAGACGCTTGGTGTCCAAGTACTCTGCCAGAGCCTTCTCACAGAGGGCCAGCCTGCAGACACACACGCACACACAAACAAACACACATACACGCCAGAGTTTATGCAGGGAGCGCAAGTCAAATTTAATGCTATTTAATGCCATTTTAATGCTCAGATACAACTGTTTTCCAACAACTAAAGGACCACAACTAGGGCTGGGCGATATGGCCAAAAAATAAAACCACAATTGTTTTACTCAGTTTGGACGATTACGATTTTAATCGATTTTATTGGAAATAAACTTTAATAGATCTCTAATCTTTATGCAGAAAGCTGCTCAGAGTCCTGACTCCTGCTCATTAATATTTCATAATATAGCCTACAATTAGGCCCATTAAGATAAGATAAGATAACCCTTTATTTAAAAAAGGTTATTTCTGTTTTAAATATTCCTTGTCTGCTCTCAAAAGTAAAACTTCTTAATAAGCCATGGAGTTTTCAAAAGTGTTTTAGTTTTATCTTCATGCCTCTGCTGTGATTGACAGCCGTCTCCATGGAGACTTAAGGGGAAAGGGGCGGAGTTAAAAGACATGAATAGACGGTGCAACTGTGAGCATGATTTAAATGAAACAAATGAGAAGGATGTGGCGTCTGACTGAACTGTAAGGACGAAGGACACATTCGCTTCTTTGCACATGGCCCAGGTAATCAACCAAATCAAGTTTTTTTTTTACTGATAAACTGTCTCAATGGGTGTCTCATAGTGTTGTCCACTGGTCCCTGACATTATTTTGACATTATAGCGCAAACATGTGTAAAATCCTAACTTTGGCCTGAAAACGAATGGGTTGCGCCCCCTTCAGGGTAAACTCTGTTACTAAATTAGAATTTCCTGATTGGCTGGAGAGTGTCCACGGCCTCCACAGAACGTCATAAGCCGCACCAGCTCCACACATCGTCATCAGGTGCTGCCCATTGTCCTGCCCCTGCACCTGTGGTATATAACCAAGTCCCTCCCACGTAATCTGTCTGCTGTGATTGTGCCAATGCAAATGCCCACACACTCACCCCCAAACTTCAGAGACCGCCTCTTTCGTGGCAATTTGTGACTTTTTGGGGGGGGGAAGGCTTTGGCACGCCCGTTTAGGTACTCTTTAAGAGGAAAGGGGCGGAGTTAAAAGGGTGCTCCGCTCAGAGCAGAAAGAGAGAAAAGCACAGGAGCAGGGAAAGTCTGTTTTAGCGGAGGAAAACTCCACTGCGCACTCTTAAAACACACCACGCAGCCTTTGTGAAGCAGCAGAGATCACCAGGAAGTCGCTGGCTTCTCCGCTGGTGTCATTTCGCTACGGAGCATCTGAACGCTGCTAAATCCCAATTAGAGTGTTCAATTGTTGAATTGTAACTTTTTGCTTACAACGCTGCTAAAGGCGGACATGGAGCGGCGGACACGATTTTACGATTTTGCCATTTTCCACATCGTCAATGTTTGTAAAGGTTTAAAGAAACGTTTCAACCTCGAATGTTCTGTAAACCTTACAAACGTTTTAGTAAATGAGCGAAGATGTTTGTAAAATGTTTACATGAAGTTGAATTAAAATCCATTCCTGTAACTGAATGTGCTTTGGATAATAGTTCAGTATTTTCATATCACTAAGGGACTCAAACAATCAGGCACTATCGTTATTTTCCAATCCACTTAATGATGTTGCTTTGAATGCCTGGCGTAAACACACAGGGATGACTCTTCATCACAAGCCGCTCAGCCCTGAGGAGGCGCTCACCTGCTCTGGATGTCCTCCAGTTTACCAAACAGACCCGCTTTATTGGTGGCCTCCACTACGTTTGGCGTTTGATGCATGGCGTTTGCCAGCTCTTTGAAATCCGCATCAATCCCCTCGAAGCGCCTGGAGTCCTGTGAAGGATCCCAGTCGGGGAATTTATGTTAGTACAGAGAGCAAGAATCACAGCTTTCCTGTCCAACACCTGGGTATAAGCAGAGCTCCACGTCATGGGAGCAATTAAAAATCAGTCTAATCACAGCCTAAACTGAGTGTGAGCCAGTTCATAAATTCTTAATTAACTGCTCTGACAGTAATGCTATGTGAGTTCAGAAGGTACCAATGTGGGCAGGAGAAGGTCTGCGCTGAAATGAGCCTTTTACTGTACTGACATTTGAACATTATATGTACATTATGTCTGATTGTAATGACCAGTTTTAGGACAGTGATTAGATCAGTAGAGTTCATGTTTATAAAGATTGAGTTTACAGTACACTTATATTTTCAATATTGCCTACACCTGGTCACGTGTCTGGGTTTGGACGTAAAATATCCCACTTATTTTTAGCATCAATAAAAAAATTAAAGAATAAAATAATAGTTCGGACGGGAACATTTATTTTTAGCATATATTTTTCAAATATCAAAATATTTTCAAAATATTAAAGGTGTATTATGCAACTTTTGTGACCCAGTGGCTGTATGAGTGGTCAGCATAGCGCCTTTACTTTCGATCACAGTGGTCTCTACAACGCTCCAGGAGCAATTGGGTTGTAGGTTTTCTAGTGAGAGGCTCCGTCTGCAGTGAAAACCTTCCAAACATCCGCTGAATCACTACAAGGTCATGTATCAGCTTTTTCTCACATCAAAATTTGCCACAGCAAATGTTCCAGTGTTAATTTGACACTGTTTGGTGTCTATATAGTTCACACCTTCTCAGTGTAAATGTGAATGACACTCTTCAGTGTTAACTACAGGTCAGACACCATGAGTGACAGTAACATGATGCTAAATACAGTGTGCTCTTTGTTTACAGTGAAAAGGCTGAGGCCTCATTGCTCTTCAGTCACAGAGCGACAGGTGAAGAAAGAGATTCTGTTTTAGACAGAACTTCAGATGGTGATGGAAGTACAAGTTAAGTACTGAAACTTAACTATTTGTATCAAGTATTGGAGGGAAATAAAAATTCTTAAAATTACATAATGTGTTTTGGTTTATATCTTCATAAAACACATTCTCTTCTATCCTGTGTAGTAGGTCATGTGTGTCCCGGTTCCTCTGAGTCGAGTTGGGTGATGGTGGACCATGACAGATGTGGACAGGACTGTGGTAGATCTACTTTTACTTTGGAGAAAACAGTTACAACACTGGAGTGTTGAAGAAAT
Source organism: Neogobius melanostomus (assembly GCA_007210695.1). Taxonomy (NCBI): domain Eukaryota; kingdom Metazoa; phylum Chordata; class Actinopteri; order Gobiiformes; family Gobiidae; genus Neogobius; species Neogobius melanostomus. The sequence continues at coordinate 764,544 of VHKM01000157.1, forward strand.
GAACCTCATGAGCTTCTTCTGTAACATCTGTCCACATCAGTCCTGCTGCACCACGACTCAGAGGAACTGGGTCAAACGTGTTTAATTTATTATACATTATATAAAAGTATATAAAGAGTTTCACCTCTTGAACTCGTTAATAAAAACTGTTGTTTTTTTTGTCTTTACTTCTTATATCTATCAGCAGTGTGAATTTCTGTCTAAAGCAGAATCTCCATGACTTCCTTCTTCACCTGTCGCTCTGTGACTGAAGAGCAATGAATGTATTTAGCATCATGTTACTGTCACTCACGGTGTCTGACCTGTAGTTAACACTGAAGAGTGTCATTCACATTCACACTGAGAAGGTGTGAACTATATAGACACCAAACAGTGTCAAATTAACACTGGAGCATTTACTGTGCATAATAAGTGTTTAAAAACTAATCAGCTCTGTGCTAACTATGGACCATTGCGCAGATATCTTACTAGAAAGAAAACCACTGAATACCAACATTGTTTTATAACTTTTCAGTTTATAAAGTTGTAGATAAATCTTCAATTTAACCTTGTGTGTTTTATGTCCACGAGTTAGCACAAAGCTGATTAGCCGGCGTCATGCTTTTGAACTCTTATTAGGCAAATTTTGATGTGAGAAAAAGCTGGCCATCGGCCCCTCCAACCACCACCAACCATTCACTCACTCACTACATTCGTTAGGCTTCCTAGTGTTACCAAACGGTCTCCCATCCAAGTACCGACCAGGCCCTTCCCTGCTTAGCTTCCCAGGTCTGACGGGATTGGGCATCGCAAAGGCGGTACGTTGCTCTGGAACTGGTCAGTAAGACTAAAAAAACTAATAAATCTCCAGTTCTGTTCACGATCATGCTCCTGATGGAACCCAACATTCTGAGTCATATCATGTGCCCTGATGAAGACTAGGTACTGTAGAGTCGAAACGCATTGGCGTCTGGTGTCTGAAATACATTTTAAAAAGGAATACGGAGTGTCTCGATCCTGTTTTTTATTCAAGTACATTCTGGCCCGAATGCGATCCACACTCACATGTGAGAAAGAAAACACTTTTATGATTTACAGATTTTATCTATTGAATTATAATGTAATGAGGCCCAGGGGATCAGCGCCTACTTGACTTCAAGTTATTTTTTCTTCTGGGGTTTTTGTGGTCATTAGTTTTGGATTTCCGTTTTGCCCTTGGTGTCCTCCTCTGCCTGTTGTACAAAGAGGCGGTGACATATACGAATTAGTCCTAACACGCACACGCTTCCAAGTCGACATTCACCAACTTCAGAACACAGGTGCCAATGATTTTATGACTCAAGAATGTGTCGAGAATCTGGTACCGTTTTCTGACAGCGATTTCTTAAATATTGATTTGAAGAAGATGATCATGAATGAGGCCCAATGTTTTCAGCAGGTGCAGAACCTCAGCAGAGAAAGTATAAACCACTGTGGATGTTAGCAGTAGCCGCGGTAGCATTAGCAGATGTGTCGGTGGTTAGCCTAACCTAGCCATTATATATTATTACATAAATGAATCAATAAGTGATTGGACTGAGAGGAGTAAAACATCTAATATGTCAGCAGTTTTCCATCGCTGATAGAGGTTTTCATTTGTTCTGTAATTAGAGGATTTCTTTCTTCCAGATGGCCTCCTTCACACCTCTCTCAGACCACCAGAGGTGATTGGTAACCGATGAAACCTTTTTTCTACAGTGTGATAGTGTGTCGGGTGCTGGACCTCGGGCAGCTGAGCGCGGATGTCCTCGGAGCCGATGAAGATGCTCTCCAGGTGAGTCCATGTCCGCTGTACCTCGAACCAGATGGAGATGACGGAGTCAGCCACAGACAGGCGGCTCTGCCAGGACGACACCTGCTCCAGGAAGTGTGCCACGTGCTTGGAGGACATGAGGTTCTGCAGCTGCACCTGGTTATCCTCCAGAGTCTCCTTCAGCTCCTCGTCGCTCCGCAGCAGAGGAACCTGGCTGCGCGGGTGCAACTCATACTGGAACAGCATATCTGCAGCAGTATGCAACACAGAGCTCACAAATGATTCAAATTCATCACATGCTAGCATTTTACTTCTTAAGTGCAATGCAAATATGCGGGGGAACTGTCTTTAATACTGTGCTTAGATAACAAGCGTCACGGTAGCGCAGCGGTTAGCGTTCGTGCCTCACAGCTAGAAGGACCAGGGTTTAATTCCCACCTGTTACGGGACCTTTCTGTGTGGAGTTGTTATGTTCTCCCCGTGTCTGGGTACTCCGGTTTCCCCTACCACTTAAAATATGTACAATAGGTTCCCCTCTGGGGCCAGGACTCTGCTGAAAAAGAGATTCTTAATCTCAGTGGGACATTTTTTTTTTTAAAGAGGATGGTCATATTATTCTCAACCATTTCCATTCGGCAGCCTCTTAGTTTTAGTCCCAGTCTTTTGGATGAAAAAGCTTTTAGTTTTAGCCACATGTAGTCATTTCTAAAAGTGATAGTTTTAGTCTAGTTTTAATTGACGGAAACTAAAAAGATGTTAGTAAACTTTTAGTCAGTTTTGTTAAAAAAGCAGTTGACTATTGTAACAAATTAATGTAGATAAATACTGAAAATAAGTACTGGAAATTGGAATGAAGGTTGGGGATGCAATGATTCCCTTTAGTCACGGTTCGATACGTACAGTGAGAACCATATGTTTACATACACTTCATAAATAGACATTTGCATTTTTTTCTCACTGTCTGACATGTAACCACAATTAACTTTTATTTTTCTTAGTTCAATTAGAATTTTAAAAATTAGTTATATTTGTCAAATGCCAGAAGAATGAGAGATATATATTTTCTACACATTTTTTAATTACTTTTTACAAAACCAAAAGTGTACATACATTTCACTAATATTTGGTAGCATTGCCTTTTAACTGTATATTTTGGGTCAAACCTTTTGGATTTCCTTCCACAAGTATCTCACAATAGTTTGCAGGAGTTTTGGTCCATTCCTCCAAACAGAACTGGTGTAACTGAGACACATTTGTAGGCCACCTCGCCTGCAGTGCCTGGGCAGTGCATTTTCAGCTCTGCCCATACATTTTCAACTTGATGGAGATCAGGACTTTGTGATGACCACTTCAAAACATTGACTTTGTTATCCTTAAGCCATGTTGTAACCAGTTTGGCAGTGTGATTTGGGAACTGTCCATTTGGAAGATCCATCTGCGCCCAAGATTTAACTTCCTGGCACATAGTGTTCTTTCTTCATGATGTCATCTACTTTGTGAAGTGCACCAGTCCCTCCCACAGCAAAACAACCCCACAGCATGATGCTGCCACCCCTGTATTTCAAAGTTGGGATGGTGTTCTCAGGCTTGTTCCTCCAAACGTGATAATGGGTCATTATGGCCAAAAAATTCATGTTTTCCCCGTCAGACCACAGAATATGTCTAAAAAAATTCAAGTATTTATCCTTTTTTATTTGAAAACTCCAAACTGCCTTTTTGATGTTTCTTTTGGAGTAAGGGCTTCTTCCTGGCAGAGTTCCCTCTCAGCCCATGCCGGTACAGTTTCACTCTGGATGATGACAAACTCTTACAGGTCCAGCATCTTCACCAGGTCTTTTGCATTTGTTCTTGGGTTGATATTCACATTCCAGACTAGGGCTGAAACAACTAATCAATTAATCGACAACTAATCGATTATTGAACTAGCTGACAACTATTTTAGTCATCGATTAATCGTTTTCTAGTAAACACAGACTCAAATAGAGCAAAAATGACATGAAATGTATGTATTTTTTTATGAAAACCTAATTGTTTTTAAAGTTGGGGTCTGTAGTGTTTTGTGCATTGAAGCCCCTTATGAGAGACCAACAGGCCCGATTAGAATCGTGTGGCCATCCTCCCGTGGACCCACCACCTGCAGGAGGAGCCATAGGGGCTGGTGCTATGTGTTTTGGGCATCTCCGACAGATGCCCCCACGACCCGGCAACGGACAAGTGGAAGAAGATGGATGGATGGAAAATGTCATAAATACAGTGCCTCTCGAAAGTACTACTACACCTTGAACTTTTGCAGATTTTGTCATGTTAACAACCATAAACATGACATGCCAGGATGAATGAGAGTGTGTTTGAGAGTGCGCATGGGAGGATGACGGAAGGAAATTAGCCCAAGGCTACAATCCGGTGTGGCTTGTTCATTAACTTGCACTGTCCCTACCAAATAAACCAATAAACAAACAAACATGACAAAATGTGCAAAAGTTCCAGGTGTAGTACTTTCGAGAGGCACTGTATCTGTCTGTGTCTCATCCAATCAGAAGCAGAATTAGCGCCAAGAGCCTCCAACAAACATTCACTTTAGGTTTACTCCAACACATCCTTAAACGATGCCACTTTAGCGTTACGTGATAAAAAAAATTGAAAAAATAAAATGTTCACACACCATTCACAGCCAAGCGATTAATCGATTAATCGTGAAAATAATCAGTAGATTAATCGATTACCAAATAATCGTTAGTTGTAGCCATATTTCAGACCACAACACGTTCATCTCTGGGCCACAGAACCCGCCTTCTTTCTGATCTGTATGATGACTGGTCATTTCCATCATTGTTTTAACTAATGAACCTGGACCTTCAAGTGTCTTGAAATTGCACCCAAGGATTTACCAGACTTGTGCTTCCAAGGACATGACAATGTCATCTGGGCTTTCCCAAATTGTTTAAAGGTGTATGTAAACTTCTGACCTTGTAAAAAGTAATACAAAAATTGTGTAGAAAATTCTATCTCTCATTCTCCTGGAATTTAACAAACAGAAATAATTATAAAAAATCTAATTGACCTAAGAAAAATAAAAGTTAATATTCTGGTTTCATGTCAGACAGTGAGCAAATGTGTCTTTTTATGAAGTGTATGTAAACATATGGTTCTCACTGTATTTCAAGTCAGGAATTCGATTCAATACATTTAATGTGCTGAAGAAGAAATAAAAATTGTAATTTTTGGCCCTGTCTCAGTTCTTCTTTAGAAACAAGGAGCCTGCTGCATGTGAAGGAGTGAGGAGAACCTACTGGTCCAGGTGGAGTCCAGCTCTGCCAGGACCTTCTCCATGGACATCTCTTTGACAGCCTTGTCCACGATGCTCCTCACCTCCTCCTCGAAGCAGTGCAGGTTCAGCTGCAGGAGCTCAGCCAGGCTTGTGTCCTGCCCACACACCAACATTATCAATGGCAGCTGCATCTTCAAGTTCAATGTTAGAGTTACTCCTTTGGAACATTTCCTGCTAAACCGACTTTTTATACGATCAACCAACCCAGTGCAGTCAACCACATTTGAACATCTCTACGACTATGGATAAATCCTGGACGACTGAGTGTCCACACAAACAATTCAATCGTAGTGAATATCAGAGCATTAGGTCAAGAGTATTTGCCAGAATTAATGAGGCCGTGCCAAATGTTGCACTTGAGAACAGTTGGTGTGAGTATGGCCTGTTACTGAGACAAATGTGTTAATGAAAGAGTGTTCATTTGGCCGCTAATGAATGACAATGCACAAGCACACCATGTCATACATATGAAACAGGGGCACTGGGACACAATTTTCATGAAGCTCGGACAACTGTGTTAGCATCACATTAGGAAAGTGCAAATGTAATGGAGGAAATTATGAAACTTTGGACTGAGGGAAAGAAATGAGTAATCTGCAGCTACTACTTCAGAGGAGAGCAACATGTGCTGAATATGTGACAAGATAAGGACTTTAAAATAGGGCTGTGCAAACTGAGGGTGAGCTGATTTGAAACATAGAAACTCCACATGGAGACAGGATATAAGACTGGATACTGTTCCATTTTTACCGATACCAGTACTTTAACAATACTTGTTTTTTGATACCGATACCTGAATGATATTTTTTCCGATACCGACTCAAAAATATTTCTCATCTAGAGCCAGAAAACAGAACAATAATGTGTGGAAGTAGGGAGAAAATGGAGCAAAAATAGGGAAAGTATGGGGAATAAACTGGGTAAAAAAATGGGTGAAATAGGGAAAATATGAGTAATAACAAATTAGCAAATATAGCCGCAAAACGGCGATTATCGGCCCTCGCTGACCACCCTGCCCAAAGCAAGGGGACGCTTCGCGCCCTTTTGTCTCCCTCAATCTAAAATTACGGTATTGCTACTGCCTTTATGTTTGTTTGTTTTTAACTTTTTTCCCTAGGATCTTTTTTTCTTCTTTTTTTTGGGATGCGCTAACGCTCCCTCTCGATATCTGACAAAGTTTTTCTCAGAAAAAAAACATGTTTTTTTGTGGTTTTTGACAATGCTGAGCACTCCGCACTCAATTTTGGTTGACATTATACAGAGATATTTTTACATTTTACTTAGCGTTGTGGCCGCGCCGCAGAAAAGGTTATCAAAATATATAATAATAATAACGCATCGGTTTTATATAGTGCTTTTTTGGACACTCAAAGATGCTTTACATTGCACTATTAATTCACTCCAAACTTGGTGGTAGTAAGCTACTATTGTAGCCACAGCTGCCCTGGGGTAGACTGACGGAAGCGAGGCAACCAGTCTGCGCCATCGGCCCCTCCGACCACCACCAACCATTCACTCACTCACTACATTCGCTAGGCTTCCTGGTGTTACCAAACGGTCTCCCATCCAAGTACCAACCAGGCCCTTCCTGCTTAGCTTCCAAGGTCTGACGGGATTGGGCAGAGCAAAGTCGGTATGGCCACAAATATATCAAAATACTTCGTACAGTTTGCATAAAACAACTTAAAACTTAGAAATGTAATTTGAATCACTTTTAAAGTTCTACTTCTCAAGATTATTTTCCACCCAAAATTAGCTCGTTCTGACAAACGCTCTAGGACGAGATAGATTTTGTACGAAGTGAAAAATAAAGGCGGATTTCCGCTTCGCGGGCTGTCATCCAAAATGGCCGACATGTCATGATGCACGTCTGTACCGATTTTTATGATTCTACGACAGACTTCATTTTTTCCCGAGTCCTATCTCGCAATGTTAAAATAGTGGCGCTTGCACGCCACTATTTTGAAATTAAAAATTTTGAAATAGTCAAAAGTTGTTTGAAGATAAACTGTACAAGCAAGAGAAAGGGACGGCTATGGGTGCATGTTTTGCACCAAATTATGCAAACTTGTTTCTAGGCCTTTGGGAAGAAATGTACATATATTCTGATCACAATCCCTTTAAGGACAAGATTTTATGGTGGGGCAGATATATTGACGATGTTATCCTTTTCTTTTCAGTGTCAGAAAGTGAACTGAAGGACTTTCATCTTTATGTTAACAGTCTCAATGCCAACCTTAAACTAAATTTGGAATATGACAGTAAGAGTGTACATTTTCTTGATTTAAATATTACTAAAGATGACCATGGTAACCTACATACGTCAATATTTCGGAAACCAACAGATCGCAATACAATTTTGCATGCAGAGAGTTTCCATCCTCCTTGGTTAATTGAAAATATCCCTAACGGTCAGATACAAAGACTTAGACGCATATGTGACTCTGACCAAGATTTCGTCAGTCAGTCTATTGACATGCAAGCACGCTTCACCCAAAGGGTATATTCTCAGGAGCTGCTGTCTCAAGCTCATACTAAGCCTTGTCATTGAAGAGGACCGAATTGCTCACTCCTAAACCTAGACAGGAGCAAACACAGAAGCCCTTTTTTGTCACAAGTTACAGTAAAGAGGCTACCCAGGTTAAACGAATTATACAAAGAAACTGGGATATTGTTGTGAGTGATCCTCTTTTGAGAGAGGTTTTCCCTGAGCCTCCAGGAGTCAGCTTCAGAAGAGCCCCAACCATTAAAGACAAGCTTGTGAGGAGCTATTCCCATCTACCAAGCCCACCACATGGCTTTCCCGTCCAAAAGGGAACTTTTGCTGTGGCCATTGTAGATACTGTGAGAACATGGTGAAGACTGACACTTTTATGGATCTGGCTTCTAATAGGATGTATTCTATAAATGGTTTTATCAACTGTAACACCACCCATGTAGTGTATCACCTTGAATGTCCCTGTGGGTGCTTCTACGTGGGCCTCACTAAAAGGAGGCTGAGGGATAGAGTGGCTGAACACAGGTATTCGCTCCAATAACTCAAATTATCCTATGGCCAGACATTATATGGATGTCCATCACAGCCATGACTCCACCCTAAAGGTGTCAGGACTTGAGGTTATCACTCTAAATGCCAGGGGTGGTGATAAAATCTTACGCTTAAGGCAAAGAGAAGCATATTGGATCCATGCTCTTAGTGCTACAGAATACCCTGGCCTGAATGATGATCTGGACCTCTCTTGTTTTTTATAATTTTTTATAATTTTGTTGTCTATGTTTTGTCTTGTTGCCATCATACTGTGAAGACGAAATGTCTACCCTTTGTATCCAAAAGGACTATGACAGCATGTGTCTCAATGTCCAGGATGGCCTGAAAGAAAGAAAGAAAGAAAGAAAGAAAGAAAGAAAGAAAGAAAGAAAGAAAGAAAGAAAGAAGAAAGAAAGAAAGAAAGAAAGAAAGAAAGAAAGAAGTCTGTGTAAGTTCTCTGTATTTGGTAGTTGAGGTCTCCAAACGTTTCGCCTCTCATCCAAAAGGCTTCGTCAGTGAACAAGATTACACTCAGCACACAGCGTAGATAAACACCAGTTGGGAGGAGTTGGGGTTGGCCCGGCTCCTCCCCTCTAATCACAGCTACTCTCACCTGTGGGTAAACACCTTTAAAGTAGAGCGTCTGTAACGACCTGCTCCCCCAGTATCGGTCAGTCCTGTCCTATTCATAGATGATCACTGCTAATTACCTGCCTATTGTTCTTTTGTTAGCTGAGGTATCGTCTTCTTGGACTGGCCGTGCTCTGTCGGTTTAACCCGAAGCAGATTGGAGTAAAAAGCAGAAAGATTAAATCTTAGCCCACCATTTCGGTTCATGGAGGGATTTTCTTTTCTGACAAAAATAGCTTCTTTTACTCCTCTTTCAAACCAACGTTCTTCTTTAGCTAGAATTTTGACCTCCCTGTCCTCAAAGGAGTGATTGGAGGCTTTAAGGTGGAGGTGCACAGCCGACTGAGGGCCGCTTGTGCTTTCTCTTCGGTGTTGATAAAGTCTCTTCTGTAAGACTTGTTTGGTTTCTCCAATATAATGTTCTTTGCATTCTTCTTCTTTGCATCAAATAGAATAAACCAAATTGCTTTGTTTGTGGCTAGGCGTTTTGTCTTTGGGATGAACTAATTTTTGTCTCAGTGTGTTCACAGGTTTGTGGTACACTGGAATCCTGTGCTGTTTAAAGATTCTCTGAAGTTTCTCTGATACCCCGGCTACATACGGCACCGCAACTCCCTTTCTTCTGGGTTGAAAGAAAGAATAATTCCCATACGAAAACAATGTTCCCACTTTTGAGGGTACCATAAACTGTATATTTTCGGAAAGTGCTCGCACATTCCTACCTCATGGTAGAGTCCTGGGTCATTTATTTGAGCTGAAACAACCAAGTCACTTCCTTTAATGCTGGCCCTGGACCAACAGCATCAAAACTTTCTTTGGTACCTGCTTTTGATACTTACATTTTTTCGATACTGATAGTAATTAAACTTTTTTCTGATACCATACTGTTATCGTTTAACGGTACCCAACCCTATCAGGATATTTTGTTTTGCTGGGGAAAACATATCACCTAACAGCTTCCTTTGCTCTGCTGCATTATCCTTCTAGGATGTTTTGTTTCAAATGAGTGCGCTCGTATAACAATGGTAAAATATTGCAGGTTCTTATCCATTATTGTGAAATCAAGTGACCAAATACGTATCACTTTCTTGGTGTTGGTTGAAAGTCCACGAGGTTAGCTCTGCCTCCACCCACTTCTAAAGCTACAATTTAGCAGCCCATATTGTCAATGATTTTTACTTAAACACCATCGGAGCAAAAGCTGGAGATAAAATGAGAATCGATCGGAGAGGCTCGAACCAGGCCACAGCAGACGCCAATGCGCTGCAGAAAATGTCTCCCTGTTGTGGACTATTTGCAGCCTCCAACAAAACAAGTGGGTTTGGAAGTTAATTACAGTGTTCTGTGATATGGCATATTTCCAGAGAATTATATGAAAGCGGGGTAATTTAGCCTGGGTAATATATTTTGTACAAAGTAAGCTAAGTACAAACAAGTCTCATCTGATCTCTTTACTGCCCGACAAACAAGCCCAGAGAGGCCCCAGCGCGAGCAGCAAACAAATATGGAAATAATTGGACCAAAGTTTTCCAGTGTGAGTTCGGGTGAACAATGGAGCGTGGTAAATGGGATTCTCAGAGGCAGACAGACCTGGTCCATGGTGAAGCGCACTCCAGTGGCGCTCATGAGCTGGCGCCAGTGTCGCGGGCGGATGGCTGGGTTCTGCAGCTCAGCCACGGCGCGCAGAGAGGTCAGCAAGTTCTTTACCCCACTGTCCAGACCAGTGAAGGCATCCCAGGAGCGCACCTACAACAAACAGCCTTTCATTCAGCAGACGGCACACTGGACTTTTACTATACTTTATATTTCTACTTAGATTTTATTTTTTGACACAGTTTTGCCTAGAGGAAACTGAGCACCTTCCATCGACTTCACACAATGAATGTAATGGAAATGTTCTTTGTCTTTTCCTATGTGTAAAGGCATGATCAAATACTTCAGTCTGTTGTTCATCTCAACAGCAAATGGTCCTTATGTTGTATTGTTTTCTTAAAGATTTCTTTGGCCCATAGGCTATAAGCGACATGACAGTGCAGTGTGAAAGGGTGGAGAAAACCATTCAAAGTAGGGATGCACCAATCCGATATTGGTATATCAGAGCCAATACTGGAAATACTAAACCAATACCTGATTTGGCTTACCATTTTAAAAACACAACTTTTTCCAACTAAATCTCAGTGAATATGCTCTACCAACAGCAAAGGCATGCTAAAGCTAGCGGCAACTAATCAAGGCTGGGACAGAAACGATCACCGATCACCTTAGTGACTGGATCACCTAAAGTAATAAAATACTATTGAAGAATAACTGATCTATTATATTTGTAATGATCAGCTCACGTGGCGGCACGGTGGCACAGCGGTTAGCGCTCGTGCTTCACAGCTAGAAGGTCCCTGGTTCGATTCTCACCTGACGGGGCCTTTCTGTGTGGAGTTTGCATGTTCTCCCCGTGTCTGCGTAGGTTTCCTCCGGGTACTCCGGTTTCCCCTACCACTAAAAACATGTACAATAGGCCAGGATGAATGAGAGTGTGTTTGAGAGTGCGCATGGGGGACGACAGATGCAAATTAGCCCAAGGCTACAATCCGGTGTGGCTTGTTTACATGCATGAGACCCATGTATGTTCATTAACATGGTAAATGGTCTCAACTTATATAGCGCTTTTCCACCTACATTAGGCACTCAAAGCGCTTTACAGCAAGGATCCACACGCTCATTCATACATGTACGCAGACACTGGAGGCAATGTGGGTGAAGTGTCTTGCCCAAGGACACAATGACAATGTGCACCTTCAGGAGGCGGGATTCGAACCCCTGACCTTCCGATCATGAGACGACTCGCTCTACCATCTGCGCCACCGTCGCCCCATGCACTGTCCCGACCAAATAAACCAATAAATAAATTAATAAATAATAATAAATAAATAAACTTCATGTGAGTTGTTTATATTAATGTAACCTAAAGCCTGTAATTTACCTGAGGATATTTAGTGACAAAAGTCTTTGATCCTTGTGTGATGTTTTTCTATTGATCATCTATATGTAACATCCTGTTTGCAGATCAGACTTTATTGAGCTGGAAAGTGAAATGGTAAAAAGATTTTACAGCAGCCCCTTTAAGGAAAGGCTCTTGGTATGGGTTCATATGGGCAGATAGCATTGGTAAATGTGGATATAAGGATGAGGATGTAACAGACCTCCATTAAGAGCCACATGCTCATGCAGCACACCTTCTGCCAAACACTGTCACCTCTTTGTCCAGCCCACGGATGTCCTTGGAGAAACGTTTACACTCCAGCTCCATGTCCTCCACGTGGATGTCTCTCCAGGGGGTGGTCTTCCAGGCTGCCATGCTGGAGTCCACCACACTGATCATGTCCCACAGCTCTTTGAGGAGGCCCACCTCGCGCCTGGACACAGCGAGGACACAGTTAGAAAACAGAGAGGACACAGCATGGACACAGCGAGGACACAGTGAGGACACAGTGAGGACATGTGAGGACACAGTCACAGCCCATTAGCTGAGTGTGGCACAGGGCATGGCCAGTACCTGCACTGGCGCAGCTGCTTATATTCAGGGACAGAGACTTCGAACAGGCTGGCGGACTGCAGCAGCGAGTCCATCCGGGCCTCGTGCTCCTGGATCTGCTCACAGAAGGAGTCCAGCCGCTGGTATGGGACTCCGCAGTCAAACCTGGACAGAGATCACATTTCACATCCTTTTGTTGTAATACAGCCATTTAGGCTTCTACAGTCTACATACATAGGCTAAAAAAAACATTGTCCTCTGGTGCTACAACATGACCAAAGTGATATTTACTGAAATGTGTGAGCTTCATCTTCTTGATAAGTAAACATGTCATACACATCATTAACTGTTCACTGGATTTTGATGCACATGTTGCAGTTTCACGCAAGGAGTAACGAGCGATGGAAACACCAAATGTCACTATTAGAATAATAATAACGGCTATTGTGCTTTACAAGCCTGTACTACCAAGAGTCTCAAAGCACCACGCAGTGTCATTATTCATTCACGCCGTACTCAGTGGTGGTACGCTACTAATGCAGCCACAGCTGCCCTGGGGTAGACTGACGGAAGCGAGGCTACCAGTCTGTACACACAGACTGTCTTTGCAGCTGCATTCATGCTAATAACAGTGCATTGCAAACTATGGACCAAGTTAGCAACTAAAAACTTGCCCAGACGTAGATGCCACCTGATTTTCATTCGTGAACATAGAAAACACACACTGGGATAGTTTTTGTGTGTCCACCATTTACAGTGACATCAGATACTTTTGCGTAGCAAGGCAAGTTTATTTGTAGAGTACAATTCATACATAAGGCAATTCAAAGTGCTTCACAGTAGCTTTAGTCAGTGTCGCCTAAATTAACATTTAATCATGGCATTATAAACAAAAACAACTAACTCCGACAAGGTAAATTAATGTGGCCGAACAAGAACAGGAAAAGCTTGCACCTCAAGTGAATTCACACACACGCAGTGCACCCTCTGCTGGATAAAGGCTGCAGGCAACCACCGCCATCATTCGCAAAAACTCTTTGCTGGCTTGCGTGATGCGCACAAATTCTAGACAGATGCACATTTTCTCTGATGGAAAGACTATTTACACCGTGTGGGTCTGTAGAGTATATGATTCAAGGATGAGACCTAAACAGAACATCTCTCAGGCTGGCCCCGGAGCGAACATTAGAGCTAATGCATTTTCAACAGAGGAGCTAGTGTTAACAAACATACAGTATAAACAATCGAGACAATTTGGGCGACTGACAACCTCCCGACCACACCAGAGTAACGTCAGTTGTTAGAAAGATTAGCTGACCGTTTTGTTTGATATAGCACAGAGTAATCAGCATAAATCTAAAAGCTCTGTTAATGACCTTTCTTAGATTATTTACTGCAGAGCAACTCACCACAGAAATATACTGGACAACAAGGACAAGGTACTTGAGTCATCTTCAGTACTCAGTGACTGAGTACAGAAGATGACTCAAGTACCTTCATTGAAGATGGACAACTCCTGTACGACTGAGAGCTTGAGCTATGGTCACAACCGGCCGTACGGGCTTCTACGGCCGGTCTACGTGCACAAACCGCAAGAAAACGCACGGAGAGCGCGCCTGTGACGTGCGTGTGACGTGTTTATTTTGGAGCCGCAGACCCTCCGCAGAGGTTCTTTGACATGTCAAACAAACTCTACGGGCGTTTACGTTTTTTTCAGGTTGCACGAAAACTCCGATGTATAAAGCTTCAGAGCTGCCTCTGACCAGGTACAAAGTACACCGTTTTTGCAATATTCCAAGGGGAAGAGGGAAGGCGAGGAGAGAACAGGAGTCAGAGAGGGAGGAGAGAAAAAGGGTTATGCCTGTGTGACGCGCAGCAGCTTCACCAAAGGTTTTTTTTTTTTTTATCTATGTATGCAAATATAAGACATGTAGTCACCGTGGCTTTCGCTCTCCAGCTCCTGGAAAAGTGTGTCATACTGCCCAAACATGCGCCTTCTCTGTATTCAAGAGCTATTCCCTCCAAATTTCCCGGTAATCTCTGAGATAAACACACGACATACAGATCGTGTGCAGTTCTTGCAAACTTCATACGATGCCCGCATGGAACCCACGGTCAGTACGTTTATTGCAGGTTGGTCGTGCGTTTGCTGCTGGAATGAAGCGACAGCGGCACGTCCGAGCAGCCCACGTGTGACACACAGTGGGTGCGCGGTGATCTGAACACCACAACTACGTTTTACACCAACAAAAAATAAACGCAGCGATTTGGAAACGCAAGAAGACGTACAGCCGGTTGTGACCGAGGCTTTACACAGACATCTTGCTGCCCACTTTGGAGAGACACCCTTCTCTTGGCACGCAGACTGGAGAAGACCACCAGAAAATTAGCAGACGAGAGGAACCACCTCAGGTTCAACCTTAGACAAGACTACTGAGTACAGAAGATGACTCAAGTACCTTCATTGAAATGAGCAGTTTTGCTTTAACAATTACAACAATGCATGTGGTTTGGCCAACGCTATTGTTATGTCCACATCGAATATAGTTTGACCCTGAAAAAGATTCATACAATCTTTTTCAGTGTATTAAATGTAGTGCTTTCCCACATTCACACTTTCATGTGTTGGCAAGGTGGGTGAAGTGTCTTGCACAAGGACACAAAAATGACATTCAAGCCACCGACCTTCTGGTTATAAGACGACCCGCTGTACCATTGTCACCCCAAGCAAATAAAGTGCAATTATTAATATCCCCTGTCTACAAATGTGAAAATAAATGTGTTGAAATTGTGAATGAATTGTGGAAAAAAGAAGGAATGAAGAATACATTGGTGCGAAATTGGGAAAATATTAGTGATGAAAATGGGCAAAAAATAGGCAAAAGAAAATGGGAAAATGAGAAAACATTGGGGCAAGAATAAGAAAAAAGTGTGAAAAATATGTGGGCAAATATTAAGCACAAAATATGGAAATGTTTTAATTAATTGGGCAAAATGGGGGAAAAATACTTTCATATTTGAGCTGAGACAACCAAGTCACTTCCTTTAATGATGTCCCTGGACCCAACCGCAAAAACACCTACGCATACACACTTAGGGTACTTGCACACATACAAACTGTTGTAATTCCTACACCGTTCATCTGATTTGGATGTAAATACCCTAAAATTAACTAAAATTAAACTGCAGACTAAAAGTCTGCAGTTTAAACACATCTTGGTTGTTTCATTTGGTGGTTTATAGGAATTAAGTCGCTGTCCCGATATTAATGGACCTGACTGTATGTTCCCTGTTTACTCATAAAGAGACTTGTTGCATAAAGTCATTGGCTGTTCATTGAAAGCGGCTGATGAACAAGAGTGGAGCACAAGCACATATACTACACACATACAGTATACACAGAGAACATCGACTGGGCTGATGTACTGTAGGTTGGCCCAAAAGAGAGGCAGATCGTAGTTTACAATATGCTCTCGAAGTATTTCACAACAGACAGTTTTTCACAATTTATTTTGGTTGTGCCAGCTCCCAGTTTGTGCATATACTTGCGGCTGCGCCAGTGAGACAAAGAGCCACTACAAGGATGCGGCATGCATGCGGCTCTGGAACCCATGCAGGCCTCTGTCCTAGACTCTCACATTTCATTTTCAAACCTGTCCCTTCCCTGCCCATCCCACAGAGTCCCACACCCTCTTCCCCCCGGCTGTTGCACGGTGACTCTCCATACAGGTCCTGACCATGGCTACCAGTGCTGTCTGCTCACTGCCACCATTAACGGTGACTGCCATGACATTAATGGGAACATAATCAGCAGGTCGTTAAGAGACCAATTACACACATTACTAATCTGAACATTACACATTACAACAGAGCAGCTACACCTATAATCCATTATCTTTATGCTGTGAATCAATTAGCTTTGTGGCTTGTACGAGCCCCCGCATAACACTTCTCAATTATCAGGTGAGACAGAAAAGGAAGGTGACACTATCTGTCCGCCTCGCCGTCTGAGGAAGGCTTATTTTCATAGTGTAATTACTCTTTAGAAAAAAACACAAAATATGTGTTTATATAAGAATCTTAAAATGTTTTAAATCTGCTAACCCTGTAGTTTAGGGCTCCACATGTTTCAGTTAGTTAGAGTTAGGAAATCTTCATGTTCGTGGGTGTTGTACAGGCCATATTTATTTGAGAAACTTAGTAGTTCAATCTCTCTATTTTGACTTGTACTTGAGTAATATGATCTCAATTTGACAGCACTGTCTGACTACTACTAATACAAGTTTGTAAATTCATGTTGATATATAGACTTTGAACATTTTAGTTTTTTCAAATCTAATTTGAAACCGTTGATGTATGTTTTAAAAAACATACATCAACATTTTTTAAAAATCTATAGTTTCCACATGATTTGATGCTCTGTCTATTGTATCACAGCAACATCTACTCATACATCAGACGTTTATTATGCTCAGATAGTTATGTCGTACTTAAATAGTATATTGAAGGAAAATTATTTCAAAGTGATGTTGAGTAAATCTTTCTGCTGACTACCCACCTCTGTCTGTTTGTGCACAGCGACTAAAACCCACAGAAAACTCTGGAAGCTCAGAAAGCAAACATGCTGTACCTGAAGGGCCCATTGTGACGGAAGTGTTCTCTAAAAGTGTGCTGTTCCACGTCAAAGGAGGCGCACTGGCGACGCAGGCTTGCCACTTGGATGGCCTGCAGCGGCGCCACCTGCTGTTTGACTAACACCGCCTGTTTCTTCAGATTGTTCCACTTCTCTGGCAGCTCCTGGAGGCAGACACAGATAAACACATCCAGATTTGTGGCTGTGATTAAGACCGGCAGAGCCGGCAGGCAGGGAGCAGCCAGGAGGAGCAGGAGAGACGGGGGAACTGCAACAGTCCAAATTGCAGTTTCAGTGGCAGGAAGTAGCCATGGACTACAATAATGGACAATATAATAACATCCTGTCTCCACAATGTTTAAATGTAGCATATAAAATCTACTCACCGCATACTCCAGACCTGTGATTACAAAGATGTTTGAAATTACATTCATCTATCAATCCAAAGGTTACAGTGGGTTGCATAAGTATCTGTACCCCTTTAACATTTTGACACTATATGGTCCACAAACATATATATATATATATATATATATATATATAATAGAAATTGCATGTGAAAGACACACACTAAGTGACACATAATCATGAAGAGAAATGCAATGTATACATGTTTTGAACTTTTTTATTCATAAAAATCTGAAAAGTGGGATGTGTAAAAGTATCTATACCCCTTTCCTTTTAGTGCAACTAATTGCCTTGAGAAGTTGGCTGAAGATTTCTGAATGATCACATGTTGACCCAATGACTAAGCAGAGTCTACCTGTGTGTAATCTAATGTCAGTTCGAATACAGCTGCTTTGTGATGGTCTCAGGGGTCTGTTAAGAGACTATTCGGGAGCAGACAGCACCAAAACATTTTTTTGCCTTGACAAAGACACATTACTGTCGAAACACGTTGGCTGTCTACATGATTTAATAAAGGACTTTTAAATTTTTGTACACAGAAGTGCCTCGGATATATCTTTTGACTGCGTGAACACAATTACACAGCAAGTCACTCTTCTTTGGTTTTATTATTGCACCGGCTCCATCCTTGAAGAGCACCCTCAGAGCACTCTCAAAGCTACAAAGTAGACCTGATGCGCTCACACGTCTATCTATATGCTTTCATAACTCTTGGGAGCATTCCTTGCGCATTCGAAGGCTTCAGTTTTAATTTCTGGATATTTCTTCAATCCAGAACGGATTGAAGAGCTTCCATTACTTTCGTATCCGCCGCCATTACCGAACTACAACCAGCAAATGCGGCGGTTGGAATTCAACCGATGTAACGCAGCCACTAAGATCAAGCCCAGACGTACATGTAGGGAAAAGATAATTGACCGGAGTTTACGGATGGCAAAAGCCAGGCTACAAGAGGCGCTACAGGAAACAAAAAAGGGGCAAACGAGGAGGTAATCCAGGCAAGACTTAGAGCTCAGCCACACAAGCCTTCTATCCCAACTATTGTCAGAATCAGAATCAGAATAGGTTTTATTGCCATTGTTATGAACAGGTTCACAACTAGGAATTTTACTTGGCACATTTGCCCAGGCGCGCCAATCGTGCCAGGGCGACCATTAAATGGTGCCCCTTTTTTGCTGAAATTAGAAATCACAAGAAGCAATAAAGCAAGTACATACATACACAAATATACACAGTTGGATAATACACACGTGCAGAAAACATGCTGGAAATGTTTCTTTGGCACAAAAGGTAGGGGTAGTGGGGGCTAGAGAGATGATGAGTGAGGCAGACTTAGAAGGAGGGGGGAGGTTAGTGGTGGGTCCTTTCGAGTTATGAGTATGAAGCTCCTTCCAGAGACCTTGGAAATAGTTTATGTTTTTGTTTGAGCCCGGCTCCAGTCCTTTTCAAGTCCTTTCACACGTGGCTTGGCCTTGGTGGGGGATGCTGAGATTGCACAGGAGAGATAACGACCCAGCTGTTCTCCTGTGTTCCATGAAGGATAAATTATTCAACTTTAAACTTTAAAATCATTATGCTTTTTTTCCTGGTTTTCAACATTATTCAGACATCCGCAGCAGGTAGCGGCCTCCTCAATCCCTCCATAGTTCTGCTCAGCCCCGAGATCTGTCCCAAGACCTCTCGAGACATTTCTCCCGACCAAGCCAAGGTGTCTTCCGTAATCCTTCCTCGTAACGAGAAGAAAGGTCTTTAAAAAGCTCCTTGCTTTTCGCTACTTTCCGTTGTAATTCCGTCTTGTGCTCGCTGACCATGCCAAAATGCTCCTTGATTTCCACGGACAGCAGCGGGGTCTCCTTTTTTTCTGCCAGTTTTCCCACTTTGCGATAAACCAGGGCAACTCCTAGTCCTGTAAGCAGGTACCCTGCTATCATAAGCCCAAAAAGATAAATATCTCCGACATCTTCCACAGAGAGGGGGCCAGACATACAACCTTCCACCTATTCCATGAATCGATCCATAACTGGCCCAAAATGTGCCTTCTGGACAAGTAGGCTCCCCCACTGCCCCATTTCATTGAGAAAACTCTTGTCAATTGCGCTGAGCGACCAGTTGATCAATTCCATGGTTAGCCGGTTCAGGAGCGCAGTGAGCAGCGAGTCCAGATAGAAAATAAAATAAAGTCAGACAAGACAAGACACTAGCTGAAAGCGGGTGCAGGAGCAGGAGCAGTCAGAAAAACATGTTCTCATTCGATAGGGACAGAAAGCAAAAAAAATTTACGTTCACATCCAGTGAACATACACAAACTGGATTATGTTCGTCTGCTACGCTCCTCTCAGAAGATAGTGAAAGACAGTTGTGTTTTTATATTCACTGAGACTTGGCTCAGTGGTAATATACCGGACAGTGGAATCCAGCTTGAGGGGCTTCCTGCTGCAGAGCGGACAGAGTGATCTCCAAGGCAGGAAAGACGCACGGAGGTGGTCTCTGTGTCTACACAGAGACCACGCCTGGTGCTGTGACGTCGCCGTGGTCTGCAGACACTGCTCACCCCTCGTGGAGTTTATGATCATTAAGTGTCGACCTTTCTACCTGCCCAGGGAATTTACTGTTGTACTGCTTGTGGCTGTGCACATACCGCCCACCTCCAACATCCAAAACAGGAAAGAGGCACTGAATGAACTGTTCCAGAGTGTCAGTGACCAACAGACAGCCCACCCAGATGCCTTTCTCATCTCGTCTGTGGGAAGGGATAAAGACCATCACAGACTATAGGCCTCCTCCACGAACCTGTGACAGTGACACCTCCCTGTTGCACGCTCTGAATGTAGGGCTGTAACTAACGATTATTTTGTAATATATGAATCTATCGATTTTTGTTTACCATTAATCGCTTAATCGATTGGCTGTGTGGTGTAGGAAAATTGTATGTTTTCAATTTTTGTTATCCCATCAAGCTAAAGTAGCACCGCTTGAGGACGTGTTGATGGAGTAAACTTAAAGTGAATGTTTGTTGGAGGCTCTTAGCGCTAATTCTGATTTCTGATTTGCTGAGACACAGACAGATATTCATGAAATTTACAATGTACAAAACACTACAGACCCTAGCTATAAAACCAAAGTAGGTTTTCATGAAAAATACAACATTTTCATGTCATTTGAGTCTGTGTGAACCAGAAAACGATAAATTGATTACTAAAATAGTTGTCAGCTATTTCAATAATCCATTAGTCGTTGATTAATCAATTAGTTGTTTCAGCCCTGACTGAACGCATTGTTTGCTGGTTTCCAGGAACTCAACAGAGTTGACAAAAGTCAACAACCCCTCCAGAGGACCAGGTGCTGAAGCTATCTCCAGAGAGTGTGAGAAATGCTTCAAAGCAACCACCATCATTCCGGTGCCAAAGAAGTCACCACTTCCTGCTTTAATGACTACCGCCCAGTAGCACTCACTCCAATTCTTATGAAGTGCTTCGAGCGGCTCGTCATGGACCACATCAAGTCTGTTCTCCCTCCCACTCTGGACACATACCAGTTTGCTTATCGGTCCAATCGCTCAACTGAAGATGTCATCTCCACTGCACTTCATTCAGCCCTCACTCACCTTGAAACAAAGGACTCTTACGTTAGAATGCTGTTTTTAGACTTTAGCTCAGCATTCAACACTATAATCCCACAGCAGCTAATGCACAAACTGCTCCACCTGGGGATCAACACATCACTGTGTAACTGGCTGCTGGACTTTCTGACGGGGAGACCACAGGCTGTACGTGTCGGCGGCAAGTCCTCCAGAACCATCACACTGAACACGGGGGCTCCCTAGGGCTGTGTGCTGAGCCCCCTCCTGTTCACTCTGCTGACCTATGAGTGCACTACAAAGTACGACTCTAACCTCTTCATCAAGTTTGCAGACGACACAACAGTGGTGGGTCTCATCAGCAACAGAGACGAGTCAAACTACAGGAGTGAGGTGAGCAGTCTGGCCATGTGGTGCACACAGAACAATCTCTCTCTAGGCAATGCAAGACAAGGCAAATTTATTTATACCGCGCGCCTTACAAAAGAAGATAATGCGAAATTACGCTCAGGTTAAGTTAAGGCAAAGCACATATAGACACATCATGACATGGAAATACATAGCACACAAGGTCACGTGCGAAATTTTTTCTTGGGGCTATGAAGGATGACCGGCCATTGACCGGGGGCGGGGCTTAAGAAACGTATTGAGGCAGACGCAGAAAGACAGGGCGTTGTTAGGGAGGGGGTATGTGTGTGCGGTTATTTACAGTCTGAAAGTCAGTGTTATGCAAAATATGACCCAGAGCTCAGTCCTTATCTGGTTTAGCTCCGTGGTTTGGCCTTGAAGGAAAGTGTTGACGGCGTAGGCGAGATAAGAGGTCTCTAAATGTGGAGAAGACAAAAGAGATGGTTGTGGACTTTCGAAGAGCGCAGGTCCAGCATGCTCCTCTAACAATCAACGGTGCTGCAGTGGAGAGGGTGACCAGCACCTGGGTGTGCACATTAGAGAACCTCTCCTGGACCATGCACACTACATCACTGGTCAAGAAAAGTAATCAGCGTCTCTACTTTCTCCACAAGTTGAGAAGAGCCAGACTCCCAGCCTCCATTATGTGCAACTTCTACAGAGGGAATATAGAGAGCATCCTGACCAGCTCCATCACTGTGTGGCACTTCTACAGAGGGACTATAGAGAGCATCCTGACCAGCTCCATCACTGTGTGGCTCTTCTACAGAGGGACTATAGAGAGCATCCTGACCAGCTCCATCACTGTGTGGCACTTCTACAGAGGGAATATAGAGAGCATCCTGACCAGCTCCATCACTGTGTGGCTCTTCTACAGAGGGATTATAGAGAGCATCCTGACCAGCTCCATCACTGTGTGGCTCTTCTACAGAGGGACTATAGAGAGCATCCTGACCAGCTCCATCACTGTGTGGCACTTCTACAGAGGGACTATAGAGAGCATCCTGACCAGCTCCATCACTGTGTGGCTCTTCTACAGAGGGACTATAGAGAGCATCCTGACCAGCTCCATCACTGTGTGGCTCTTCTACAGAGGGACTATAGAGAGCATCCTGACCAGCTCCATCACTGTGTGGTTCTTCTACAGAGGGACTATAGAGAGCATCCTGACCAGCTCCATCACTGTGTGGCACTTCTACAGAGGGACTATAGAGAGCATCCTGACCAGCTCCATCACTGCGTGGCACTTCTACAGAGGGACTATAGAGAGCATCCTGACCAGCTCCATCACTGTGTGGCACTTCTACAGAGGGACTATAGAGAGCATCCTGACCAGCTCCATCACTGTGTGGCACTTCTACAGAGGGACTATAGAGAGCATCCTGACCAGCTCTATCACTGTGTGGCACTTCTACAGAGGGACTATAGAGAGCATCCTGACCAGCTCCATCACTGTGTGGTACGGCACCAGCACTGCCTCCTGCTGAAGGAGCCTCCAGTGCATTGTGAGAGCAGCAGAGAAGATCTACGGCGCCCCTCTCCCCACCATTAAAGAGATGTACTCGACCCATCTCACCCGCAAAGCCGTCAGAATCACCAGGGACCCTACGCACTAGAGCTGGAAATGGGAGCCCGCGGGCATAAAGCCCGACCCCGACCTGAGCCCGAACAACAAACTTGAATTGTTGGCCCGAGCCTGAAACAAACCTGACGCAAAAAGTTATGTATTTAATGACCGGTCAGAGCCATTTATTTCAGCAGCAGAAGCTGCGGTACGTGCGTGGTGTAGGACATGTTACCTAAACCCGATTGAGATGCTGTGGCATGACCTCAAGAAAACCATTCACACCAGACAGCCGAGGAATCTGTTGAACTGCAACAGTTTTGTAAAGAGGAATGGTCCAAGATTCATCCTGATCGTTCAAGTCTAATCTGCAACTACAGGAAACGTCTGGTTGAAGTTATCGCTGCCAAAGGAGGGTCAACCAGCTATTGACTCTAACGGTGTACTTATTCCACGCCATCTTGTGAATGTTTACATGTTATTGCCAATTAAAACATGATAAAATGTACATGTTTGGGTGGTATTAGTTCAGGCAGACACTGTTTAATCATTCTTATGATTTTGATGAAGATTAGACCACATTTAGCGAACAATTTAGGCAGAAATGTGAGAAATTCCAGACGGTGTACTTACTTTTTTTCACCACTGTATATTTATTCAATCGATAACGTTTCAGCAAAGCCTTCTTCAGATAATTTATTCTTTTTTCTTTTTTGAACCACAGTGAGCATTAGCCTTAAACATCGTAAATTATGAACGAGCCAACTGGTTTGGCTGCTGTCAACCCATGATTTACAAGTGACGTTAAAGCATCAGCTATTACTTTACTTTACTTTACTTTATTTGTCTCCCTTGGGAGAAATTTGGTTTAGACAGGGACTTGCTAAACATTAAGACACCACAAATACAATATGTTACGGCCCCAGGCCTTCAGTGTCCCTCCCTATTGTTGGTTCTATTTGTGTGGTGCTAATTTCCCCTTTCCCTCCATGGAAAACCTGGCTGTGTGGGCCCTGGTCTGGGATTGGAGGACTCGTTTCATGCTCTGTTCTGGTTGGCTGCTCGTCCCTGGTCCTGATTGGTTCGGTATCGGAACACCTGGCCCCAATCAACCTGGTGCTGCAGCCACGTCTATATAAGCCCACACCAGAGAACATTCAGGGCTGCTGGTCTTTGTGGCCTGTATGCCATATTGTTTGTGTTCGTTTGTGCCACTTGTTATTTTGTTTCGTCATGTTCGTATCTGAACACGTTTTGCCATGTTCAAATCTGTGTATGTGCCTGTGTCCCGTTCGTGTCAGTAATGACTTTGTGTGTGTCTAGGACCACTCGAGTTTTTGTAGGCTGCTGGCCTTGGTGGCCAGTATGCCGTTTTGGTTGTGTGTCTCTCCTTGGAATGTTCGCTATACAGTATGTGACGTGGGATCG
Organism: Neogobius melanostomus; assembly: GCA_007210695.1. Taxonomy (NCBI): domain Eukaryota; kingdom Metazoa; phylum Chordata; class Actinopteri; order Gobiiformes; family Gobiidae; genus Neogobius; species Neogobius melanostomus. Next base: position 788,848 of record VHKM01000157.1, read on the forward strand.
AGAGACACTCGTTTAGTTAGAGTCATGACTTTGTTTTGTGTTTGTTAGGCCTAATTTGTGTACTTCGATTTTGTTTGGTTAACCTTTGTACATATTGTAAATAGCCTTTGTTTGGTTATTTTTGTTTACCCTTTGTTGATTTTACCCTGTACATCCCTTTTATTAAATTGCAACTTAACTTCATCCATTTTACATCTTGGTTTTTGTTACTTCCTTTCAATCTAGCAGAGCCGGGTTGTAACACAATACACAAAGGCGGCACGGTGGCACATCGGTTAGTGCTCGTGCTTCACAGCTAGAAGGTCTGGGTTTGATTCCTACCAGGACGGGGCCTTTCTGTGTGGAGTTTGCATGTTCTCCCTGTGTCTGTGTAGGTTTCCTCTGGGTACTATGGTTTCCCCTACCACTAAAAACATGTACAATAGGCCAGGATGAATGAGAGTGAGCATGGGGGACAATGGATGCAAATTAGCCCAAGGCTACAATCTGGTGTGGCTTGTTTACATGCATGAGACCCATGTATGTTCATTAACATGCACTGTCCTGACCAATTAAAAAAAAAAAAAAACATTTAACAATGCCGCACTAGCGCTGATTGTGAACGTACATGCAATTTAGCACCAGGCTCAGTCAGTGAGACCTTTATTGATATATAAAAGCGACTACCATTCCAGCGTGACACATTAAGACATTAAGCTCATAGAGACAGAAGTGCTGCACATGATTTAGGGCTGCACCATTAACCTTTATCACATCCAAATTGAGGTTTGAGCTACTGCAGTACCCTAACGACAGGGGACTGAATTTTTATTTTATTTTTTTTCCTGCCTTGCACCTCCATGAGTGATATGTTCGCCAATCAGAATGATCGCTGCCTTTGGCTGCTGCCAATCAGAAGTCACTGCAGGAGAATCATGTTAGTCTGCCCTGCAGTGCACTAGACTCCAAACTGCCAACTACTCTCACCGCTAGCAACAAACAATACGCGTTTCATTAGGTCACATCTAATTGTAACATCTTTACAGACGGTTTTGACGTAAATATGAGGCGGATTTTCATAAAACCAGCAGCCTTGTGCCGCTTGTGAGTCAAAGAGCGCTTTTATGGAGCTGAATAGAGAGAGAGAGTGTGAGAGCGCCATGTTTATTTGAGAATAATTAAAGCTAAAGTGTTTTCTGACAATAATGCCTTTTGCAGATTTGCACCTTGTTGCTGCATGAAACTGAAAAGTAATAAATGAGTGACTTGGTCATTAAGAGCAGTTTTAAAAGTGTATATATGCAGCTCAATGCTCAATTGCATGAAAAATAAATCATAGACTATAGGTATATAAAATATTAAAATCTCAAATCGAATCACAATTGCAATATCGTCAGAAAAATTACAATTCTTTTTTTTGGTCAAAATCGTGTAGCCCTAACCAGATTACAGCTAGTATTTATCCGTAGACCCTCAGAAACACCAACATTTGATTTTAATTGTTTACCTTCTGGGTATCTGGAAGGATAGGTAATGTGTATAACATATTTACCAAAAAACCCTAAATACCCTGCCTTTAACTTACCCATAAAACTGTCCTTTTGAATATAACAACCAGCTTACCTCCAGCTGCTTGTAGACCACATCGGGGAGCTCCTGGTTGTATTCTCGCAGCAGGGCCAGGGTTTGCTGGAGCGGCTCAAATATGGCGTCTGTGGTGCTCTGTCGGTCTTTAACAGCCAGCAGGTGAGACATGACCACTACCAGGCCGCCGTAGTCTCCCTCGTCCACATGCTGTCCCAGGCCCTGCACTGTGCCACTGATGAACTGCTCCAGCTCTGACAGGCTGAACACACAAGGGCTTTTCACAATACCTGCCTTTTCATCATTCATCATTGATTTTCATGCACATTTTGAAGTTTCACATAAGTGACGACTAATGGCAACACCAACATTTGCGTTTGAAACCCCTCATTTGCATAAAAACTGAACTCCGCTCACTTGAGGTATTTTTTGATTTTTGCGAATAAGCGTTAATGTTCTCTTTAGAAGATAGAAAGAGCCAGTTTGAGGAAGTCATGTCTGGTCACTTCTGACATACAGTGAGGAAAATAAGTATTTGAACACCCTGCTATTTTGCAAGTTCTCCCACTTAGAAATCATGGAGGGGTCTGACATTGTCATCGTAGGTGCATGTCCACTGTGAGAGACATAATCTAAAAAAAAAAATCCAGAAATCACAATGTATGATTTTGTAACTATTTATTTGTATGATACAGCTGCAAATAAGTATTTGAACACCTGAGAAAATCAATGTTAATATTTGGTACAGTAGCCTTTGTTTGCAATTACAGAGGTCAAACGTTTCCTGTAGTTTTTCACCAGGTTTGCACACACTGCAGGAGGGATTTTGGCCCACTCCTCCACACAGATCTTCTCTAGATCAGTCAGGTTTCTGGGCTGTCGCTGAGAAACACGGAGTTTGAGCTCCCTCCAAAGATTCTCTATTGGGTTTAGGTCTGGAGACTGGCTAGGCCACGCCAGAACCTTGATATGCTTCTTACAGAGCCACTCCTTGGTTATCCTGGCTGTGTGCTTCGGGTCATTGTCATGTTGGAAGACCCAGCCTCGACCCATCTTCAATGCTCTAACTGAGGGAAGGAGGTTGTTCCCCAAAATCTCGCAATACATGGCCCCGGTCATCCTCTCCTTAATACAGTGCAGTCGCCCTGTCCCATGTGCAGAAAACACCCCCAAAGCATGATGCTACCACCCCATGCTTCACAGTAGGGATGGTGTTCTTGGGATGGTACTCATCATTCTTCTTCCTCCAAACACGTTTTGTGGAATTATGACCAAAACGTTCCATTTTGGTCTCATCTGACCACATGACTTTCTCCCATGACTCCTCTGGATCATCCAAATGGTCATTGGCAAACTTAAGACGGGCCTTGACATGTGCTGGTTTAAGCAGGGGAACCTTCCGTGCCATGCATGATTTCAAACCATGACGTCTTACCAACAGTAACCTTGGAAACGGTGGTCCCAGCTCTTTTCAGGTCATTGACCAGCTCCCCCCGTGTAGTTCTGGGCTGATTTCTCACCTTTCTTAGGATCATTGAGACCCCACGAGGTGAGATCTTGCATGGAGCCCCAGTCCGAGGGAGATTGACAGTCATGTTTAGCTTCTTCCATTTTCTAATGATTGCTCCAACAGTGGACCTTTTTTCACCAAGCTGCTTGGCAATTTCCCTGTAGCCCTTTCCAACCTTGTGGAGGTGTACAATTTTGTCTCTAGTGTATTTGGACAGCTCTTTGGTCTTGGCCATGTTAGTAGTTGGATTCTTACTGATTGTATGGGGTGGACAGGTGTCTTTATGCAGCTAACGACCTCAAACAGGTGCATCTAAATTTAGGATAATAAATGGAGTGGAGGTGGACATTTTAAAGGCAGACTAACAGGTCTTTGAGGGTGAGAATTCTAGCTGATAGACAGGTGTTCAAATACTTATTTGCAGCTGTATCATACAACGCAACGCAATTTGCAACGCAAATTTCTGGATTTTTTTTTTAGATTATGTCTCTCACAGTGGACATGCACCTACGATGACAATTTCAGACCCTCCATGATTTCTAAGTGGGAGAACTTGCAAAATAGCAGGGTGTTCAAATACTTATTTCCTCACTGTAGTTCATTTCAACTTTGTTTTCTTCAGAGATGACAAAAAGCAAAATGTAAATGTTGGCATCTAATCACGATATTTGTGTAAAACATATTTCCATCTTGTCAGCAGGCCAATAACGTAAAACCTGCCAATAATCAGCCAATAACGTAGTGACTGACTGACATTATCGGTGGCAAATTGTTATAGTGTTATTGGCTCAACAGTGTTGTTACGTTATTGGCCTATTATAACGTTATCGGCTTATTACATGTTGAAACAGGACAAATCTATTACATTATTGGCCTGTTATAATGGTATCGGCCTTTATTATGTTATCAGCCGTTATTGTGTTATCGGTTCCTACAGGGATGCTGCATAAATTCACCTGTTGGTAGCGTGTTCAATGAGATGCTGTTTAAACATGAAGCTCCATTTCTTGACTATGTTGAGTAGAGCGTTCTTCATGGCACGACCATCGACCCTCAACCAGCCATGGAACACTCGGATGGGCTGCAAACTCCGGATTTCCTCATAGATCTTTTCATACCTACAAAACAACTAACAATTATCGGGGAAAAAAGGACAACATTTGGTCTTCAGTTGGTGGTCATTTCTTTGTTTTGGCACTGCGCTGCCTTGCTTGTAGTTATTCGGGGAGTGTTTATGATGGGAGTAGAAAAGTACTTTATGAATGAGAAGATTTCCTTACCCATCCACTTGTTCTCTGAAGCTGTCCAGAGTGGGGGGTTTCTCTGGGATGCCACTCTCTGCGTACATCTCCATCTCTTGGCTGGTCAGCACATGACCATAGAGCAGGAACTGCCTCATGAACTCCCTGCGTTCCTCCATGTAAAGGTAGCTGTAGGGCTCCAGAGAGCTCCTGAAGTCAGCGCAGGAGGCTATCCCACTCTGCACACGGCTCAACAAGTGCTGACGCATATCCAGCAGGTCGGCCATATCCTCCATATCAGCCTGGATATGCATGAAACCAGTGTTCATTTTGACAACATATTGTAATTTAGTTTTAGTCTTAGTCTTTTTGACAAAAATGTAATTTCATTTTAGTTCAGATTTAGTCAAAAAAATGCTCTTCAATTTTAGTCTAGTTTTAGTCGACTAAAATTGCATGTCAATTTAGTCAACTAAATTTAAGACAAATTTAGTCAACTTTACATTTATAATATTTATTATAATCATAATTAATCGAGGTCCTCTGCTTTATGGAGCTTCTGCCACATAAATAAAGCTCAGAGCTGTTTCTTTGGCAGTGAATGTAAATGATATGGCTCTAGAACTGTCAGTGGACGTTTGGATCATTTTGGTCTCTTCTTTTAATTTTTATCTAGTCTTATTTTAGTCGACGGAAATATCTGGACATTTTAGTCATTTGACTGATACACGACTCACAGAGTGAAGCACTTTTTGAGACATTTGACCCTTTGGTAACATGACTTGCTGTTAGCGAAACATGCTCCAGTGCAGTGTTTCGAAGCAATCTGCTTCAGGAAGAGCCATACAAGCACCCGAGCTCAGAGTTTTTGCCCATCACCAAGTATTGTGATTTTTGTCAATTAGACCACGTTTTATATGAATCAAATTTAAAAAAGCAAGCCTCTACTCATCTCTACAGCATGTCTTTACTCATCCAGTTCATCGGTGACTTGTAACAAACTGATCAGTGTGCGGTGTCAGCCCCAATGGTAATGGCCAGATGGCGGTATGTTCTATTCAGAGCAGGGCCGTTTCTCAATCCATTACATTACATCCATTACAGAGTCTGCACCGGGAACAGCAGTCCAGCGCAGCTTCAGGGCACTGACCCAAGAGAGCCCAGAGGAGGCACAGCAGAGACACCACGCCTCCACCTGATCATTACCCACAATCCGTTTGGCTTTGAGCATGTGGCTCACTGCGAGCCTCCTCCGCCTGCCTCCTGAGCGCGCTCTGAGCCACGCTCCAGCTGATCAACATCTGATCAGGTACATGGAAATAAACACGCCAATGTTAAATCATTTATCCCCAGAGAAGCGTCTCCTGCTCAAGACAGTTTTGACTGGGGTTCTGAGCAGAGGTGTTAAAACAACTTTGGTCAAAGCTTTCATTTTCTCACAACGATCAGCAATAGCTTAATTAGTCGTATCGTCATGAACAGATTATTGAGGAAAAATGCATTTTATTTTTACATTAAGGGGGGCATTGCAGACAAATCTTTATATGGGAACTACAAAAAATATTCATATTTTAAAGTTTAAATTGTTTGTTTTCACAAGAATTTGTAACCTCCAAACAAGTACAAAATTTATAATTGACCTATTTTTTTAATTAATGTTTCAGTTTGCACATAACATAATTTAAAGCAGTACTAAGTAACTTGTTTACCTTCATAAATCCTTTCCGTAGTCCCTCAGGGGGTAATACAAGTGTTAATGGGATGATTGGGGGGTCTTTCATCTCCCCCTGGTGTCTCTGGCCAGAAAACCACAATTGCAACTTGACTGCCACCTGATCGGAGCAACCAATACACACTAATAGAATCCCGAAGCTAACAGGCTAACGGGCAAGGCTAACTGCGGGGTAGCACCACTTAAACAGTATTTACAGCCAAGTTTGAGTGAAAAAAATGCATCTCCATTGTATAATTGGATGTACAATATCCCTCTCTCCGTTTGTCTTTTCTGTCTGCGTAGTATTTATTATTATTTATCTCACGGACAATTAATGAGTAAAAAAACACAACATGCTACGACACCTGCAGTGGCACTTATGGCCTCTAGGGGCATGAGTTAGTACTGCTTTAATTACTTTACACAGAATGCCTCATGTAAAAAATTATAAATAATGTGAAACTGACTAATATGTACAATTTTCATTTTGTTAACTGCAAAAGATGTCTTTAAAACATCTTTCCTCTTGGCCTGCAGTGTCTCACCCTTTTATTTCATATGAGGGGATTTAATTTCATAAAAGCTCACAGCCCCATGTTAATGAGCTACTTCCTGTGATGTCATCGAGTTCACTCGTTCCAAACGCTGAAAAAGTTGAGTCCACAACTCCAGTCCAGGAGTTCACAAATTCGGAGTCTGCATTGTGAGAATTGAGAAACGGCCCAGAGCTGCTGGGGACAGCACGCAGCAGTGAAGCACTGAACCCTACAAGTCACGAAAAGTCACATTCTGAAATATTGAAATAAAATGCGGAAATTAAGGTTAAGTTAAAGTTAAGGGAAATTGACTATTTTAATTGTGGCAGAAAACAAAATCACGAGTGAAGAGTTTTATAACGTTATAAATGTTGTTAAAGCTTATTGTGCCCTGTTTTGTTAAACCCCTACTACCCCTCTGTTAAGTCTGCATCTGAAAAACCTTTTTAACCCAAGCCCTCAACTTAAACAGACTTCTGAAATAATAAAAAGTTAATCACTTTAGGTGGCACATGGAAGAGAATAAAAGAGACCAGTAAAACATTGTTGACAGCACAGTACTCTTCAGACTGTCTTCATGCCAATCACCCCATTCTCCCCATGCTCAGTGGTGACCGTGGTACTCTGTGTGGACATGTGCAGTACCTGATAATGCGGGGCAGAGCAGTGCTGGCCCACTCGAGGCACCAGTGAGCTCATTCTGAAGACTTCACTGATGAGGCCCTCCATCAGCTCCAGGAGGCTGTCTCCTGCTCCACTCTCCAGAGACGGATTGAAGATCAGGTCAGGGACCTTCAGGTCCAGCTGCACCTCCAGCAGAGGAGCCACACAGTTGTGATCTGGACACAGGAACGTTTCAGCTCCAAACAGCATAAGAATACCACTACATACGTGACAAATCCAATGAGCAGAAGTGACAGTTCAGGTCATGTCAAAGCTGGTCTCTTTGTCGCAAGATCGATCTATGTGATACAATGCTGTCAGTCTTCAGCGCTTGCCTAAAAAACATTTTATATACAGCTGTACATAGTTATATGCTTTATTTATATGCTTTTTTCAAGTGACTGCAAGTAAGATTGCATAATGTGGAGAGAGAAAGTATCCAGAAGTAAATTATCAAGCTCTCTCCGCTTCCCTCATGACTGGACCTGACTAACCGGTTCACAGGAAAGCTTCTCTTATTGGTCAGAGTGATGGCACTGGGGATACTGCTTAGTTAGTTTTTGGACTTGTTTGTTTCTGTTTCCTTGGTCCTTCAGTCGTAAGTATCATGTGCTGGTTTATTCGGATCTGTTATTGAATACTTGGAATCACAGGTGTTTTACGCATCACCCAGAGGAGGGTAGTACTTAGTTACATTTACTCAAGTACATGTACTTAAACAACTTTTGAAGTAACAGGACTTTTGCAAGCAGTTTTTTTTCATACAGTACTTTTTACTTCTACTTACTTAATATTAAAATGAAGTATCTGTACTTTTACTTGAGTAAAAAAATAATAATAACCAGTGCCTCTGTGAGTAAATCTTTAAGTGGCATTTTGACGAGTAAAAATATGTATTTTGTGTTGTATTTACTTAATTCTTCATAATGATTAATTTGTATATGTTTTTATGGGGGTTTCTTTGAAAATATTACATTTTTGACATGATTTTCATGTTTTGTTTGTCACAACTGAACAGACTTTTCAGCTCAGACTGTTACTCAGTACTGTCACTACTCAAATAACATTTTCTCTAAGTACTTTTTACTCTTACTTGAGTAAATATTGTGGCTCCCCTCCCACCTCTGGCATCACCCTTCCTAATCACCAGAGGCTGAGAGGAGCAGAGGGAGCTGGCTGCGCTCCACTCACACTTGAATCTCTGCCCAGTGAGTCGACACTGGACGACAGATCTGACGCCAGAGCAAGTCCACAACTATTTGATGGCCTACGCCAATAAAGGCAGACACCCAATCGACATCCAAACCTCCAAGGACATGTTGTGAAGATGCATCCAAGTTCTTCTGGCATGGAAGTGGTGTCTGGTTAGAGCAGCTAAATATTTTTATCAAACTGTCAACAGCACTTTCCAATCCCAGTAACAGTGTGTATGTGTTTTGGCAGCACCTGTGTTGTCCAGGAGAAACTTGAGAGAAGCCTGAATGCTGTTGAAGAAACCGTCAATGACCATGTCATCGATGTAGTCCACATAGGCCTCCACTCGACAGAAGAATCGTCTGCTCTCAGGAGCTGCAGGTTGCTCTACAACAACACCAGTACAATTAGGTTAAAACCCCTCAGAATCATTATGTCTCCGATCCATGTTACGCACGTCTGCCTCATACAATTCTTATCAAATTCATTTAATCGTTGGTATTATACTGCCAACACTAAGCATTTGGCCAGACAAATGTAAAGCAGTACTAAGTAACTTGTGCACCCTAGAGGCCATAAGCGCCACTGCAGGTGTCATACATGTTGTGTTTTTTACTCATTAATTGTCCGTGAGAGTAAATACTACGCTGACAGAAAAGACAAAGGGACAGAGGGTGTTATACATCCAATTACACAATGGAAATATATTTATTTTCACTCAAGCTTGGCTGTAAATACTCTTTAAGTGGCGCTAGCCCACAGTTAGCTTTGCCCCTTAGCCTGTTATCTTCTTCTTCGTGATTCCAATAGTGTGTATTGGTGACTCCGACCCAGTGACAGGCAAGTTGTAATTGTGGTTTTCTGGCCAGAGACACCAGGGGGAGATGAGAGACCCCCCAATCATCCCATTAACACTTGTATTACCCCAGAGGGACTACGGAAAGTAAACAAGTTACTTAGTACTGCTTTAAAAACTGTGTAGCATACTTTAGGTCCTTGGCCCCTTTGGTAAAATGTCTCTATCACGTCTATGACTCTGAGGCTGGAATAACACGAGGAGTCTATTTTTGAAGGATGCCACAGCTCAGTGAATGAAGCAGAACAGCCGCTGTCAAATATGGCGTATTGTCCAGTTTTAAATGCACCTTACTGTCTAAAGGTGGCACCTTTCCTTTGGTTCCTGACGGACAATAAAGAGCACTGGACAGAAAACAACACCTGTCCATGTCCGGACAGTCTTGTCCCTGTCTCTCTTGGGTGAGAAAGCTAGAGTGAGCTAGGACTTTCTGCAATCTGACATTAGCTTCAGACTTTTAATACAGGGGCTGATGATCAGAAGAGAGAGGAGTGGCGATATAAGCAGAGAAGACAGGGGAAAGAACAGGTAAATGCATAAACACTACGCATTGCCTAAAGATATAGATTTAAATCTAGAAAATAAATGAGCCCCTGTATTGTAAGTACATGAGCAGGCAGTAAACTATGTCATGTTTCACATGACCATACGGATCACAGACTGGAGACATCACAGGTCCAGTAAAAATGAAGCGTAAAGGAAATGACTTTTATGTGTACAAGGGTGCATGTTCATATTAGAAACTAACATGTTGAACCTCATCTTATCTGCTACATAATTCTCATTTCAAACTCAGAACAATCAGAGTGCAGTATTTCTCATGTGCAATCATTTGATCTATGCTTCAGTTACTTTTTATGATGTGTTTCTCCTGGATTAGACTTGGTTTACATGCAGTTTAGAGCCAGTGTAGTCTAAGTTAGGGCCCTTTTGAAGTCCTGAAATGGCTTGAAAAAGAGAGCCACTGAGATAAAGTAGTGCATAGCATAGCTCTTGTTTCATCTAATAGTGTGATATTTATAAAAGACAAAGATGTATGTGAATTATAGCAACGATGGAATGAATGCTAAAGTTATACTAACGTACAGTATATTCACATGGTTCACAAGTGTTTGTATTTATATTCTGACATTGCAATGGCCCACACAGTGTGATATGAGTTGCACCTTAAGGAGGAAATGTATCTTCTCTCCTGATGTCTGGATCATGGAGTAGAACTGGCCACCCTCTCCAGCCTGTCCTCCAGGCTGAGTAGGGTGTCTCTTCTTCCCTCCCTGCGCTCGAACATGGGAGCAGCCCAGGCCTTGGTGCACCTCTGGATCTCCTCCACATTGTCTTTGCTCCTCTGCAGACGGCTCTCTAGCTCACACACACGCTCCCGCACCTCCTGGATGTATGGCCAGACACCTACAGGACCAAACCAACACATTTTAAAGCAAATTATTACAAAGTTTGAAAAATCCCTTTGGCTTAAAGTTGAAGGTGAATGCAGTAGATCATAATATTTTCATGCCTTTTCTCATTTTTTCTTTTAAACCTCTATTTAACCAGAATAAACATATTTTTTTCAAGAGTGTCCTGGCAAAGAGGCAGAGGCAAACATAACAAACACAACTTACATTTGTATAAATGGGTGGGACTTTAATTAATTTCAGTTGATTAATTACAACGATTTTAACCCAATGAATCGGATTTCCCCCAATTTTTCCCCCCAAGCCGGAAATCCCAAACTGGAACCTTTCTATTTGCGTTTCTGGTACACCCGTAGATCTGACGCACATCCGCTCACAACAGCAATGGATGAAAGCGCTTCACTCGGCCCGTTGGGGACTCAGTTTTGTTTTAAAAAACGTCCTGATGGGACGATAAACACACGTACTGCTGTGTGCAAGTTGTACAATAAAGATTTTGTCACCGTAGTAATCAAGTCAAAAATACCATCTCAATGGTATGGTATGGCATCGCAAACAAACGCTCCAGCCAGCCCACTCTGGACAATATGACGGACTTCCGAGCCAGAAAGAAGCCCCTGTGAGAGGGTTTTCTCACGTGCTGGGCACATCATTCAGAAGAAAAGAGCCACACTCAGCGATGAAAATGTGAACAGGCTTGTTTGTTCTGGGTCATTCCGCCATATCGGTGCCTTTTCAGCTTTAAAACCGCCCCAAAAGTTTTTTTTTAAATGATTTTTCTTGATATATTTTAAATTGGCATATGTTTAGGTGTACAAAAATGTATGGGGGCCATCTCAGTCTCTCTGTTTCATTTTTGAATGGATTTTTCCTATTTGTCTTCCTCAGAATGGTAACAGGAATGAGTGTAACAGGAATGACAACATTTGACCAATTTGCCAATTGCAGGCTAATGCTACCTAGCACAGAAGCACATGCTGTACCCACTGAAACAACATTTCTGAGATATTGATTAAATAAGTTAGAACAGAAACATACTTGGATTGGATTGGATAACAAGAATATCGTTACATATTTTCCCCCTTCCAAATGTCCACAAAACTGTTCATGGAGTAAAATATCGAAGGGAGAGAGTCACTGATTGGTTTAGATTGTGGGAAAGTCGAGATCTGAATGCAACAACTTCTTGATTGTGATGTCATTGGACTGTGCCATTAATATGTGGAGCGTTTTTGTAGTTTGGTAACAGGAATGACAAAAAGTTAGGGACACACATAAAACGGCAAATGTTTCATAGAAATACTTTTTTTAATACTTAAAACAGTAAAATAATGAGATCTCTTAGTGGACAATGTATTTAAGTGATTATGTTGTAGCTCTAGCTACAATTTACACATTTTATACCTTATTAAAGATGAAAAATCACAGGCCAAAAAACACATTTTTATGAAAATTAGATTTTTTGATTTTCTTTTTTTATATATAAATATTACACATAAATATCTAAATAATGTTATGTAATAGTTGTCTTTCAACTACTGGTTGTGATTGCCATTGCAATTGTTAAACACTTAAAGGTGCTGTTTTATGGCCCTTTTGCTTTATTTACTGTTTACTTTTACATTATTATTACTGTTTAATGTACTCTACAAGTTACATGAGTGATTAGAGTTCCTAAAACACTTGAAAGCTAAATAGCTATAAATGCTCTTTATAGCATGCATCTGTTACTTGAATAACTTTACAGAGGGGTCATTCTGTGTGGTTTCACCCACAGCCTCCCAGGTGACCCTCTCAGATTTGTAACCACCGTTTCCGCTCCCGGGTGCTTTTTTTATAGCTTCACAAAGATGGGTCCTACTCAGAAAAGCTCAAAATGGCCCTCTAGTCTATGCAGGATTTGACCAGGCACTTCAGATTTTTTTCACAGATAGAAGCCATATCAGTCAGTGTGTAGCCAGAACATTATTTATCTAGCTCAAATTATTTCATGGTTAAATAAATATTCTGAATGCTAGTGCATTTCTAACCATCTATTCATTGTTAAAATAAAAAAAGACAAGGTTTATAATGACAGAAATGCAGATTCATGTACACAGACAAATATGAACATTTTTGTTTTACATGCATGTAGACACATTTGTTTACCTCAAAAACGCTGCAGAGTCTCACTAGCTTCATTATACAATCTGAAAGGAATATTCAATACTCAACATATTTCTTGAGATTACACGTTTGAACATTTCTGTTATTTTTTTCAAACTCCTCCTTCTGCAGCCTGTGCCATCTGCCAGTATGGTGGATCATCATAAGTACGTCCACAGCACATAGAATGTGGTGAAATGGTGGTTTACTGGGGGCCCGAATTTTTTTTTCCTCTTTCTTGTTTAATGACGTTTACAAATCCATCCTTTTCTTCATCATTTCTTTGCATTATGTTGCCAATGTACCAGTGAGCATCATAAACACAGGCAACATATTATCCAGGCTGGTACTGATCATGGTCAGCTTCAGGTTCTGCTTGGGGAAGTGTACACACACTAGTACACTGCAAGCCAAATGAAGAGGACTTCTGTTGGATATTGTCCTTGGTGAGATAGAAGAAATGTTCCTTTGATATTTGCACTTGTCCATCTGTACAAAAGCACACTAGTAAATCACATAAAGAAAGCAAAGCCTCAGATAAAAAAAAGGCTACTTCAGTGATGGAGCTGTTTGCCAATATAAAATCTCCAAGAACTTTGGCAATTTGTGCAGCCATCATCAGGACCATGGACTTGCCTCAGAATGGCACTTCTTTGTCACTAGCCATGGTGAGAGTCCCTGTGATGTGATTGGTGGAACTGTGAACATCTTGTAGCCAGAGAAAGTCTGCAGGCAAATATTGAGAATCAGATTCTCACTGCAGAGGACATGTAGAAATGAAGACCCACCATACTGGCAGACGGCACATGCTGCAGAAGGAGGAGTTAACAAAATAACAGAAATGTTCAAAAATGTGTAATCTCAAGAAATATGTATGCATTGAATATTCCTTTCAGATAGTATAATGAAGCTAGTGAGAATTCAAACTGAAAGATACATCTTCAGTGTTTTTGAGGTAAACATATGTATCTACATACATGTAAAATTAAAATGTTATGTTCATTTTTGTGTGTAAATAAATATGCGTTTCTGTCATTATAAACCTTGTCTTTTTATTTTAATAATGAATAGATGGTTAGAAATGCACTTGCATTCAAAATATTGTTAACCATGAAATCATTTGTGCTAGATAAATAATGTCTGACTACAGACTGACTGATAGGCCTTCTATCTCTGAAAAAAAAAGAAATAGTGCCACCAGATTAATTTGATCTAATTCTTGTTGTTATGGCCGACGTACATAAATTGGCCGTGGATATAATGTACTCAGTGTGAATGACACTGTTCTTCCGTCAGGCGGAAGATCAGGCCCAGAGTGTTCATGTCCAAAGCCGTTATTACAAGTACTGCATTAAACAGTTTTTAGGTGAGATTTTAGATCTTCGATAATTAACATTCTGTCCAAGTCGATATAAAGCCAATTATTACCCAATATGGTCTTGTGTAAGTTAGAAAGTTAGAAACAAATAATAACGTGAAGATGTTAAGTATTGTAAAGCATTTTAGTCACCAAAATGATAAATACTGCGTGCTCCTCTGTGGTGGGTTAATATTCTATAGTGTGCACTGTTCTACATGATTATTTTACTTGCCAACATTGTGAATACTATGTAGGATTAATTGCAGCATCACAGAGTAAAGCTGCACTGGCCTTTGAAGTGTGTATGAAGAGTGTGATCATAATCCACAAGGTAAATGATTCCATCTCACATCTGAGCCATTCTGGAGGTATTGAACATGTCATATTTTAAACACTGCTTCTAAATAGTTTTGCAGTTACTTTGATGCATATTCCCTGGAGAGCGAGTGAGAAAGCTTTTATCTTTTTGCTTTGTTCGCTGAAGACCTAGCCTTCACAACACATCAGAAAAGCTACTGTACAGATCTGCCTGGCACTACAGGCGTGTCCCCACAGACTGCTGGGTGCACTGGCTCGTTCAGTAAACACTCTCCTCATCTCAGCCGCCCTCCTCAGGGAATATGCTGCAGATGAGGCAGCTGAAACAGGGCTGCCAGCCGCGCGTCAATCAAACCTTATCAATGATTGAACACCAGTCCTATTCTTATTTCAGATGTTCTTTAAAATGCAAAGGCTCCGCGCTCGTGTTTCATGTCACGCCTGCCTGCACTGCCCTACAAACGACAAGAGCAGCAGCACACAACACTTCCACAGCACAGGCTGTGCTCTGCAGTATTCTACCACTGTTTTCTCCATCACTTTGGCACAAGATCAAACTGTTCATTATTTAGTTCCTTTTGCATATCACAGTAATCCTTTTTTTATTTGGCAAAAAGTAAATGTATACAGATACATTGTTTCAAACTATTTTTGTACAATTTTATTACAATTTGTAGTATTATTTTATTACAATGTTTTTTGTTTGTTTAAAACGTTTAAAATGTTCGGTGCAAGCCCGAACATTACGGCAATACCCTCACTCAGGGAGGCGCTGCTTCCATTTCATTCTCAACAAACAGCCCGGGCCGTTCCCCTCCACTCCCCTCATATGGGGTGTTTCCACTGGCAGGCCCTACCCAGCCCAGTGCCTGGTCTACCCGGTTAGGCGAGCATCTCCACTGCCCAGTCCAGGACTGATCCGGGCTGACCACGCATATGTTTTTGGATCGACCTCGAACTGATACTAACGTACGTGAACAGACGCTGACGTCTGAGGACCACCCTCACTATTAACATGCAGGTCATATGGATTTAATATATCACAACATCATAAACAAAGGTGATTTTGCTGATGATAGCATTTAGCTGCAGCAACCTCCCTCTCTCTTGGTACAGCTGCATTGTTTCGCCTTTTCTGCGAACTGCATTTGTGGTTTGTCCCACATTGTTTCACTGGATGCTTTTGTACGTCTTTGCCATGTTTTTTTTTTAGGTTTGGCAGATTTTTTTACTGCAGAGAGTCCATAATGGCCCTGAGGAAAGCTGCTTTTTAAAAGTAGCTTTAGCTTTAGAGCTGAAGTCATTTGAGACCTACACATTTCTTCTTCTGACACACTGAAGAGGCACCAAGAGGCCCCACACCTGCAGAACAAAGGAGGCATCACAAGAGGTTCTACAGGACACAAAAAAGGGACAAAGGAGAAGAAGATGGTGAAATACTGTAGTGGAGCAGAGGGAGCTGCGCAGGAGGAAGAGGAAGAAGGTGGAGGAGCTCTGAAACAGGGACAAACCCAGGAGGCCGTGCATCGTTTCAGTGGAGACTGAAGGCAGCCAGGTTTCCTCCGGGTGCTACGGTTTCCTCAACCTCCAAACACATGCAGCTCAGGTCGACCCCACAGTGGCAGCGCGGCTCAGTGGCAGCGACTCAGGACTAACACCTGAACACTCTTTTGTTGTACGATTGTACAATGACAACTAAAGCAATTATTTACTTACGTACTGTTAGCATTACTTTAGCTGGTGTTAGCATAACATTAGCATGCTGCTTACCTTCAACGTTGTCTTTTAGCGGCTTCTTTCCTCTAGTATTTGCCTTGGCTCTTAATAATTCCATAAACCGCACCATTTGTTGGCAATTTGTTGGCAGCTGCATCTGCACTGTGTGCCCAGAACAAATGTCCTCAATAGGGACATTAAAGTTTAATAAAAATGAACAATATTGGCACTGGAGCATACTACTAAAATTGCAGAGTAGTTCTGGCTAACTTCGTGTGCTCAGAACTGTTTTAGTGGAAGAGACTGTAGAGTAACTGCTGCTGACTCCATGTGTTTGTGGCATGTGGGCGCACACATATGCATGCGCTGTGGCTCAGACAATTAACCTACGGTGATCTTCTATAACTGCAGTGAAACGGATTCATCTTGACATCTTACTTGAGTCCAAAAAAATACTAAAGAAAATCGAACAAAAAAGGCACAAGCTGGAAAATTATCTGTCACAAAACTGAAGATAAACAGTGCAATGTCATTTTGTATTTTAATCATTGAACTAGTAGTGGCCTGGGGAGGGGTGTAGCACCAAACCCCCCCCCCCCCCCCCAGTTAATTCACATTTAATATTTTATGATTTTTAACCACATAACAGTGGTTTAGTTTGACAGTGCAGTTCATTTATTTTCCATTATTGCTGTATTATATATACCCATAAGGCCTAAAAATGCTTCATATACAAACACATATTCAATACAGATTTGTCCTGGATACCTAGTTCATGGTTTGTGTTGTGATAGTTTTTAGAGTTATCTAACTGAAACTGTCGCAAGCAAATACACAGACAGGGGTGGACCGTCTGGCTGCCATGCTGGGCCTTTTGGTCGGGGGGCTGGGGAGCGCCGGCTTTCTACATCACAATGGACATAAAGACTCTGCGGATTGTCCCTATCTCGGCTCCCCTCGGCTGAAGCACATGCTGGGTTTCTGCCTCACCCAAAGACATCACAATGGGCACAAAGAATCCTGCTGATTGCCCATCACACCTTCCTGTGGCTTGCTCCCTCTATCATCACAAAAGGGGACGCTTGCTCTCATCCGAGGCGCCCCCACTGCAGCTGTGGCCCCTCCCATGTTGGTGCTGGGACGGCCCCTCATTGTGTACCTATATAACCAAGGGACAGACTTTGGCTCCTCAGAGCTCATCATCATGGACTTACCTGTATTTCTGTATGGCGGCTCTCCGCACGTGTGTTAAATTAAACTTACACTTTTGATAAGACAAATACTTTCAAGTTTTCCTTTATAGTGGTAAGAAATGCCACGACATTTGTTTGTTTGTTTGTTTGTTTGTTTATTGTGTATTCAATGTTTGACTTGAAATTTCATCTGATCTGGCTCCTGTTACAGAAATGGAATAACCTTTGATCCTGTAGTGATATAGATATTTAAATTGGTGGTGGAATATTCTACTTTCATTGGGCCAATTGAAATTGCTAGTTTTAGATAGAACATAATGATTATTATCATACCACATTAAACAGGAGGACTGCACCAAGGACATGTGATATATGTGCTGGGAATAACACATCTGTGACTTTAAAATAGGCATTAAAATGATATTTTACAAAACATAATGATACTACTGTATGTTGCCTCTGTGGCCCACAGGCATGAACAAAAACTCAAGGGCTTCAGCCTGAATTAGTCTCTCACATATTTGAAGCCTACTTTTAAGTGTATTGTCAGTAAATTCTTGTTCTAAAAGGTTACGGTGGAATAAACTAAATGACACGAGCCCTCCACCTTTTCACTGGAACCACGTTGACTCGCCTCCAAAGCTGCGCATTTATAATGCGAGTCTCCAAATGCGCACGGCTAATTAGCCTAATTCATTCTGCGAAAATAGCGTGAGCGACCTGTGGCCTTTTTCACCGTATTAAAAACAAGGAAAGAGAAACTTTAGAGGTTAAAACGAGGCTCTTTCCCTGACTCTGCACCTTCCACTCCTCAGCGCAGGCAGAGGCAGGGACTCGCCTCACCTCATGTTTAACATTTATGATCAGAAAGTTGCATCTAAGGCCCGTTAGAACAGGCTAGTGTTAAATAAAAGCATAGACTAATATTTCTCTTTCCAGCTCTGTGTCATTGCATTGCAGAGCCCATCTCTTCAAAGTCACTGTTGAGTTGAAGCGTGCGGTGCTGAACGCCGGTGTGTGGGCTGAACCATTTTGCACATTTTTAAAGGGGTGCAGGGCCCTGAGATTCATCCATCATTATTGTTTGTGCAAAATTCTGTCTAGCAACCATTGTATTTTAGCCCTGTTGTGTTATTTATTTATTGGTTTATTTGGTAGGGACAGTGCAAGTTAATGAACAAGCCACACCGGATTGTAGCCTTGGGCTAATTTCCATCCATCGTCCCCCATGCACACTCTCAAACACACTCTCATTCATCCTGGCCTATTGCACATGTTTTTAGTGGTAGGGGAAACCGGAGTACCCGGAGGAACCTACGCAGACACGGGGAGAACATGCAAACTCCACACAGAAAGGCCCCGTCCCTGGTGGGAATCGAACCCGGACCTTCTAGCTGTGAAGCACGAGCGCTAACCACTGTGCTACCGTGCCGCGCCGTGTTCAGTTCTTATATCAATTATGAGGAAATTTAGAAAGTCCAATACAGAACGCTTTTTGCAGCACTTTTGAGGGCCCCTACCCTGCTCTGGGCCCTGGGTGCTCAGTACCCTTTAACCCCCCAGTCCGATGCCCATGGGCCTGGGCTCTAATTAATAGATTAGTGATATGTGTGGACCTTCAGAGTTCCAGTGCAGGCTTTCCTGGGCCTTGTTCAGCGCAGAGTCCAGCGTGTGGAGCTGGTCCTGGATCAGCGGCAGCTCCACATCCAACACCGACTGCATCACCTGAACACAGCCCAATGGAGGCTTATTGAGAGCTCTACAGCAATAAACAACACAACACAAACCCTCACACAATAAAACAGGCCTCTGTTTTCATTAGCGCCACATGACAGGTCCAAAAGATGTATGTCCTCTAAACTTCAGTAAGGTTCTGGGAAAAGGCACGAGGAGCTGGTCTACAGTAGGGGTGGGAACCTCTGGGTACCTCACGATTCGATACGCGATACATGGCTTACAATAACGATTATCTCATGATACGCCGATACTGCGATAATCGATATATTGCACAAAAATAACCTCACATCACAATTATTATATTATTTATCATTTACATTGCTTTTCATGTGCTTTGTATCCCTTTTTCTGAGTCTATAAATGATCCCTGTCTTACACACTGAAAATGGGTCTATAGATCTGTCAGTGACTTCATTTACATAAACAAAAAAAACAACAGTCCTATTTAAAAAGGAATAAATCAACCCCAAATTAATCTTCTTTACAAATATAAAAACTATCATTAAAAGTAATTTATTTGTGTGACAGTGTTTGGTCCAAGTTCTTAAAACTGTAGTGCTGCCCCCTGCTGTCCTGACTGAATTCTTGATCTTTGTTGACCTCTATTGACTGTGAAAACAGTGGAGCACTGCTGCCTCATTAATATGCATGACATCGCTCATTAATATGCATCACGTCCTCAAAAGTATCGATATCGGAATAAAAAGTATTGGTATCGTATCGTCCCGCAAAATATCATGATATATCGGAAAATTGATATATTGTTACACTCCTGGTCTACAGTCCATGAGAGGAAGGATTTTCAAAGGATTTTACACGCCTCAGTCTTGGTATTTCTTTTCATTCTTTACTATACAAATTGGATAAAGGCAAAGCAAATTTATTTGATGTTGTTACACAAGGTAATTCAAAGTGCTTCACAGTTACATAAAATTACAAAACGGCACATAAAATCAAATAAAAAAACATAAATATAAAACTGTTATTTATAACTTTTATTTACAGTAAAAAGCAAGGGTGCAGATAAAATACTTTCAGTGTCATGTGCACAGGTAAAAAGAACAGTTTTCAGCCTGAATTTGAAATTTGTCAAAGTTGAGGCCTGTCTTCATCCTCATGAAGACTGTTCCAGATTTTAGCTTCAGCCTGGGGGTGTTTAGTTCTGACTTTGGGAACCACCAGGAGACCCCTCCCAGAAGTTCTCAGGGCCCGAGATGGTTCATACGGCTCTAACATGTCAGAGATGTACTTTGGTGCTAAACCATGAAAAGACTTGTAACAAGCAGAGCTGTTTTAAATTCTATTCTCTGAGTGACAGGAAGCCAGTGCAGAGACCGGAGCACTGGACTAATATGGTCGTATTTCCTGGTTCTGGATGTGCAGCTGTCTAACAGTGACCAGGCTGTTACAGTAGTCTAACCTACTGGAGAAAAATGCACGGATAAGTCTCTCTAAGTCTGGTTTAGACACTAAGGGCCCGATCTTGTGTATCAAAACTCAGACTATAGCGCAACATTTTGCGCTTTGTCAGAGCACACTTTTAGATCATGCCACTCGACTTAGCGCATTTAAGTGGGAAGTACGTGGGGTTGGATGAAACAGCCTTTTCCTCAAACCAAACGCCGCGGCCGGGAAGAGGGGTTGTGGGGAGTGGGGGGTGATCATGAGCATTTGTTTTGTTCGCGTTTAGGCCAAGCAAGTGCCGATCCGCGCCACAGCAGGACCGGCATAGGTTCTTTCTCTCGGGACACGAACATTGTTCAGCTCACGATGGAGTTAATAAAGTTTTTAGTTTGACCCGAGACAGCATATAATGCTTAAGGAAGAACACAAGGCAGCATGATGTAAATGAGGCAGGCTTCTAGCGAAAGCTGCTTGTAATAAACCACGCCTGAGTCGACCTCCTTTTATAAGTGACGGCCCCACTCGGAAAATCCCAAGTTGCCAGGAGCCTGCGCACGGGCTGTGCCAGGCTCAGCTTGATTGACAGCTTGACAGCTCTTGCTTTGATGTGGCTGTTTAAGCTCAAGTCTGAGACCATGATTACTCCTAGATTTGTAACCTAATTTTTCAGTTTTAGAAAGAAAGACTTGAGGTGACTGATGACACTTTCTCAAAACAATTATCTTAGTTTTGAGTTTAGTTGGAGAAAGCGTAAAAAATCCCAACACAGGGCATAACCAAAACAAGCAAAATGGATGAATTTGCCTCTGTAGGAATTTGAGCCCCAAGTGCCCAAAGCAAGTGTCCATTGGCAAAGGTCTTTAAACACAAAGAGGAGAGTCAACAATTAGAGGACTGACATAGTTGACATGGGTTTTGAGTGAGGAACAATAAAGTTCAAACGTAGATTTTGAATGTAGGGTTGAAAAAAAAAAAGACATCCTAATAAGCGGTGAACTCCACTCACCCTGAGTGAGAGAAAGCGGCTGAGACTGGGAGGTAATAACCTGCCTTTGGTGTTGCCACTTTGCCCGCGTGCGCTGTGAAAGCCTCTACAGAATTGTATCATATCCCTCCATCCCCTCCAGCTAATTACACCTACAATATCACCACGCGCCTTTATTTCTCAACTATTTGATCAAGGCACAAAGAGCTGTTTACTTCAGAGCAAATCCACAGGCAACGAGACCTTCAGAAGGGTCTGCTTTAAATCTACATCTGCAGGGAATATTAAACAACATTCTTAGACAAGGGATCAAATGGAACATGTCTATCATGCGACTCCATCTACTATTCTTATTATAATGTTATTTTACTCTCAAACATCTGAACTGGGCCATAGTGGTTCACACTCTGACCTAAAAGTTCAGTCCTAGCTCTGCCCAGAGTGCTGTAATGTCCTTCCCTTCCTTCAGCCTGAGTGTGAGGAAGGTGGTGTCGGAGTTCACATTAATGGGCCAGTGATTAGCAGCCATGTCAATCACACGCCTGTTGTTTCGGCAGTAGCTACAATTATTAGTTACTCTTTTTATTGTTAGCAAAAGAGGGGGAAACACATAGTTTAAATTTTTTTTAATTAATTCAATTTAATTGAATTTAAAAAAAAATGAATTTCCTTGAAGCCCAGTGTAATTTAATCTGGAGGATGAGCTATCCAATCAGGCAGACTTTTACAGAGCTTTAAAAATATAGGACAAGTCTTGGAGAAAGTGGTCTACAGCCAGCTCACTGAATTTCTTATTGTAAATCATGTTTTTGACGTGTTCCAGTTGGGCTTTAGACCTTTCCACAGCACTGAGACGGCCTTGATCAAGGTGACAAATGACATCAGGCTAAATGCAGATCCAGGCAAGATCACAGTTTTAGTTCTGCTGGACCTTAGCGCTGCGTTTGACACAGTGGACCATGGGATCCTACTAGGTTAAAAAACTGGGTGGGAATCTCTGGAAAGGCTCTCAAGTGGTTCAGATCCTACCTCGAGGAACAAACTTACTATGTCGCGATGGGAAACTGTGTCTCACACCAAATGGCGTTGACCTGTGGGGTTCCCCAGGGGTCAATTCTTGGGCCCCTCTTTTTGTCAATTTGTACATGCTTCCATTGGGTCAATTACTATCCAGTAACAACGTGTCCTATCATAATTACGCAGACGATACTCAAATCTATGTTTCACTGACAGCGGATGAACATGGACCTGTAAATACACTGTGTGTGTATCAAACAGATAAGTGTGTGGATGCAAAACAACTTCCTCCAGTTAAATACAGATAAAACTGAGATAATTGTTTTTGGCCCACAAAAACACAGAGAGGTCATTGGTCACTGGTCATCTTGAAACGCTTTCACTGGGACCGAAAAGTCAAGTTAGAAATCTAGGCGTAATCATGGACTCAGATCTGAATTATAACAGTCATATTAAGTCAATTACATCAGCGGCCTATTACCACCTAAAAACATTGCTAAAATACAAAACTGCATTTGTCTCCAGTCGGTTAGACTACTGTAACGGCCTGTTCACTGGCCTCTCTATACGAGCTGGTAGTGCAGTACATCCAAAATGCTGCTGCTCAAGTCCTTACAACAACCAGGAAATACGACCACATTAGTCCAGTGCTCCGGTCTCTGCACTGGCTTCCTGTCGCTCAGAGAATAGAATTTAAACCAGCTCTGCTTGTTACAAGTCTCTTCATGGTCAGGCACCAAAGTATATAGCAGACATGTTACAGCCGTAAGAACCACCTCGGGCCCTGAGATCCTGAGGATCTCAGGCCCTTCTGGTGGTTCCCAGAGTCACGACTAAACACGGTGAGGCTGCGTTTAAGTTTCACGCAGAAAAAGTGTGAAACAGGATCAGTGAAGACGTGAGACAGGCCTTAACCCTGACTATGTTTAAGTCCAGGCTGAAAGGACACCTTTTTGCTGCTGTCTATGGCAATTGATTGTATTTTAATGAATTGTAATATATTATACTTAATTTTTTATGTAATTTTATTGATTGATTTGTTTTATTGTTTTTATTGTGTTTTTAATGCTTTCTATTGCATTTTTTTAATGTGTTGTGTGAGTGTCTGGTGTTGTGAGGCAAATTGAGTTGTCATGTACATGAAATGTGCCATACACATAAACTTGCCTTGCCTAAAAATAAGTGATCCAGTCAGATGGGATTTGTCTTCAAGAACAAATGAACACCAGTTCTTGGTGCTCATGACACGCTGTGCGTCAGGGATAGGTCTGCAAGGGCACCACACTGAGGCCATTATGATCGAATGGCAATGTACAGTATTTGCGCTGCTGTTTTGTTAAAAAACAGCCGTATTCAATGAGAAAGATAAGAAAGAAGAGCTATAGATATGTGGCCAAAGTGACCAATGATACAATGCATGAAGGAATCTCTGGAGACGTTACAAACTGCGTGAGTTTTTCAACAACAAAAAAGTCTGTAAAAGCATTACAAAGTGCATTGAATTGGTAATAATAAACATACAACATACTCAACTTGATTTACATTGTACAGCTTTCTTCATCCACATAAAGCTATGAGTTTGTTTGATTACTTTGGAAGGAATGATAAGCTAAAAGATAAACGTTGTTATTTGGGGCGAGCTTCATCGTGGTTTTCCTCTTTGGCTTCGTCTGTATTGTCCTATTCGCCAGTAAATTCAAAATAATGTGACTACTTCTTCCACGATGTGAACAGGCTCGCTGAAAACCCGGCCATGTTGCTGACTTGCTGTAAAGTTTAAGACGGACACAGTCTGCACATGCATAGTAGCACTAACATGACGTGCTGTCAGGCTGAGCCGCAGCAAAAAAAATGAGGCGAAGGAGATCAGGACCAAACTAACGATGTTACTGATTTGAAAAGAAACTACTAGATTAGCTGCTAATGCAAAACTTGTTACGTTACTCTGAAAACATAATCTGAGTACTCTAATGCATTACTAAAGTAGCGCGTTACCCCCAACACAGTCTGCGAGCCTGCCATCATACAACTGTGAGATGAATAAGTGTTGCACAATGTGCTTGTACATTTTGTAGCAGCCATTTTCACACTCATCTTTTAGGCTCCAATGGAGGGGGGTCTGTGTGCTCTGAACTGCCTGCACTCCTGTCTGCACAAAGGAATCGTTCCCGGCCTGAACCTGACAATGCTGTTTATTTATATACACTCAAAGCGCGACATGTTTCATGTGGAGCTGTAGAATGAAATAAGAACGAAATGGTGTGAGCCTGCACTGAGCTGCGGGCATGAAGGCTGTGCCCAGTCGAATGTGTTGTGCTGGACAGTACCTTGTTGTATTGGTTGGTGGTGAGATCCAGGTTGGAAACAAACTCCCACAGCTGCCCCCTGCTGGTGTAGAGCTGTAAGGCTGCCTCAGGGATGGACTCAGCGTGACCGGCCTCTAAATACTTCACCTCCCGCAGAACGGACACCAGCTGGAACACAACCGGCCAGGGTAGAAATGGGCTGACAGACACTGGGATCTTTGTTTTCTCTCTAGGGCACATTGGTGCACAAAATGTGTGTAGTCTTTAAACCACAGTTGCTCAAACCAAAGTCAAAAAGTCACACTGTGGAACATTTCATGCCATGTTACCATATCACAAGAGCAAAGAGACTTTTGCAAAATGCTGATACATATTCCAAGTGCTCATGTGGACACGGGCAATGCTATTTTATTTATCTAGTGGGTTATCAAAATAAAACATTGGAAGAGGCTCTAACAACCACAGCACCGGTACGAGTCAGGTCTGACCCCTCAGTAAAGATGTGTTTTCTGAGATATTTTCACCCTTGTATTTTACTCTACTGTGTGAAATGTCAGGCAGTGCAGCTTTAAACAGAGCTGTGTGTGGCACTGCGTGGGTCCAGACCTGTGGGTTGAAGTTGACAGACAGCAGGCAGCTGGAGGGGTCCCGAGTCAGGAGGGGCAGTTCCAGGTTGTACTGAGAGCTCTGTTCCACAGTCTGCGCCCACGTGTCGTACAGGCTGCCTGCGTATCTGCAACACAGCGCCAAAGCACTCAGTCATTATCACCACAAAACTCTTCAGCCATCAACTGGCAATCACATACTTCCATTCCTCCATTACACAGACAGCATAATAAATCCATGAGACTAGAGTGAGTTAAATGTTCAGAGAAAGTTATTAATCAGACGTTTCATTGAGATCTTCCCTGTCGTCTCCGTGTCCCTCAGAGCTGCTGACTGCTCTGACTGACAGCTCCTCTTCCTGATGTTCCTGCTCTGTGTCTGTGAGAGCAGCATTAGCATTAGCATTAGCATTAGCTGCTGTCACTGGACGTTACAAGAGGAAACTGAAGCAGAGACCAACAAGACAGAGATGGACTTTATTTCAGACATGGACGACATGTTTTATGAAGCTTTCTAAAGAATGTCCTTTAGTGCATAAGAGACTTCTGTGGCGAGTAAAACTTATGTTTTCTGGCATTAGCTCCTCCTGCTTTCTTAAGCTGCAATTAGCCACAAACAGCTACATCATGACACAAGCACAACAGCTCAGAGTTAGTCCTAATGTGGACCAGTTTACTTTGTTTAGTCCTAGTTTGGACCTGGTTTAGTTCTGGTTTAGTCCCAAGTTTTCTTTGTTTAGTCCCAGTTTTGTTTTGTTTCAGCGTTGTAACTGTTTGGACGTGGTTTAGTTGCTGATGTAGGAATACTACATTTCCCCCTAAATATTCAATTGTTTAATTCTAACATTTTGATGGTGACTATGAGTCAACAGTGTAAATCATGTCTGCACTTAAAAGACTGTGTGTAAAAATGTGCAGTACAATGTCATTATCATGTTATGCAGGTCCATGATAATGAGCAATCATGAGCTTCATGTTTGCAACCGGAGACTCTTTACTGAACAAAAAAAAAGTCTGAACATCCTCACTCCCAGTCAATTCAGCGTTTGAAACCATAAGTAATTCAGCAATAATATTGTTATGGTATTATTGAAGACAGTTTACGAATATTACTCTGTCTTTATGTGCGTGTGGGTGAGCGGGGTAATGCGGGGTAAACACTGGTCCACGGGCACAAGAACAATGTGTCAGTGCGCTCAAAGGCTATATCAGTCTGTGAATAGCACAATTATGATGAGAACTCTGGTGCTCTTATTGGATTTGGGCTGTGGGCTTCATTTCCTGACAGTGGCGCGGCTGACGCAGAGGCAATCAAAGTGCTGCGTAGCGGTCATAAATCACTGAGCGTTTTGTCTGCGGGTGATGAGCCCAGACGCCCCGACCGCTGCTGACTGGAATACACCGCCTCACACATTATTACACGGACACTAATTTGTGATGGGACCACATCCATGCCAAAGAACTGTCGTACTTTATTTTCCTATTGCTCCTGATGACGAGACACTGAACAAATGAGTGTCCTCCAGTGGATGCGCCATATGCTAATATGATTGTTTCACAATCAGGTGACTGCTTTGATTAAAGCAATGGGGAGGATTTGGATGTGCTGCACTCAGTAGTTCCAAAATACTGTCTTCTGCATGTGACTGTATATTAGGCAGATTTAGAAAACCACTGTAACCAGAGGATACTTATCTAGGGATATCTAGGTCATTCACAACCGTTCACACCACGTTGTTGTTAGCTGAAAACGCTAAGAACAAATCCTAGGAACAGTCTGGAGGACTCTTACACACAAAGAAATCTCCAGTTCTGTTCAAGATCATGCTCCTGATGGGACCCAACATTCTGAGTCATATATATTTTTACATATTAAATCATAATTAATTAATTCCAGAATGTAAAAATATAATACGTTTCAGATGCCTTAGAAATAAGTTGGTAATATCACATGTAGCTTCTATTAGTACTTCTATTACTAGTAAGTTAGTACTTATTAGTACTCTGACAATGTTCAAATCCAGGCTGAAAACAGCTCTTTTTACCCGTGCATATGAAAACTGAAAGTATTTTATCTGCACTCTTGCCTTTTGCTGTAACTGATTAACTTTATGTTGATGTTTTATTGATTGATTTGATCTGTTTTCTTCTAATTTTCTGCAACTGTGAAGCACTTTGAATTGCCTTGTGTATGAATTGTGCTCTACAAATAAACTTGCCTTGCCTATTACTTGCAAGTAATGTACCAATGTATTATTGCTAAAACTGTTGAATGCCGCATTCACAAATAATGTAGCATTAAATGCACTGCATAAACATTATTTGATAAAGATAAAGAAAGTGAAACTAAGTAAAACTAGACATCTTCCTTGTGTTGTACAAACAGGCTCTTCTTCATTCACTCATACAGCAGCGTGCACTCCCTCTCCCATGCACACTCCCACGTGCACGCCAGCATGAGCCGGTCTTGACCCACTGGACACAAGCTGTGTGTGACAACGAGGACACAACGGGCTGTGGCTCTGGGTCATTATTCTACAGCCTAGGAATAACATCAAACTTTATTTCATTTTAATAATATTTATGACACATTGTACACTATTAGACTACAACAAGGAAGGCTGTGAAAAAAGCAGTGCACAGTCACAGGGCTGAGAAAGATGAGCATGTGAACACATTTAGCAGCGCTACAATACCTACGTTGACTCGTCTTTCAATGCCACATACTGTCAAGAGCA
Source organism: Neogobius melanostomus (assembly GCA_007210695.1). Taxonomy (NCBI): domain Eukaryota; kingdom Metazoa; phylum Chordata; class Actinopteri; order Gobiiformes; family Gobiidae; genus Neogobius; species Neogobius melanostomus. The sequence continues at coordinate 817,061 of VHKM01000157.1, forward strand.
GAGGGCATAGATGGACCCATCTTTTGAGAGCCAGGTATCTCCTGATCTCAAAGGCTAGAACCAGAATGGGAGAAGAAATACCAGGTCCTTATGAAAAGCCCAATACAAATAAAAGGACATTACCTCCGTCCCATTGGTTCCATCTTTGGGACATGGATTCAATTCTACTTTTACACTTTGCAATTAGTGAGACATTCAACTATGAAACATACAATTAGCTTAAAATCTCTAGTTTAACACAACCCATTTTATTTGAAGTGGGCCCAAAACACAAGCTCTGCCAACAGCTAAAATGATGAATGTTCCTCTTGGGACCGTCTTTGATTTATGAACTGTATGAAAATGTGTTCAATGCATAATGCCATTTAAATACCCAGTGCTAAACTAACTCCGTGACCTTGCTGTGTGTGTGTGTGTGTGTGTGTGTGTGTGTGTGTGTGTGTGTGTTGTGTGTGTGTGTGTGTGTGTGTGTTGTGTGTGTGTGTGTGTGTGTGTGTGTACGCGCGTGTGTGTGTGTGTGTGTACGCGCGTGTGGTGTGTGTGTGTCTTTCATCTGTAACTGTAAATTCACACTAATTCCTAAATGGCCTACTGGCATCAACTGTGATGGTCTCTTTATCCTTTGATTACGGCAGATCACAACCGCAGATTTGTCTCACTTTGATTCTCTCATTTTTTCCCCCCACAGTCGACATCTTTATTGGGAACTGTTTTTGATGTTGAACTTGGTTTAAAAGGCCATTCCTCACTTGGCATGAGCAAGCTGAACATGGGGGAATATGGGAGGCCTGTGAAATCATCTTTGGAGGCGCGGCGCAGTAATGAGAACATAAATCATGCCTAGAGCGCTGCCGTCCCGCTAGGCCGCTTCATAAATGTTAGACACGTAACCAACAAAATCACAAGTGCTGCTTTCCAAATAACACCACTGGAGTCGTAACCCGCAGAAACCACTTTAGCTGTGTGCAGGAGATCAGATGGATGTTATTGGCTTTTGTGTGATCTACTCCGGCTGAACGAGTAGTGTGAGTGGGATTAGATTCGCGATTTATTTTCAGAATTGGTTTACAGCAACATTTTAACAGTAGTTCAAGTTTAAAAACATTCCAAGCTTGTACTTCTTAGGTTCAAATAATGGTGTGTAGAAAGCATTTCTATGAGCTTTTTAAAATATATATTAATAGAAAGGTCTGAATGTGGTAATACATGACTGCCATCTACACCTCAGGTAAAACTCTCAGTGTGGTGAGGGGGTACAATCACTAAGGCTACATCCACATCCACACATCCACGAAGAAAAACACTTTCTCTGTAAACACGGAGCCACCTCAGTGAACATGTGCATCCACATGGATTGACTCAAGTCTGTGAAAACACAGCGCTACATCTGCCAGGCCTGTGTGTGGCGCTACCGAAGAAAATAAAAATAAATAAAAATAAAAGTCTGGAGTAGGGGTGGGCCATATCGTATCGCATATCGTTATTGCAATATCATTTTTTGTTATTGTTGTAATTTTTGATACAGTTGTGGGTACGATATAATTTATGTTACGCTCAGCTCCATCAGAGCAACATAAACACTGACTGTAGAACACAGGGACAGGTGCTCAAAAAGTCAAATAAAATGAAGGATGTAAACTGCTTGAGTAGATCATAGTTGCGAGGAAATTAGTATGCCGTTAAAAATATCACTGAATTAATGTTCCCAATGGGCGTAAGGCTGGGACATTGAAGTCATTTGTCCATTGTCAATTATATCGTCAAATATATCGTTATCGTGATATTTCTTTTTTATATCGTGATATAGATTAGGCCATAATCACCCTGCCCTAGTCTGGAGATAGCACATGCGCTATACACTTTATGATAATAACAAAAACATGTATGGAACTTCTCAATGAATTTACAACATACAGAAGAGACGAGGAGGTGAATTTATTCTTCAGACTCACGGGACTAAAACAGAAACACTGTCAGTGACCGGACTTTCACTGTCAGTCAAAAAACACAGACTAAGGAGGCTAACTCTGCTGAGTTTTTTCTCCTGGTGGGGCAGAGGAGTGGAGGATTGTGCAGTAGGAGGAAACCTACGCAGACACGGGGAGAACCTAAAAACTCCACAGAAAGGCTCCTTCCAGGTGGGAATCGAACCCAGGACCGTCTAGCTGTGAAACAGATCAAAATCTGGTTTAATGATGTTAGTTTGGAAACTGTATTTTGCTCTTTGGCCTAATTTCACTAAAACGCTGTTTTCAATAAAAAATACATCTAATTCAATGTCAAGAAATTAAAAAAATATTGTCTCATAACGGAAGCTGGGACTCTGGCTCTTCTCAACTTGCGGAGAAAGTAGAGACGCTGATTACTTTTCACCCTCTCCACTGCAGCACCGTTGATTGTTAGAGGAGCATGCTGGACCCCTCTTCGAAAGTCCACAACCATCTCTTTTGTCTTCTCCACATTTAGAGAGAGATTGTTCTGTGTGCACCACATGGCCAGACTGCTCACCTCACTCCTGTAGTTTGACTCGTCTCTGTTGCTGATGAGACCCACCACTGTTGTGTCGTCTGCAAACTTGATGAAGAGGTTTGAGCCGTACTTTGGAGCGCAGTCATGGGTCAGCAGAGTGAACAGGAGGGGGCTCAGCACACAGCCTTGGGGAGCCCCCGTGTTCAGTGTGATGGTTCTGGAGGACTTGCTGCCGACACGTACAGCCTGTGGTCTCTGTGTATTATTCTAGTGTCAGGCTGCTATATAAAAAACAGAATGATGAAAAAAGAGGCCAAAATGACAGAAGCTGCAGTAGCACAGTTCACTTTAGCCGACTAAACCACAGAGACAGTCACGAGGGCATGTCTGTCCCCTGAAACAAATCCACATATGCCGAAATATTTAAGAGTGAGACGTCTCATTAGTTCTCCACTTATCATTTTGAATGGTCAATAAATTAAAAACATTTGACTACTGCTTTAGAACTGCTTCAGGGGCATGTTTTCCTTACACAACCAGACAAAGATAGATGGTATTATACTATTTTTATTTTTATAGCAGTTTCTAGTTGACAGAATTCCTTACCTAATTGTTTAAATCAACAGAAATCCGTTGTAGTAACAAAGAACTTTAACGCTTGGTCCTGTCCATGTAGTTGCAACTGTGATTTATTTATATATAAACATAAAATATAAGAATAAAAAATGGGGGACTTGCTCACGCCAGAATCCAGCATGCTGCCGGAAAACTTTAAGCCCTATTTTAAACATAGCATTTGAGAAAAAACAGAAATGTGAACTGCTTCAACTCTACAAGGAACACATGCGTTTCAGAACACGATCTAAACGGTCTTAGACATAACTGCAGCCAGTGTGATTATCTTGCAATTTCTATTAAACTTCAATTAGTATTGCAGCTGAAACATTTCCAGCATGTTGGGCAGAAGCTTCCTTTCATGTGGTTTGCTGCGGTCAGGGGAACATGGATAGACACACACCTGTCCAGCAGCTGCATCAGGTCCTCGTACTTCTGGATGACCCTGGCTCCTACTGCGCTCTCCAGGCACCTGCACAAACAGGATCTGTTATCATTAGAGCTGCACCCATCACCGATTACTGATAACTATCATTTTGATCGGCCGATACCAATCATAACCGATACCGATCACATGGTTTCAACTGATTATTATGATTCATAATTTTATAGTGAAAAATACTGGGCTTTTCTAAATGTGAATTGTTGTATTGTGTGATTTTATTTTGAATGTATATTTCTATTTGAATATTATATACTGGCTACAAATCTGTACATTGTCCTGCTTTACCTCCAACTGTATTATGATTATTTATTATTATTGATATTATTAAAAAGCTGTATTGGGTTATAGCTAATTGTTTTTTGTTTACTTTTACCCCCTCCTGGAACCGCCACCTTAACGTGGTGGAGGGGTTTGAGCGCCCGAACGATTCTGGAGCTCTGTTGTCGGGGGCTTCGTGCCCCTGGTAGGGTCTCCCATGGCAAACAGGTCCTAGGTGACGGGTCAGACAAAGAGCGGTTCAGAAGCCCCTTATGAGAGACCAACAGGCCCGGTTAGAACCATGAGGCCGTCCTTCTGTGGACCCACCACCAACAGCTGCCCCCACGACCCGGCAACAGACAAGTGGAAGAAAATTGATGGATGGATGGATTTTATTATTGTTACAACGGAATTTCCCTTATGGTTCAATTAAGTTAGTCTTTAATCTTTTTCGGTTTTAGTTTATAGTAAAATATGTTTGTATTTATTTGTTTATTTGGTTGGGACAGTGCATGTTAATGAACATACAAAAATACTACTTGAGGAAAATCTTTATCCTTCTTGCTGTAATGATTTGTTAAATGGAGATATTACTGTGGAGGAGGTGAAGATAGTCAGTGAAAAGATTATGTACTGTCGTCTGTAGTTCGAGCACGAATGCAGGAAGGCAAATGTACCTTTGTATGTTTTGTTGATTTCAAAAAAGCTTTTGATTGGATAAACAGACACCTTTTGGAATATAAGCTCCTTAAGTATGGTATTGATGGCGATTTCCTTAAATCCATTAAAGCTCTGTATAATCAATGGTTGTGGATGTTTGTGGATGTTTGTGGATGTTTGTGGATGGTTAAGGATGTTTGTGGATGGTTGTGGATATTTGTGGATGGTTAAGGATGTTTGTGGATGGTTAAGGATGTTTGTGGTGTTTGTGGATGTTTGTGGATGGTTAAGGATGGCTGTGGATGGTTGTGGATATTTGTGGATGGTTGTGGATGGTTAAGGATGGCTGTGGATGTTTGTGGATGGTTAAGGATGTTTGTGGATGGTTGTGGATGGTTAAGGATGTGTGTGGGTGTTTGTGGATGTTTGTGGATGGTTAAGGATGTTTGTGGATGTTTGTGGATGTGTGTGGATGTTTGTGGATGGTTAAGGATGTTTGTGGATGTTTGTGGATGGTTGTGGATATTTGTGGATGGTTAAGGACGGTTAAGGATGTTTGTGGATGGTTGTGGATGGTTAGGATGTGTGTGGATGGTTAAGGATGGCTGTGGATGTTTGTGGATGTTTGTGGATGGTTAAGGATGTTTGTGGATGGTTAAGGATGTTTGTGGATGGTTAAGGATGTTTGTGGATGGCTGTGGATGTTTGTGGATGGTTGTGGATGTTTGTGGATGTTTGTGGATGGTTGTGGATGTTTGTGGATGGTTGTGGATGTTTGTGGATGGTTAAGGATGTTTGTGGATGGCTGTGGATGTTTGTGGATGGTTAAGGATGTTTGTGGATGGTTGTGGATGTTTGTGGATGTTTGTGGATGTTTGTGGATGGTTAAGGATGTTTGTGGATGTTTGTGGATGGTTAAGGATGTTTGTGGATGTTTGTGGATGGTTAAGGATGTTTGTGGATGGTTAAGGATGTTTGTGGATGGTTGTGGATGTTTGTGGATGGTTGTGGATGTTTGTGGATGGTTAAGGATGTTTGTGGATGGTGTGGATGTTTGTGGATGGTTAAGGATGTTTGTGGATGGTTGTGGATGTTTGTGGATGTTTGTGGATGTTTGTGGATGGTTAAGGATGTTTGTGGATGTTTGTGGATGGTTAAGGATGTTTGTGGATGGTTAAGGATGTTTGTGGATGGTTAAGGATGTTTGTGGATGGTTGTGGATGTTTGTGGATGGTTGTGGATGTTTGTGGATGGTTAAGGATGTTTGTGGATGGCTGTGGATGTTTGTGGATGGTTAAGGATGGTTAAGGATGTTTGTGGATGTTTGTGGATGGTTAAGGATGTTTGTGGATGGTTGTGGATGTTTGTGGATGGTGTGGATGTTTGTGGATGGTTGTGGATGTTGTGGATGGTTGTGGATGTTTGTGGATGGTTAAGGATGGTCGTTGCTAGAAGAAGCCATTTTTGAATAAAAATAAAAACATAAGTCCTGTTTGGGGCGATGGTGGTGCAGATGGTAGAGCGGGTTGTCTCATGATCGGAAGGTCGGGGGTTTGAATCCCGCCTCCTGAAGGTGCACATTGTCGTTGTGTCCTTGGGCAAGACACTTCACCCACCTTGCCTCCAGTGTCTGCGTACATTGGTGTATGAATGAGAGAGTGAATGGGTGAGTGGACCCTTGCTGTAAAGTGCTTTGAGTGCCTAATGAAGGTGGAAAAGCGCTATATAAGTTGAGACCATTTACCATTGCCAGAAGCCACAAAAATGCCACTCTGCCATTAGGCCAGATTTGTGCAGTGTACGACTAATAGTTGTCCTGTGTACAGTTTCCCCCACCTGAGCTGTAGCTCTCTGCAGTTCATCCAGGGTCATCATAGGCTTCTTGGTAACAGCTCTGGTCAGTGCGGTCCTTGTTCGGTCAGTAAGTTTAGGAGAACAGCTGGGTCTTGGTAGGTTTGCAGTGATGCCACACTCTTTCTATTCCTGGATGATGTATTTAACTGTACTTTGAGAGATGTTCAAAGCTTTGGAAATCTTTTTATAGCCTAACCCAGCTTTATACTTCTCAATAACTGTCTCCCGGGCCTGTCTGGTGTGTTATTGGACTTCATGATGCTGTCTGCTCCCCAATAGTCTCTTAACAGACCTCTGAGGCCATCACAGAGCAGCTGTATTTTAACTAAGATTATATTACGCACAGGTAGACTCTATTTAGTCATTGGGTCAACATGTGATCATTCAGAAATCTTTATTCAACTTCAATTGGTCAATTGGTTACACTAAACCAAGTGAATTGGTTACACTAAAAGGAAAGGGGGGCTGGTACTTATGCACATCCCACTTTTCAGTTTTTCATGTATACATTTTATTTCACTTCACGATTGTGTGTCACTTAGTTAAGTTATACTTTATTAATCTATGTGAAATGTGTTCTCTGCATTTGACCCATCCTCAGTGTCACTGGGCGCCCTGAAGAAGCAGTGTGCTGCCAGCATTGGCTGGCGCTCAAGGACCCATCTCCATGATGTGGAACCAGGCTGGTGGTTAGAAACACCTGGCTGGAGGATTAACCTGCTGCACATGTTTTTACTACTAACCTACACAGACATGGGGAGAACATGCAAACTCCACACAGAAAGGCCCCGTCCGGGTGGGAATCAAACCCAGGATCTTCGAACTGTGAGGCACGAGTGCTAACCGCTGTGCCACGGTGCTGCTAGCGTGTGCCTTTCACATAAAAAAAGTTGAAAAGTTCAAGCGGGACCGATACATATGAAACCCACTGTATATTTTCTGAGATTCTAATTTCACACACAATGCGTGAATAAAAGTTCCAGTCTGGTACTGGTCAGATTGAAAAAGGTTGGGGACCACTGCTGTCCATAATCATAGCTTTATCCAATTTTCATTGTCTACCTCGCACACTGAACTATCAGCCTAAAAGTCTTGTCTGATATGACTAGCAGCTACACATCACGGGGAACCAGAGGGGAAGTGTAGTGTGTGTAGTGGCGGTCACACTCACGGGAAAGAGAGCTGTCGGAACTTGGAGAAGGGCGTCTGGATTCTCCTCCTCAGCTCCTGGACCCATCGGAGCCCACCTGCTACAGCTGGCATGTTCTTATTCACTGGAGACCAGGCTGTGGGTGAGGCACAGAGTTTAACCCTAAACCCTACAAATATGCACAATTCCACACAAAACACAATCTTATGATTCTGGTCACAATGTGTTTGATAAACGGACACAGTTAGTTCGGATAATCCTATTTGTTGGTCCGCCAGACTCAACTTAGTTTATCTGGACTCGCTGGAATTGGGCCAAATGTGTATGTATGTTTTAGATAACGCTTATTTTTTTTGTTTTTTTTGCATCACTGGTTTGAGAGTAAGACCATTTGTTACCAAGCTCCGGATTTATGGAATAAACTCCCAGCTTGCGTTAAAGAAGCAGACACAGTCCCTACATTTAAGACTAGGCTCAAAACGTACCTCTTCAAATTAGCTTATGATCAGGTCAGTTAGGTAAAGCTCTAACCCACAGCCTGAAGTAAAGCTGTCTTAGAAGAAACACTGCTGTGGGAAGTACGGTACACTGAGCACTATCCTCTAGTTCTTCTTACTGCAGACTTTGTCTTATTATGATACAATATATATTTTTATCTGAAGCCTGTTCATTACTATTCACATGGTGTGTCCTGTCCTACCCCCTTCAGGGGAGTGCCTGTCTAGAGGGAACAGAGGAACCCCGCCAACATGGCTCGGTCAAGGAGAACTATGCTCCAACATGGACTGGATGTTCTGTGATCTTGGCCCGTCTGCTGAGGGACTCCTTCAGCCCTGGGTCTCTATAGCTTGTCCGTCCATGGGAGTGGATCTCTCCTTCTGTGGTTCTCCTCGAAGTTTCTCTTTTCTCCCCCTGGGTTTTTTAGTTTTTCCTCGCCGTGCTGGAGAATCTAAGGATGGGGGACACCCACACCGCTCCTCATCACCTGCTGCTGACATTTAATTGGACATTATGTTTATGTCTGCCTGGATACTTCACTTGCCTGGACTTTACATTGTCTTATTTACTATTACTGTTTTGTTCTTTTAGTAAGACAGTAGGTTTGTTTACCTGCTTAAAAGACCAAGCAGGTAAACACACCTTCTGTCTTACTAAAAGAACAAAACAGTAATAGTCTAACCAAGAAGACAGTATGAACCTTTTACAAATGTCTTACTTACCGTTTTGTTGTATTGCCTTAAAGGGACTAGATGCAAGTTGATCATTTTTACTCACTACTGCCACCTCAGGTCTTACACGTAACCGCAGTTTCTATATTAAGCTCGTACATGACGGCAATTCAGACCCGAATTAACACCTTTTTGAGTGACAGTGCAGGGTTTTAGAGGCAGTTGTGGTGAACAGGTCTGGGCTCATTCTACACATTAGGACATTACTGGAACAAGAAGGGGGAGGAAAATACTTAATTATAACATTTTTAAACTCCATATAGTCCATTTAATGTTTAGAGCAGCCCTGTGAGGCAACTTCTGTTGTGATATTGGGCTATACAAAATGATTGATTGATTGATTGATTGATTGATTGATTGATTGATTGATTGATTGATTGATTGATTGATTGATTGATTGATTGACCATTTAGAGTGTCTGCAAGTGCTTTACATGTGAACAAATGGACCATTACACTACTTGATATCAACTGTAATGGAATGGTTACAAAATACAAAATACTGACAGTTTAATAGTGTAAGTGTTTTTGATATTATTATTATTATTATTATTACGATTACAGTATGTACTTTATTTCATCAGGCAAAGCATTAAGGGCCATCTTCAGCATGGCGCAACAACAGTGTTAGCGCAGAAGAGTGTGACAGTGCTAGTGCTTGTGTGGCCAGGGTGTGGGGGCGTGGCTTAGAAAGGCGGGGTCTACTGAAGCGAGCAGCTGACTGCAACTTGTGGCTATTTCCCCTTCTCTCTCCTCATCTTGACATAACATGTACTTTTATTCAGCATTTTCAAGCACTCACAGGACAAACTACAAACTTTATTACACTTCAACATTGGCCGTGTCCCGAGAGAAAGAGAAGAGAGCTGAGAACTGAGCTGGCCCTGGTATTGAAGAGTGCTGCGCGGGGCTCTGGGCTCTACGTCGCAGGACCGTGATCAAAGCTACACCCCGCTCTACACTAAATATTGTACAGTGGCCAAGAAAGGTCAAAACAAGTGCAAAAGCCATAATACAACAACTTTGAGCCACCACACGAAGTTAAAAACACTATTACATGTTTTACACATTGTAAAGTGGGATCAAATTAGCTTAAATTCATAGAACAATACTGTACATGCTTCACTGCTCAAACAAGGGATTCCAGTGTAAAATGTATACCTAATCGCGTGTATAGCCACATCACCTGACACACAATTCATGTCCAGCCAGTGTACACGTCTGCTATCTCCAGTAAAGGTGAGATTGGGCCTGAATAATCCAGCTGTTGTGGCTCAGAGTTGTTGTGGTGTTTGCATTTGTTGTGGCCTGTTTCTATTGGAGTGTAGGAGAAGGCTCACGGAGGGACCACTATTCTACTTATAGAATTCGCCTTTGGCCATGAGCGTCTGTCCAGCCCATGTCCAACCTACTTACTGCGCCGCTGTAGTCTAAAGCCTGTGTTTAGAAACACGAGATCAGGCCCTATGAAGAAATTCTTAATGACAATATTGGCCTGCAAGTGTTTGAAGTCACTTAAAGGGACAGTGAGGTGTGTGCGGATGTAGTAGCTCACCCAGAGCGTCAGAAGCCTGTAGGCGCCGTGTGTAAAGCATTCTGGTGTTGTCCAGCTCTTTGTCCAACATGTCCACCAGTGCAGGGTATCTGTCCACAGCATCTGCAGCCACCAGAGGGCGCTCCAACAGGCTCCCAAACATGTCCAGGACCTGCACATGAGCAGAAATGGAGGATCCGTAAAGATATTAACTCTCGTAAGCATAACTGTATGTGTAGTGTAGAAGTACATGTACAGTTACTTCTACACTACACAAAGTAACTGTAGTGTAGAATGTTAGTGTTGTAATAAGACAGACAAAGCATAAAATTGCATGAAAATTCTGATACTTCCAAAGAACACAATCAAAATATTAGTGTGTATTTGTCCTTTTAGGAACCTAGTGGTCAGCATGGGGCCTTTACTTCTAATCACAGTGATCTCTAGGATGCTCCAGGATCAATTGTTTTTAGAGTTTCTGCTAGTTTTTCACTGCGGACGGAACGGAGCCTCTCACCAGAAAACGTACAAAACAATTGATCCTGGAGCGTTGTATCGGCCACCGTGATCGAAAGTGAAGGCACCGTGCTGACCACCAGTAAAACTAAAGGTGTGACAGTGAGACCTTGAATGCGTGCTCCAGCCCAGGCGCCTGGTCAAACACCTTGCGGAACACAGCTCCCAGACGCCGATCAATGTCTTCCACCGCGAGTTTGAACTGCCGCACGTCTGTATCCAACTCCTGCAGAAGACACAGTACACCCCGGTCTCTATGGAGGAACTTTTATATCACTTACTGCCTCTAATGAAATCTGCAGGCACAGTCAAACATTTCACTGAGTTAATAGAAGCAGAAGAGCAGTGGTTCTCAATAGGGCTGGGCCAATACACTTTTGTCACGATCCGATACGTATCACGATACTTAGGGCTGATCCGTATTGCTATACAGTAAGTAATTATGATAAGTAATATGTGTTTAGAAAACAAAGTATAAATGAAAAAATAAACGACTGCAAGACAAAAATGCCCCCAAACCAAGCAGCACATTGCAAATTGTTTAGATTCAACCACCACTTTGTAGCTAGCTGGCTGTGCAAAAATTTCAGCTTACACACTAACCAGGACTATATTGATTAGTTTATCCTTTGAACTTCAATTCATCATTCAAACTTAACATATTTCATTAAAGTATTGAATATATCAATACTTGGTATGGTGATATATTGCAAAACGATATTTTGTCCCAGCCCTGGTTCTCAACCTGTGGTACAGGTACCACACAAACAACACACATTTTGTACTCACTTTAATAGACTATTAGGGCTGTGTACCGTTAAACCATGCCAGTGGTTTAGGTTACATCTTTAGAGACCAAGTTTGGGTGCTGTGGGTCCAGGGACAGCACTAAAGGAAGTGACTTTGTTGTTTTAACTTAAATAAATGATACAAAGTTAAAAGAAATGGTCCTTGATGGAATAAATTAACATTATTGTTCTGTTTTCTGATTCTAGATGGCAAATATTTTAGTATAGGTATTGAAATAAAGTATCGGATTTAAAAACGAAGTATCATTAAAGAAGAACTAAGTAACATGTTTATTTTAATACATTATATTCGTAGTCCCTCTGGGGGTAATACAAGTGTTAATGGGATGATTGGGGGGTCTTTCATCTCCCCCTGGTGTCTCTGGTCAGAAAACCACAATTGCAACTTGCCTGTCACTGGGTCGGAGTCACCAATACACACTAATAGAATCCGAAGAAGAAGCTAACAGGCTAACGGGAAAAGCTAACTGCGGGCTAGCGCCACTTAAACAGTGTTTACAGCCAAGTTTCAGTGAAAAAAATTATTTCCATTGTGTAATTGGATAAACAATATCCAATATGTCCCTTTGTCTTTTCTGTCAGCGTAGTATTTACTCTCACGGATAATTAATGAGTACAAAAAAACACAACATGCTACGACACCTACAGTGGCGCTTATGGCCTCTAGGGGCATGAGTTACATAGTTCTGCTTTAAAGTACCAGTGTAAAAAAAAAACGTAATGGTACCCAGCCCTAGTGACCATTACACTTCAGTAATGGTGTTTTTCTGGTGTAGCTATTGGACCCAGTTCAGATCTAAGCTGGACCCTTGTTAGACCCTTGTTAGGTCCTAATTTGATCTTGTGTTTCAACTTCATTTACAGTAGACACTGAGGTCATTCACGTAGACCTGTGGTTCTCAGACTTTTCTCAACAAGTACCAGCTCATAAAGTATTTGACCTTGTAAGTACCACCAAGATCAAATTAGGACTAAATGGAGTGTAACTCATGTCTAAATCTCTAATTGAAATACAAAGAATCTAAAATTGCAAATGACAAACCACTGATCATGCACAGGCTGAATGAGCCCAGTGGTTATTACTATACAGAGCCATATCAAATAGATGAACACAATAGGGGGCTGTAGAGGGAGGGAAGGGGAGAGTTTAGCTTCATAATTGCATGGTGGACGAAGCTGTCTTTTAATCAGATCAAGACACCATGTTACTTCTTACCGTTACTTAATGTGCCCTATCTTTTAAAAAAGACTATGAATAAAACCACATCTAAACAACAGCCCCAGACGGCGAGCGCGAGGAAGCACACTGACTTTTACATCCCACTGCCTCCGAGCCGCTCAGCAGGGAGTGGCTCGTACAACACAGCAAATTGCTTTTCTTGGTATGAGTCAAAATATCACACTTTAGCAACAACATGGCATTGGAGTCAGTGTATTTGTTTGGAAAACAATTTCACAAGTGCTGCTGGAGCAACCCCTGAAGAAATCAAAAGGCAGTGCGGCCATTTGAATCGTTCGAGGACGGAAAATGGAATAATGCCGTGATGATAATTAAATTGAAGTGCTTATTAACTTTGAAGTTACTGAGGGAATCGCTGATTGTCCAAACTGTGCGGAGATAAGCACTAGAATGTCCTCCTCTTTATGTTCATGAGTTTGAAAAGAACGTAGGAATATAAACATTTTCAATAAACCAAGGCTGGTTGAGACCAAGTTGATTCCCTTGTTTTAGTATCAGTCCCATCATGTGACAGAATAATAAATCTATCCGCCTCTATATTGGATATTATTTTAAAGGTCATGTATGAAAAAGGGATCATGTGAATTTGTAATAGTTGCAGAGGTCGGTCCAGGTCCAGTCCAGATTTTCCCCAAACTGCCACTGCCTTCACACTCTTGGTGCAAGTTCACGCGATAAGTATATAGGAAAATGTGCACTTCTACGATGAGTCTCTCCATTGTTTGAAATGTGTGAAGTGGACGGTTTTTGACCCCGTAGGGGGGGGGGGGTAGAGGAGAAGGAGGCGGACACTGACGGGGAGGACAGTGACAACAGCAGCGAGGAAGTGGAGAGAGAGAAGGTGGACTGGGAGGAAATCTGCCAAAATATCAAAACAATGAAGTTACTTTTAAAAAATAACTTTTCTCGTTACTCGTTACTTCTTTTAAAAAGTAACCTGTTGCTTTATGTAGTTACTCTCTAAAGAAAGTAACTTATTACGCTACTCGTTACTTTTACGTTACTTTTATATCATAAATGTCACAGAGTCCCTTTTCTGGAGAGCTTTGTGGTGGCCCTACAGTACCTACGCATACGTAATTTGTTTTAGACCAAGCACATCCAGAGAAATAGAGTTACTGAAAGTAACTGTGCTCATGAGAACCGTGTGGATTCAACTCCCCTTTGAGACAAAACGGCCATGTAGAACGGCTTTACTCTCGTCTATTTGCCAAACTACTGTCCTGATACTCTGCTAGAGACAATAAGAAGAGAGTTTAAATGAGAGTGTGGCCGATGAAGCCCTTGGGAGTGACAGGGGGAAGGCGGTACGTCTCTCCTGCTCAACCACTTCTCCAGATTGCTCCGTTTTGGTGTTATATGTGACAAAGTAGGAGGGGAGTGAGCGCTGTCAGAGAGCCTACGCGTTGATTCACAAGCAAAACAACAGTGTAGTTTGACTGAGATGCGGGGCCTTTGCGTAGTCTGCGTATAGGAAAAACCGGCTCTGACTGTCACAGTCACATCTGCCCATGGTAAATAAAAAGTAACGTTGCGGCGGATCGAAAAATAAACGGCATTACATTACTAAATTGTCGGTAGGTAACGCGTTACACCCAACACTGTTGGTGTATGAATTTGAGTGTGGGTGAGCTGTTCGTTGATGTGAAAAGCTTTGAGTACCTGAATAAAGGTAAGCTTTTGGAGGCTTTTATTCATCCAGGGAGAATCCATCGTGGTGATGCTAAATCATCAACTGGCCTGGGTTTAGTATGTGTGCTCACAAAAATGACGGTCACAGAGGTCCAGCAGGCCGATGGCCATCAAGAAGCCGGCTACCTTATCAATGTCAATGCAATGTCCTACAGTTAAAAAAAGTTAAGAAGTTAAGCACCCCTTACAGAAGCTCCTACTGGTATAACCCTTGAAATTAACTATTTTTATGCAGGCGTCAGACCACAAGACAACATACAAGTATGGGATGGCGCAAATTTACATGGATGCCAAGAAGTACGGCTGGTGCCTCAGATGGATGGAGCTCCTCCACCACACACATTAAGTGGATTAATAGGTCGATAATTAGAGGGTTGCAAAGTGTCCCTATCTTTTTTGCTATTACTGTTATTAAGGCCTCATCAAAGGTTGGAGGAAGTGATTATAAGTCATTATACACCTTTTTCAGCACTGGTACAAAAATGTCAACGTATACTTTATAATATTCAATGGGGAAACCGTCCAACCCAAGAGATTTCCCATTCTGCATGTGTGATATAGATTTTCAAATTTCAGTTTCTGTAATGGGATCATCTAACAGTAGACAGTTTACGCAGGTCTACTTTACAAAAAAAAATCTGTTATATCTTTGTGGTCAGGGTACATTTCTGGAGTATACAAGTCCTTATAGTATTTTTGCAACACTTTCGTCACTGTTATATTCCCTTTCATAATTGCTGGTATTAAATTACAGGAGTTGTGTTGATTTAGCTGTCTGGCAAGTAATTTTCACCTTCTTCATAAAAGGATGTTCCCAACCTGAACGTATTCAACAATTCATTGTTCCAGTGCTTTCTTTGCAGACAGGAACGATTTCCTCTTCACCGTTAATTCCTTCGTTACATCGGGGAATATCGACAGTCGCTGCCCTTCCCATGTAAATCCACGTTTCTCCGCCACTGCCTCGGCAATTTATCCCAGGCGGATTGCCTCAACAAGCGAATCACCACAGGCCTGGGTGGCTGATCCTCATTTGGCTTCTGGGCTAGTGCTCGATGCATTCGCTCGATTTCAAACTCCCCTTCAGCAACAATCCCCGACCCCTCTCTCCGGAACTTGTTTGACACAATCTTCTAGCTTATCAGTTCCGTATGTCTCTTTCAGCACCACCAATATAACATTGTTTCTTTTGCTGTGATTTTCGAGTGTTTGTACGCAATCCCAGAGCCTGTCCACCTTTTTTCCCATGGCATCAGTGCTTGTTGCCAAGTTCGCGGATTTATCTTCCAGCTCGGAGATTCACCCCTCTGCCTCATCCGCCCGAACCTGTAACCCATTAACCGATTCCTTTAGATCCGCGGTGGTTACTTTTATGGTTGTTACGTCCTCTGCCACTTCAGATAGTTTGCTGTTCATTTTGGTCATCTCGCCGTTCATTTTGATAATCTCAGCAAAGACACTCTCGATACTTATATTCTGTTCAGTAGCCTTGTCAGGAAACTTAGCCTTAGTCCTAGGCAACCACAGACACCACGCCCCTCCTCCATCTGTAGGGAGGACGTACACAGGCAGTTCCTGAATCTGAACCTGCGGAAAGCCCTGAAGTCATGCCACATGCTGTACTGCTTTAAATCGTCCACCATCGTCCCTGTTCCCAAAAAAACCACAGATCACAGGACTTAATGACTACAGGCCGGTGGCGCTGACGTCTGTGGTCATGAAGTCTTTTGAGCGCTTGGTCCTGCCACACCTCAAGGACATCACCGCCCCCTCCTGGACCCGCTGCAGTTTGCCTACAGAGCCAACAGGTCTGTGGACGACGCAGTCAATCTGGTCCTCCACTTCTTCCTGGAGCATCTGGACTCACCAGGAACCTACACCAGGATCCTGCTCTGCCTTCAACAGCATCCTCCCTGGACTGCTACGAGACAAGCTCTACCAGCTCATCGTGCCCGACTCCCTCTGCAGGTGGATCACTGACTTCCTGACGGACCGGAGACAGCACGTGCAGCTGGGGAAGATCGTCTCGGACACCCGGACTGCAAACACTGGAACTCCTCCTGTGTACTTTCCCCCGGCTCTACCTTCTGTACACAAACTGCTGCACCTCAAGTCACCACTTCAGCTCTGTAAAACTGATCAAATTTGCGGACGACACCACCCTTTATCAGGCTCATCACAGACGGTGATATTTCTATGTCTGCGTATGACAGCACACAGGTCACAGGTTTGATTTTTATGGAGGTTCATGAACACTGGCAGTGGCCGAAAGTGGCCCAATTTTACTGAACAAAAAGGCTCGGGAGAGTTGTTGGCTTTACATATGTAACCAATAAAGTTTTCAAATACGTAGACTACAATTTATTAAACTACCACCATCTTTAAACAAAAGACAATGATAATACTATTAAAACCAGGCTAAAGGAGACATTGTGTGGAGTCAGTCCTGGTCAGTGTCTTTCCTGTTTGGCTCTTTGGGAAGGGAACGCAGCATGGAGCTCTCCGTGTTATGTTGTCTATTTCTGATGCCACAAACACAGTTTAGTCACCTGCCGTTTTCAAATAGGCTATAGGCTAGAACACTGTCCAATCTCAATTCCCTTCAATTTGCCTTTCGCCTTTGCCCTTTCCCTCCATTTTGTGCATTCATAAAAAAGAAAGAGATGTCTGTTTAGCGGCGAAGCAGAGGGGAAGGTGTTCATATCCCTCCAATCTGAGTTTTTGCAGATGTGAAGACAGGCAATTGCATTTAAATCATGACTATGCACTTTTACAACATTTATACAATTGTACAACTCTTTGTTCATGACTTTTCCATATGGAGTAATGAGAGTTTTGTGTTTCATTTCATTTCAACATTTTGCTATGTCGCAATGGTCATGACTCGCGGGCCGCCCTGCCCGCAGCCGCGCTCTGAGCCCTGGGTTCAAACTATGTTTGTGGTTGAACTATAGCTGGAAAGGGTGGTTCATGTGAACTTTTGGTGATATAATGTTCTGGTCTGTGTGGGGCTGTGGCCATTAGTTACCTGTTAGTGCCGCTGTTATGATAGAGAAATGTAAAGGGAGGAGCTATGGTGTTTTTCTGAGACATGACGCTCTGCAACTGCCTTCAGCTCGCCACGACTCGGGAAGACTCTCCGCGACTGAAAATTTGTAAAATCAGCATAAGTGCCATAATTCAGTTTAGTTTGGTGGCCTGGGAGAAGTTGGCTGAGCGGGATGTTAAGTTCTAAAGTTACAAGTGCAGTCTGCAGACAGGCGACACCGCAGAAGGATAAAATCACGTGTTTTGTTAATATGTTCAATCAACAAATGCACCCAGGATGAAATAAATGACATATTTACAGGTTGAAAACTTCCCTAGTGCTGCTTTAAGTTCAAATATATATGAATAGAGTTTGAAACCTTCCACACGTACGGTAGAAGAGTTAGCCAAAAAACAAATTTGGTTTAACTGTTTAACTTGAGCTAGACATTCAGTCGTTGTCATTTACATAGCAGAATGGCATATCTCTGTCCTTTGTGAATAAGCACAACCTTTAACTAGTGCACTGGGATAACTGCAATATGCCAATAATCTGTGTGTATGGCACACTGATATAGCCATGTTTTATATTTTTTTGCTTTCTTTGCTTTTCTCTACGAAGTGTTGTGGCCCCTGTATGTGAGGAACGCACCGTGTTGTTGAGGTCCAGGCAGTCGTAGGGCTTCTCGGTGAAATTTTTGTACAGTTCCACAAAGTTCTGGTGAAGGGTCTGGACGTGCTGGCAGAGGATGCGACCTTTCACCCCTCCCATCTCCAGCTTCTCCAGTTTGAACAAGTACACCGCGGTCACCACTACATCCTGTGCACAAATCATTCCTTTACATATGCAAGGGTTTAGCCTGGCGATTTGGGAACACCTTTTCACCTGATAGAAAACATGTAGTTGTAGTACCATTAGTAGTCTAGTGCTGAGGTGCTTGAGCGACTCTTCTGCCTGATATGTCTGTGAGGTAATAGGAGCTGTACCTTGATGGTGTTGAGTCTGTGAGTGAACAGATCCAAGCGGGTGAAGACCAGTTGATGAGAGAAGTCCCACGGTGTGACGGCACGTCCGTTCTTCTGGTACTGGCCGAGGTTGGCCCTGCGCTCCTCGTAAATGCTCCTGAACATCTGCAGGAGATCCAGGCAGGTCTGCAGCTTCAGCAGGCTCTCAGACACCTCCCCACGCAGCAGCTCCTCAGGGACTAAATATGCTCGCGCCTGTGGAGGAGAAAAAACTATGAGATAAGAAGTCACAATAATTTCAAAGTTTCTTAAATATACAGGCATATACAGTATTTCAGAAACTTTAAAGTGAAGGCATCTGAAATGCATATGACAGGTTTTAATGCTTTTAAAATATGACTTATTACAAAGATGGCTCATCTGTTGTAAGTAATAATAATCATTTTATTTCTGTTAAGCAGCAAATTAATGAAGAAATGTTGTGAAAAAAAGTTATTTTATTTTTAAGCTAATGACAGGAAGTGACTAGAGGTAAAGATCAATAGAGTTTTGCTGCGTTCATGTGGGGAGCTCGTTTTCCCGAGACATGATGTCATTGTCCCCAGTTGGTTTGTGTTCATGTGGTTTTTATGTCGGAAAGTCTTTTACCACCCATAAGCGTTTAACTAAGGTAACCATTTAAATTTGGCATTAGCATCTCAAAAGCAAACTTTGGTTTGCTAATTTGATCAAATATCATGTGAATTTTCCTTTTGCATTAATATCGGGCATTTTTCTCGCAGTTATGTCACTCCGAGGACAACGGCAGCTTACACTAAAGTCAAGTCACACTAAAGGTTTGACCCGAGTTTCCCAGTCATTTTCCCCAGTTGAGCGAGCGTTCATGCAGTTCCCCCAGTTCCAGAAGACTGCATGAACATGGCATTTGACACACTCATTTCCTACTGACATAATATAATTGCATCACTTCCTATAAGTGTCCAATAAGGAAGTGAAATTATAAACATCACAAAAATGACCAAATAATTGTGTTAATATGTTAATTTTTGCAAAAATGGTGTCAAATGTGTCATATGCACTTTAAGCCCATCTAACACAACAATGAGGGTGTATGGACTTTAAAACACAAATGGAGACTGTTTAAGTTAGGTCTGTGGTAAATTGAAAACAAGATTCTATTTTATTTTTTCAGGATGCACCGATACCAGTGTCGGGAATCAGCTGGAAACCATGTGTCGTACTCATTAAAGTGGTCTCGATACCAGAAACCACAACCACATGCAATGCTCCTCAGGAAATGTTATTGTCTGAGACATCAATATTGTTCAAAATCAATCTGATTTCAATTAAATGTACAGTATGTCAATGATGATGTTAAAATGTATAAATTAGTGCTGTACAAAATATTGTGTTATTATAACAGCATCATTTTTTTAATTGCACAATTAATTTGTCTTAATTTCCCGAGACTTAATTTCCCAGTTACATGAGCTGCTCTGGAGCTGCTGTCACTCAAATGGGAGCTTTGAAATGGCTTATGGACTTATCAGGAAACGAGGAGCAGAAACTTTTCCGAGGCTTTACTTTCACCACGTCATGGACAACTCTTTCTGGACAACAAAACAAAGTTTGGAACTAAATTGGAGCAGTCTTTATCTCTCTTGCTTCTGCTGCTGCATTATTTTCATCACATGTGCCTGTCACACAGGTGCTTATGCACCTTAAGCACCTGGAGCAGAAGAGCTCTATGCTCTTTTCTTTAAACTCGAGAAAACAAAACATGCTAATGATACCTTTACCCCATACAACTGGACAACAAAACACAGCCTACTCTGAGAGGCAGTAATGGATAAGAATATACTGTATTTTGTAAGACAATCATTTAAGGATTTTATTTATTTTTTAAAGGTGCACTTTCTAACCCGACCCACCCACACCCGAAGTTTGCCGTATATTTGAGGTACCCGAGTATTAGAGTAATAAAATGATAATTCAAGGGACATTTAGAATAGATAAAAATGTGAATCGATTGACAGCACTAGTATAAATCCATCGTCCACAGTCATCTATATTTAGAATCAGTTTTTGTTCTGTAACATCAACCTGCCCAGGGACGACAGGTCGAAATGAGCATTTTTGCTATAAGCTGGTAAAATGCATCTGTTCTTGTTGGTCAGTGTTAAATTGTGCACTATCCCTGTCTAAATAAAAAAACATACCATACCATAGTAGACATAATCAGATCATCAATTCTATTCTACAAAAAATACAACACAAGCACTGAGCGACTTTTGGGCTGTTTTGATGTTAATGATGGACACAGAGCGCCACACTGTGGACATTTTCTGTAATTCTATTCATATCATAATTCTATAACTGAATAAATCAACAAAGTGAGGCCCAAGAAACAAATCAGAACATAAAGCCTGGGAAAACAATTACAAATGACACATGCTTAATTCAAACAGCATGAGGGTGAGTGCATCAGGGTCCAGCTTTGTAAAAAAACACACATTCTGCTGCTCTTCGAAGACACAAGGGTAGTTTAGGGAAGTTCATCAGGGGTCTCACCAGGATTTTTTCACAGCGTAGGGGCAGCACCACTTAAAAAAAAAAAAAAAGGTAATTTAAACACTATTTCCTGCATTTTGAGGGCCAAGACAATTTAGTTTTTCTAATCTTTATTACAGCCTTAAGCCCTATTCGCACGAGATTAGAATTACCTGGGCACGTTGGTAAAACTAACGTGTGTGTATCCCAGGACGTTAGGTCATTTTTATGTGCATTTGCACAGGATCAGCAATGTCAGTAATTCACACGTTTTTACTGACTTTTTTACAGAAATGATGGATAGCTAATGAACACTGAATGGTGACAAGCTTTTTATTCATTCGTGATGCGAGCGCTGACTTTCAGGTGAGCTTTGCTTTAGCGAGAAAGGCTCAGGTCTGTAGGATTCTGCTGTTTTCAGAAAACGGCAGTGTCCTTTCTCCTTTAATCCGTTTGCTCTGAAACAACCTCCTCTGGGACACCGGGCTGTTCTTCCGGTTCAAACAGGCTTTGCATCCATCCATCCATTTTCTTCCGCTTTATCCGGGGCCGGGTCGCGGAGGCAGCAGTCTCAGCAGAGATGCCCAGACTTCCCGATCCACGCACACCTCCTCCAGCTGTTCTGGGGGACCCCGAGGCGACACCAGGCCAGCTCGGAGACATAGTCCCACCAGCGTGTCCTGGGCCTTCCACGAGGCCTCCTCCCAATAGGACATGCCTGGAACACCTCCCGAGGGAGGCGACCAGGAGGCATCCGGAACAGATGCCCTAGCCACCTCAGCTGGCTCCTTTCGACGTGGAGGAGTAGCGACTCTACCCCGAGCTCCTCCCGGGTAACTGAGCTCCTCACCCGATCTCGGAGGGTGCGCCCAGCCACCCTGCGAAGGAAACTCATTTCGGCCGCTTGTATTCGCGATCTTGTCCTTTCGGTCATTACCCAAATCTCATGACCATAGGTGAGGGTGGGAACGTAGATCGATCGGTAAATCGAGAGCTTTGCCCCCTGACTCAGCTCCCTCTTCACCACAACAGTCGATACAGCGACCGCATACTGCTGACGCTGCACCGATCCGTCTATCGATCTCACGCTCCATCCGTCCCCCGTGACAAGACCCGAATACTTGACTCTCACTGAGGTAGGACTCCCCACCGACCTGAAGCGGGGAAGCCACCTTTTCCGGTGAGAACATGGCTCAGTTGGGTGCTGATCCTGAGGCTTTTGCACATTTAGATATATATTTCAATGATAGAAGGTGTTTCGTATGGGGTCATTATTTTTTCGTGTGCACGCGGCTTTAAAAATCCCGCACTCGGTCCGCCTACTTGACTGGTCAGCCAGTATCGATTCAAAAGGGAAAAAACAACAGAAAATCTCCAAAATCGAAGCGTAGTGTGCAAAAGCGCAGCGCCGGGGAAGATATTCCCAGCGTCGGGGCCCGTACACTCACATGCGCTGGCGAGAACACTGGTTCATGATTAACCGGTTAACTGTTACTTATTGAAATTCCTTTGCCCGGTTAACTAAAGATTCACGTGTCAGCTCTGCTGAGTGCACTTCTGATATATTTTATAGGAGTGCTTCATTCATCTGTTAATAGAGCCTTGTCAGCAGATTTATGAAGTTTGGCGACACTGATAGTCGGCATCTCCACACGTCACACATCTGAGCTCACCTGTTCTTCCACCGAGCAGATCCATTTTAATACAGCGCTGGATTAAATTCATGGCATTTATTAAAGGAAATAAAACAAAGCTACAACAATACGACCGATACGACAGGCGGTATTTCACTTATTGCACAGTGTAATGATGACAGCAGAGGGATGTATCGATCAAAAGTATTGGGACCGATCACCACTAAAATGTAGCCTGGCTAACGCCAGACTAAAATCACAAGTGATATTTAGTCTGGGGACCACCAATTCATTTTCTCGTAGGAGAGGTGTGGTTTACGATTGTCCATAGCCATTTATTGGGCGCTACGAATGTCTCTCATGCGTCTGCACGTAGCCATAGCCAATCGTATCATGGTATCAGATGACGTATGACGTACCTGCTGTAAACTTTTGAGCTGAACTATTTAGAACACGTTCTAAAGCTTGATCGAAAGATGGCATCGCGTCTGCTGCTGTCATGTTGGATCCGTAAATATTTTTTTATTTTTTTTATCCCTAAACAAACTACAAGCTTCCGTATGTCAAATAGCGCGTCATCGTCTTACCGTCCCTCCTCGTTCTGTGATTGGTGCCCAAATCCATGGAAAAATGTCGGCCATGGTCCCCAGACTGTTGTGAAGTTCGAAAGATTCGAGCGCACACAGCAGTCTGGCGTTAGCCAGGCTAACTAAATGTTCATCGGCCAATACCAATCATGACCGTCACATGGTTTTTATATATTATGATTCATAATTTTATAGTGAAAATACTGTGCTTTTCTAAATGTGAATTGTTGTATTGTATGAATTTATTTTTGTATGTATATTTCTATTTGAATATTATATACTGGCTACACATCTGTGCATTATCCTGCTTTACCTCCAACTTTATTATGATTATTATTATTTATTATTACTGATATTATTACAAAGCTGTATTGGTTTATAGCTTATTGTTTTATTACTTTGACAATTGAATTACCCTCATGGTTCAAGTTAAAGTTAGTCTTTAATGTTTTTTATTATAATAATAATGGCTTACACGTGTAATGCACTTTACAAGCCTGTATTACCAAGTAATGTTGTCACGATACTGAAATTTCAAACTCAATTTCGATACTGAAAATAAAACTCGATTCTCGATACCGATTTCGATAGCACAGCTTCACTGATAGTGATTGCTCTTTGACTCTCATATTGAAAATAATAGCAACAGTATCCAAAATGCAAATATCACACTTGAAATGAACTCTGGACGTCTCATCTGTTCCTTATAAATGTTATAATGAGGGAAGAGCAGACACCTGACCACCTGGAACAACTGAGCAGCCACCTGTCCCATTACTTTTGGTCCCACCAGTCCTGCTCACACTAACAAGACCAGGCGGGTACTTAGTACTATCAGATTACCAGGTTAATAGTGTAATAACGTTATCACGTTTACATTTACAGTACCAATGGGGTATATAGCTATCAGATGATACCCTCGTGGGGACCATCTGATAGCTACCACACTGTATTATGGACTTTGAAAAAAACTGTTGCACTTCATATATTTCTGCACTTTCAATAATGCTCCTAAATACTGTAACTTGACGATAGTGCACACTTATTTCTATTGTGCACTTTGTATTTGTAAATTGCCTTTTGTTATTAATTGTGTTTATTAAATGTGGATTGTTAAAGACTACAGATGGAAATTAGCATAGTGCTAAATCTGGTGCAGCCATCTTTTCAATGCAACTGTCCTTCAAATAAATAAAATAAACTAAATTTGCATTCATTAATGTCGAGAAGCACCATTTTGAGTTTCCAGGCCATGGCACAAGGCAAGATCAGTTGGACTTTGTCTGTGGGGACTGTCTTTTGGACCAAAATATATGTATATGTACCGATGAATGCTTCGTAAACAAGGACTTATTGGACAGCAGAAAAATACGGAGTTTGTGTCAAACTTGACGCAGTCCCAAGATATAACACGCTGCTGCTTCCCCAACCTAAGTGCAGGCTCGAAGCTCCATTAACGAACCTCTCATAACAAATATGCTGAG
Organism: Neogobius melanostomus; assembly: GCA_007210695.1. NCBI lineage: Eukaryota > Metazoa > Chordata > Actinopteri > Gobiiformes > Gobiidae > Neogobius > Neogobius melanostomus. The sequence continues at coordinate 841,779 of VHKM01000157.1, forward strand.
CCTGACTGACACTAACGTTACATGTTCCAGAAACCACACCAGAGCAACAAAACTCTCCTCATCAAACAGGGCAGTGCTTTAATCACCACCATATCTTTTCTTAAAGGTCCTATATCATGCAAAATCGACTTTTTGGAGTTTTTAGCCATGTTGTTATGCTATTTCCTTATCAAAAACACCCCCAGAGCGGTTTTTGGCTTCATTCACGCAGTTCTAAGTAATCCTCCTGAATCCTGCTCTCTGAGCAGCTGCTCTGCCCTCTCCTGGTAAACGACTGAGCTGTTCAGTTGTGTCGTCACAGCGGAACGGAAGTGCTCTACGTCTGTAATGTAATGCCTTACGGCCTGATTTTTATTTATAAATTTTTTTTTTTTTTTTTTTTTTTTTTTGAAAAAAAAAAAAAAAAAAAAAAAAAAAACTGCAACTCTCCGACGCGTCTTGCTGTCCCACGACGCTAATCAAGCGCACCCACGGCTGGAGGAGCCATGGATCCGAGCATAAGTGTTGTTTTTGAAGACTGAGCTCTTTCTAACCTACTCTGGACACCGCCTGCTCTTTTTTCTTACCGATAATGCCACGGATGCGCGTTTGGCTACGAGAGGAACAGGACTACCTTCCTAAAGAAGAGTGCACTCGCCAGAAGTTGGAATTTCTTTCCGGGATTAAGCTAGCTACTATATCAACCAACCTGATGGATGCTTGGTAAACCTTGGCCAGAATCAAAGTGGATTAACTTTTATAACCAACACGAGGGCCATAACGTAAACACCCGACGATGGGGAGGCCATGCTGAGCGGTGAGTCAATCAAAACGCGTGTTAGCGTGTGTTAGCGTGTGTGTTAGCCATTTATGAAACTGTGTTGCACATGTCAACTCCTTATAACTGCATTATGTGAAGTAACTTCACTTTTTGCAGCAATATTTATATTTATAATACTGTAAATGTGGAATGAGCGGAGAGAGGGGCGGAGTTAACTGAATCGAAGCGTCTTGTCTTCCGGGTAGGGAAAATACCCCCCAAAAATACTTATATTTCTCTCAAAAATGAGTACTCCATAGTGATAGAGGTACAATATATCATATATATGCCTATACTTTACTTTGGAATGGCTAAAATAGCATGATACAGATCCTTTAATGTTTTACATTCATGGAGACTGGTGGTTTTGATGGTTTCGTTTGTGAGACAATTTTTCCTTTTGGTGAGTGACATTAGGGTTAGGGTGATAGTACTTTAGCAAAGCATTCCATTTCAGTGCGATTATTAACCGTTAAGGGCTCCAACTATCGGTTAAAGAAAAATGTGCATCCCTATGGTAGATGAACATGCTACGAGGATAATAGAAGGTCAGAGCCACTCAGATCTTAGAATTAAAAGTCCTTTATTAGGCACAGGGGCGTTTTGATCTTAAGCAGCCTTCATCAGGGCTTGTAATTAAAGAAGGAAGAAACTGGTGCTTAAATACCCAGTGGACACTAGGTGAGGTCATTACATATGAACCATGTATGACCCAAGTATTTCAGACTGCAAAGCAGAGCTTTCCATCACAACACCAATAACTCCACACTCAAAAATGAAATTTACTCAATTGGAAGGAACACAGTTCACAGCCGCAGGATAGTTATGGTTCGGTTGCAAATGAGTCGGTACAAAGAGCCGGCTCTTTAAAGTGAACTATTAGAGTCTCAACCGTGGGCCGCATATTTTTTTTTCTTTTTAAAGTTGTAATTGGTAAATGGTCTCAACTTATACAGCCTTTTCCACCTACATTAGGCACTCAAAGCGCTTTACAGCAAGGATCCACTCACCCATTCACTCTCTCATTCATACACCAGTGTACGCAGACACTGGAGGCAAGGTGGGTGAAGTGTCTTGCCCAAGGACACAACAACAGTGTGCACCTTCAGGAGGCGGGATTCGAACCCCTGACCTTCCGATCATGAGACGACCCGCTCTACCATCTGCACCACCGTCGCTGACTAAATGTAGTCAGCGCATCTGTAGCTCTGATCTACTTTGTCTACTTTGTATTTTTCAACAATCCACCTCATATTTTCAATTAGATACAATTACGTTGGGCTTGTGGAGTGAAAAGTAAGCAATGTGATCACACGGGCGGAACGGTTACACCCCGCCATTCCGACACCCCCCCCCCCCGCACTCCGACATTGAGGTCTAATTGTTTTTATCAAACGTCCCGGCACTCCGACCTTTTTTATCCCCCTTTGTCGGAGTGGTGACACTTTTATCTTTTGTGCAACGTCCCGCCATTACAACACATGTTAGTTCGTTAGTTTACGAACCGTAACCTTACCTTAGCCCTAACCTTAAGGACCTATTGTTGGAATAGAGGTGTCAAAGTGTCGGATTGACGAGATGCCGCAATGGAGGGGTGTCAGGATGACGGGCCGACCCCGGGCGAAACAACGATAAGTTGCAATGTCGGCTTTTTCCACTCATGCGTATGAACCCATTACAAAAGCAACTAAAGTAGAAGTACAGAACAGAAGACAGTAATGTCTGTGCAGCTCACAGATAGGACTGGAAGAGTAGGGGCGGAGCACAGGCAGCAGAGGGATTGGGGACAAAGACTAACTCATGATTCTGACTGTTAATAACAAAAGGACATACAGTGGGGGAAAAAAGTATTTAGTCAGCCACCAATTGTGCAAGTTCTCCCACTTAAAAAGATGAGAGAGGCCTGTAATTTTCATCATAGGTAAACCTCAACTATGAGAGACAAAATGAGAAAAGAAAATCCAGAAAATCACATTGTCTGATTTTTTATGAATTTATTTGCAAATTATGGTGGAAAATAAGTATTTGGTCACCTAAAAACAAGCAGGATTTGTGTCTCTCACAGACCTGTAACTTGTTCTTTAAGAGGCTCCTCTGTCCTCCACTCGTTACCTGTATTAATGGCCCCTGTTTGAACTTGTTATCAGTATAAAAGACACCTGTCCACAACCTCAAACAGTCACACTCCAAACTCCATATGGTCAAGACCAAAGAGCTGTCCAAAGACACCAGAAACAAAACTGTAGACCTGCACCAGGCTGGGAGGACTGAATCTGCAATTGGTAAGCAGCTTGGTGTGAAGAAATCAACTGTGGGAGCAATTATTAGAAAATGGAAGACATACAAGACACTGATAATCTCCCTCGATCTGGGGCTCCACGCAAGATCTCACCCCGTGGGGTCAAAATGATCACAAGAACGGTGAGCAAACATCCCAGAACCACACGGGGGACCTAGTGAATGACCTGCAGAGAGCTGGGACCAAAGTAACAAAGGCTACCGTCAGTAACACACTACGCGCCAGGGACTCAATTCCTGCAGTGCCAGACGTGTCCCCCTGCTTAAGCCAGGACATGTCCGGGCCCATCTGAAGTTTGCTAGAGAGCATCGGATGATCCAGAAGAGGACTGGGAGAATGTCATATGGTCAGATCAAACCAAAATGGAACTTTTTGGTAAAAACTCAACTTGTCGTGTTTGGAGGAGAAAGAACACCATACCTACTGTGAAGCATGGGGGTGGAAACATCATGCTTTGGGGCTGTTTTTCTGCAAAGGGACCAGGACGACTGATCCGTGTAAAGGAAAGAATGAATGGGGCCATGTATCGTGAGATTTTGAGTGAAAACCTCTTTCCATCAGCAAGGGCATTGAAAATGAAACGTGGCTGGGTCTTTCAGCATGACAATGATCCCAAACACACCGCCGGCAATGAAGGAGTGGCTTCGTAAGAAGCATTTCAAGGTCCTGGAGTGGCCTAGCCAGTCTCCAGATCTCAACCCCATAGAAAATCTTTGGAGGGAGTTGAAAGTCCGTGTTGCCCAGCGCCTCCCCCAAAAGGGAGATCTGCATGGAGGAATGGGCCAAAATACCAGCAACAGTGTGTGAAAACCTTGTAAAGACTTACAGAAAATGTTTGACCTCTGTCATTGCCAACAAAGGGTATATAACAAAGTATTGAGATGAACTTTTGTTATTGACCAAATACTTATTTTCCACCATAATTTGCAAAAAAAATTATAAAAAATCAGACAATGTGATTTTCTGGATTTTTTTCTCATTTTGTCTCTCATAGTTGAGGAATACCTATGATGAAAATTACAGGCCTCTCTCATCTTTTTAAGTGGGTGAACTTGCACAACTGTTGGCTGACTAAATACTTTTTTCCCCCACTGTACATGAAACTAATATCAGCTTTAAAAGTGTGGATGTTGCAATATAAACAATGGTTCCACCACCTCCCAAAATCAGCACAGACCTCTATAAGCCCTACAGCAATGAAAAAGAAATGGGAGTAGTCGGCACACACTCAGACATGCTTCGAACTTCCTTCAGTAGAATATCACTTGGCCTGAGGCATTCTGTCTCATTCTGTCTCACACCACTGAATGAACTCGAGCCCAGAGGCACTCGAGCCCCGGCTGTGCCCACATAACAAGTGGCTGAAACCTGCTCCCATTACTGTGGAGTGTATGCCTGTTGGTTAAAACAACATTTTCCTTATGTACAATTATGGAGATGAAAGCTGAGAAAAATGCTAATGCAGCGTTCATCACTAACCACTGATGTGTAGGAAAGAAGAAACAAAGAAACTCGTGCCTGTCCTGATGAGAAAATGAGAGTAGATGTGATACTGAGTGGAGACAAAAGAAATGAAACAACTGCATGTTAACTATGGCAAGTTTCTGTTCATCACAATGGTCAAGTATTATTCACAGTTAATGTGCAGTAAAGGAGAATAATCAAGCAGAATATTTCCAGCTAATGTCATTTGATCTATAGGCGCAGATTCAAGAGATTGAGAAAAATAAAACTATAAGTGCAGTTTGCTAAATCCCAAACCAGAGCTTATCTCAACCGACATTTACAAGAACTACTCTTTAATTCACAGCAATACAACTAACATTATTTCAGCAGAAACAGCCACAGACATACGTTTATCTTATGACATGATAGGACAGTCTCCTGTCTTGTCCCGTGAGCTACTTTGATGTCACAAAAATGGTAGAGAGCTACTCGTGCTTCGATGACTTGTACCAATCTTTTTTTGTATAGCACATTTAAACAACTACTGTTGACCAAAGTGCTCAACAGGCCAATTCAAAAAGAATATAAAATGACTAATGTGCATGAAACAATAATAAAAATAGGTGGTAGAGTATCTGTTTGTGTCTGAATGACGCCATGGAAAAACTGTGTGTTTTGAGCCATGTCCACACGAATCCTGGTGTCTTTTTTTCTACAGTGAAAATATATGTCTGTCCACATGACTGCGTTTGAGAGAATATTTCTGTCCATACGGAATAATTCTAAATGCATTTAAACGGTGCAACCTGCCCACACCACAAGATGGCGATAAGCGTTTAAAGCATGTTGTGCACATGTGCCGTTACTCTGGTAACTATTAAATCCTTCCGCCACGAAAATGTACACACAACAATGACGAAGGTGTGTAACTCTTCTGCTGTCTTACAGTTTGGTTCAGGGTGCAGGACCCACGGTTCGGTGCATCACCTCAAGAAGTTCGGTGCATAACATGCTGATGTGGTATGGAAACCTTTGCATGAAGAATAAGAACAAACTCCAGAGGATCGTGAACATGAGCTCAAAGATCATTGGGCAGCCACAGAGGTCTTTGGAGAGCCTATATAAGGAGCGCTTGGGACAGAAGGCAGTCGCATCATAAACGACTCTTCCCACCCGCTAAACAATGAGTTTGAACTACTGCCGTCAGGACGGAGATATAGAGTTATACTCGCAAAGAAAGACATTTATAAGAACTCCTTTGTGCCGAGAGAGTAAAAGCTGCAAACTCTTTAAAGTTGTAGGAGAAGCTGCTCTTGCTGATAAAGCATTAGCCTGCATCGCTTTGCCTTTTCCAATGTTTTTAAGACTTTTACTGCAAATTGTACAGGAAATGTGGTGCCGCATGATGATGTTCTGGATGTGGATCTATTTTTTATGTGTCTTAAAGGTGAAACCAAAGACAAATTTCCACCTTGGTGGACAATAAAGTTTTCGTATTCGTATGAGAGAGTGAATGGGTGACTGGTTCTTCTACTGTAAAGCGCTTTGGGCTCGATAAAGGTAGAAAAGTGCTATATAAGTTGAGTCCATTTACCATTTACCATCACGGCAAGTGCAATATAAAACAAGACTTTGTTTTGAAATAAAATAGCCTAAATGTTCATCATTAGGCCGTATTTATAGCCTCAGAATAAAATTGGCAATGCTTTCTGATTTTTAAAAGCTGCTTTATAATAACATGTGCCCCTGGGCTCACAATGCAAAATAAAATAGAAAACAAAACTGCAGTGCTCTAAAGTACAAAAGAAAAAAACACACAGAACAAAGAAACTAGCAGCGGAGTGTGGGCATGTGCTCATTAAGTAATAAGTTTCAGTTTCGCTTTCCGTACACGGCAGCTAAAACACTCACAGCATTTGGTTTGAGGCTCGTGTTTGGGCTGTTCCGGGACAACATTATGCATGTACTTTTTTGGAAACAAAGCTTTTGAGGCCATAATTGGTGCGCATTTGTCTGGTGCACTGGATCTATCATTTATCGCAGCCTGAGCTTACCCGGTGTAAGCGCCATTTCATACGGTCTACATGTTTATGAATAATTCATGTTCATATATTATATTTTGAATTTCATATTTGAATATTTTGGTTAAAAGAAATGATACATTTCATATGTAATATTTTGATTTAAAAAGTATGTACAATTGTAATAATTAATTGGGTTATTTACAAGAAAGCCAATGCATGTTGTTTTGCCATAGAGGGCGCAGTGTATTGTTTTTGCCCAGGATAAGAAGTTGTTGTTCTTTGACTTGACTTCAAGAAAATAAAAGATGGCTGACGGAGCAACACGGTCATTTTACCGTGCTGCGACGGATAATGTTGTCACACGCGTAAAATCAGCCTCAGTGTCAGTCATTTATAGAAGAGGTTAAATTAAGATCAAAGAAGAAACTAATGAACGAAAGATTTGCCTCTACACCCGGGTCATCAGCAGGACTTGGAGAAACCACACAGACTCCATGTGTTTTTGAACGATGACTCTGCAGGTCTTCAGTGTCTACAGCCCTCAGTTTAGCGGTTAGTAATGATGACACATGAGCTCTGTTTGGATGTGCACACACACGCATGACATGCACCACAGAGCTTGGAAGCTAAGCAGGGTAGGGCCTGGTTAGTACTTGGATGGGAGACCGTTCAGTAACACCAGGAAGCCTAGCGAATGTAGTGAGTGAGTGAGTGGTTGGTGGTGGTGGCTGATGTGCGCAGACTGGTTGCCTCGCTTATCATCACCGAGTATGGAGTGAATGAATAATGCACCAAATTGTAAAGCGACTTTGAGCGTCTGGAAAAGCGCTATATAAGACTAATGCATTATTATTATTATTAGAGCTTAAATATTCAGAAATATAGACTTAAACTTGCACCGTCACTTTAGTACGATGTATATCATCAGTGCACCGTGGCTCGTTACACCCCTAAAAGGGAGCCATTTGTTTGTAAATAAAGAGGTCTGTTTTTTTGTTTTTTTTAGGCCAAGCTTCAAGGATACAGACACGAAAAGCTCAAAAGAAGAGCATCCAAAGACGAGGCCAATGGACAACTACTACTGAAGAAAAAATATGCTGCAACTCTTTGAAAAGGCAGAGACCGAAAACACTGAGGCATTAAACAAAACTACCTCAAATACTGAAATGCTCACCCCTTCTATAGTACGAGGTTTTAATCTTTTGAGCCAATTGGTCCAGCAGCCTCCCCAAAACACTGGCCAAATCTAGGCAAGGCAAGGCAACTTTATTTATACTGTGCATTTCATACACAGGGCAATTCAATGCACCTTACAAAGAAGATATGTGAAATTACAATCAGGTTAAAGTTTAGGCAAAGCACATACATAAAAACATAAAGACATGGCAAATACACAGTACACAAGGTCATGTGTTCGATTTTTTCTTGGCTAAGGGAGGGGCCCCCCCTTGTCTACTGGAGGGAGGGGGAGTTGAGAAAAGGTCATGAATGCAGAAGCAGAAGGATTGGGGCGTGGTTGGGAGGGTGTGTGTGTGCAGTTATTTGCATTGTCTTTGAATGTGTTTATAAATGTAGTCGCGCAGCCACAATTCTTATCTGGTTTAGCTCCATGACTTGGCCTTGAATGGAGAATGTTGACGGCGTAGGAGAGATATTATGTCACTCAAACATATTCTGCCCGTGAACGCATGTAATTGGCCGAAACAAAAAAGATGATTCCTCATTGGTCGATACAGCAAAGCCCGCCATTGCCATCTATATGACGCGCTCTCTACAGTGCAGAGATAGAGCTGACTCACACATAACTTGAACCTGAACACTGAAAGTGGAGACAAACTCTCACTTGCAGCTAAATTGAACATTCCCAATCAAAATCAACACCGGAGAGCGAGGAGAGAAAGATCCGACCCCACTTCTGCTGGTTTCACCATTAAAAAACCGGACTTGGATTCTTAATAAATATATTCAAATCTAAACTTTTACCAGTGGCTCCACTCATTCTTACTCACTCTTTTACATTGTACTTACCCTCCTGTACGAACCTAGTCAATTGGCCCAACAACAACTTCTTGTAACCATAAGTTATTATGTTATTACTTTATACCAGGGTTACATACCGGTTACAGGTAGTTCATAAATGTATAATTAATTACCTTTTACTTGGTCTCAGTATTAGTTCAGTTCTCCGGAGCAGGTAGTTCCCTGCACAGTTCATCCCATTTACTGCCAAAATATAGTCTACCTTCCTTTGTCCGTCTCCACGGCGAGTTGCCAGGTCACATATACAGTAACAGTTCATCGCTCTGCGTTACCTTCCGTGTAATTCCCCCACCACAGCACTGAGACAGCTCTGATCAAGGTGACAAATGATATCCGTATGAACACCAACGCAGGTAAGGTCTCAGTTTTAGTTCTGCTGGACCTGAGCGCTGCCTTTGACACAGTGGACCACGGGATCTTACTTCACAGGTTAGAAACTGGGTGGGAATCTCTGGTACTGCTCTAAACTGGTTCAAGTCCTATCTCGAGGATAGGACATACTTTGTCGAAATTGGCAACTGTGTCTCAGACAAAATTTCCATGACCTATGGAGCCCCCCAGGGGTCAATCTTGGGACCCCTCTTATTCAACTTGTACATGCTTCCATTGGGTCAGCTAATAAACAGTAACAATGTGTCGTACCACAACTACGCAGATGACACTCAGATCTACGTGTCACTGATACAGGTGAACATGGGCCTGTAGATACACTCTGTCACTGCATCGAACAGATCAGTTTGTGGATGCAAAACAACTTTCTCCAACTAAACTCAGGCAAAACTGAGATCATTGTTTTTGGCCCACAGACACAAAGACAAAGTGTTATCAGTCACCTTGAGTCTCTCGCTCTGAAACCAAAAAATCAGGTTAGAAATCTAGGAGTAATCATGGACTCAGACCTGAACTTAAACAGCCACATCAAAGCAATAACATCATCAGCTTTTTACCATCTGAAAAACATTGCTAAGATCAGAGGAATAGTGTCAAAACCAGACTTAGAGAGACTCATCCATGCATTTGTCTCCAGCAGGTTAGACTACTGTAACGGCTGCTCACTGGCCTTTTAAAAACGAGCTGTTAGAGCTGCAGAACATCCAGAACGCTGCTCCAGTCCTGACAAGAACCAGGAAATACCACCACATTAGTCCAGTGCTCCGATCTCTGCACTGGCTTCCTGTCACTCAGAGAATAGAATTTAAAACAGCTCTGCTTGTGTACAAGTCTTTTCATGGTTTAGCACCAAAGTACATCTCTGACATGTTAGAGCCGTATGAACCATCTCGGGCCCTGAGAACTTCAGGTAGGGGTCTCCTGGTGGTTCCCAGAGTCAATAATAAACACGGTGAGGCTGCGTTTCAGTTTCATGCAGCTAAAATCTGGAACAGTCTTCATGAGGATGTGAGACAGGCCTCAACTCTGACAATGTTCAAATCCAGGCTGAAAACAGCTCTTTTTACCCGTGCATATGAAAACTGAAAGTATTTTATCTGCACTCTTGCCTTTTACTGTCATTGATTAACTTATGTTGATGTTTTATTGATTGATTTTATCTGTTTCTTGTAATTTTCTGCAACTGTGAAGCACTTTGAATTGCCTTGTGTATGAATTGTGCTCTACAAATAAACTTGCCTTGCCTTGTAATTCCTCCTCCAAAGTGCTCTTTAATTTCAACCGACAGCAGCATGATGTCAACTTACCGATTAACCTGGGCAGCGCCTAATCCAATAAGCAGATACCCTGTTATCTACCAGCCACCTCCAACATACTCCTATTATTCATCAATGAACAACGCCTCATCTCCTCCACAGGCCACGTCTCCTCCACCACCAGCTGCTCCATCGGCACTCCCTCCTGAATTTTCCTACTCGCAAACTCTGGGTGAAAATGTTGTTTTCTCATACAATGGTGGTTGGTAGTGGTTAAAGTGGACTTTGGGAGGAACTCTAATCTAGAAGACTCATTACATTAGGGTGATATATGAAAGGCTGATGCATGTAACAGAAGGTGGTTTATATTGCTTTTACATGCTTTATTTGTAAAAAAGAAAAATAAATGTTAAATGTTCAAATAAACTACTGTATGTATTTATTTAAGATGGGCCAGTATATATTAATTAACATGAGTCCCCTAGGTCCACATGTAAATATGCCAGAGTTAGCCACAATGGCTAATTTTCATCTGTAGTCCCAGGGCAGGTTGCTGTTCTCAGACAGGAAAGGCCACAGAACAACAAGCACAATAGACATGAACAAAAGACCATAGACAGGAAATGGTTAGTAAAAATAAAACAGGAAATGAACACATAATAACGGTGAGCAGACATTATTACTACTACTACTAAAATAAGTTTTAAACCATTTTACAGATTTTGGTGTTGATGATTGTCTGTCAGACTTTTTATTTATTTATTTATTTTCATAACCCAAGGTGGCGGGACTCAGTTCCGGAGGGTTCCGGCACACTTTAGCCCCTGAGTAAAATCCTCCTTTGGGGAGGTTTTCGTTATTTGACTTGACATTTAATTTGCAATATTTATTGTTTCAAAAGAAATGACTACCCTTCTTCTATTAAATGAAATACAGTATTTATTATCAGTTGTTTAAAGATTTTAAATGCAAATATTACACAACTACACATAGATATATATTTAATTCATTAATTTGGAAAATGTCAGTTCAAGAGCAAAGTATGCATATAAATATCTTTGAAAACTGTCTAATTACTGATAGATAAAACATGATGTATATGCCAATCATGTGATGGTTACTTCACTAATTAATTATACTGATGACACTTTTTAATCAAACTAATCCATGAATGAAACAAAACTGATAATTAGTCAGGGGTCAAGAAACTGTGTGAGAATCCTACTCATTCAGTCTTTGAGCTTGTACTCTGTGTGATAGTGGTTGCTCTCTATGGGTGGTTGGTGCTCTCTTGACTGCTCCATTGTGGTTTGGACATCTGCTTCTTAGACAAAATTCACATTACGAGATTCACAATAATTGTGTAAGACGAAGCAAGGCATCCATGTTAATATCCAGTGGCCTTTTAAGTGCCCCAAATCTTGCCTTTAGTCGACCAAACGCACAGTCAATGGGATACGCTGGGTCTCCAATGAGGAAAACTGGAATTGGTCCTCTGAGATTTGTTTTGGTAGCGACGGAATGTAACAATTTTTAAGATGTGCATTTAACTTGGAATTAGCAAACACTCTAGCGTCATGCGCCGTGTAGCCGTTACCCTGGATACGCGCTAGCATGATGTGTACATCAACAGCTATTACGTCACCATGGACATGAAAGCATCCGTGCTGCCGTCCACACGCCTCTACTTTACAAGTTTACAAAAATCTCCATTTTGAAGAGAGTTTATAAAAATATCAAAATAATGACATCATTTATATGGATGCATGTTGCTAGAAGGCCCAAATGCAGACAAATATCTTATATTTATAAAAATATCTAAGCACGTCTCTGCAGCTCTAATGTGGTGTGGATTCCATTCCATGAGCCTAGAGCATGGAACCAAGAGCAGCCATTGGTCAGCAGACCTCAAGGCTCTGCTGGGGGTGAGAGGACTTATCGAGGCCATAATAAAGTGAGTTACAGTAGTCCAATCTCCAGGTTATAAAGGTACTGTTCATTCAAGTTCTCTATGAGCCTTAGATGGAGTTCGCCCTGCTCTTTCTATTTAATCACTGTATTTACCTGAAAGACTGCAGATTTCATTCATCATGTTCTGACCAAAGCAAAACTCGCATCTAAAATGTAACTCATCAAGTTCCTCTGTACGACATGTAGAAAGCCTTTGTTTATTTGAGCTGTGGGACTGGTGAAGATCCCTCATTTACAGTACGCAATGATCAAAAAGTGACATTCTGTTTGCAGCTCGTGTGACATCAGGACGCCGGGGATATGAAATGCCTCCTAGAGTTGTTTACAGCAAAGTGTGTTTTGGGATGAAACGTTTCTGAGCTGAGCAGAGAGGTAGCTTGTTACAAACACCTCTTATTCTCCCTTGAACACCTGACTACATGCCGTACATCAGTCTGGTGAAACAACCTCCACCATCTGAAGACTTCTCCAAAGACAAAACAAGCCTTCAGCTCCAAATCACCCTCTGACAATAAACAATGGGCCAGGAACGCTCTTCTCTTTGGTCCTCATGGCACGGAGCTGACATTGCTGTACAACCACCTCCTTGTGGCCAGGGGCGACGCCAAAAGACACTTTGTAAACAGCGTTCTTATAAGCACTTTGAGCACTGCTTAAAGCCTGTCTCCAGAGAGTTTATTTTTATTTTTAAATGCTATGACCCATGTGACAACGCTGGGCTGGGTGTTATATTTTTAACCACACTGTTTTTTGTATATTAGAAATAAAAAGCTATGATTGACAGGTGGAGCTCTGTAGAGGCCCTGCGAGGGCGAGGCTTCCCGTCTTGTTTCCCTTTTAAGAAACAGGCTTTGTATGAGGAGATCAGGCAGCCATGTTAATTTCACAGACCACTCGGGATCATTACTATGAATGGGGCTGAATGGAACAACTATTATCTCTTGTTTATTATATATAGTCTCCTCCTAACATGACATGAGCCAAAACTAAAGACAAATATGAGGCATAAACTAGAGGAAAGAAGCAGCTAAAGACGAACAATGAAGGTAAGCTACATGCAGTTGTTATGCTAACACCAGCTAAAGTTGTGCTAACAGCGGCTAAGTGCTAATCGGCAAAATCACATTTTTCAACAGCGGTTTGATGCTTTACTGCAGAGGCTGGTAGTACTTAGTTACACTTTTTGAAAGCCAGTGCACACGAGAATGCAGCGCGTCACGGCATGTCATCTCACGAGCGTCAACACACTCTGGAAGGGTGTGTACGTACCTACGTTCCTTGGGTCCCCGGCAGAGCCGGTGCTGGCCCTTCTGGGGCCCTAAGCATAAATCCACCCGGGGGCCTTCAGTTACGCATCCTATGGCTATTTGACGAAGAGCGAACCCATTTACGGTAAAAAACAGTTCCACTGTGGAGTAGAGCAGGGCAGAAGTGGAACATAATTACCTCAATTCAGACCCTGCCCCTCTGTGTGAGAACCACTAACCACTTAGCCACTGTCAGACTGGGATTCAGGACTATTACTAGTCTATTTCCCCCACTTTTTAAAATGGTAAATAGCAAATGGTCATATTCTCTCACCTCTGGTTCCTGACCCACAGTTTGGGAACCGCTGATTTAAAACTAACTGAAACCTGCACCTGACGGTTATTTCTGTCTCATCACTGAGAATTAGCCTGTGAGCAGCCCAATTCATGAATTACTGTAAGTAACTGTGACCATGTCTGTGAAAGGCGCTATATAAATAAAGATCATCATCATCATCATCATCATCATCATCATCATCATCATATGAACCGTGTGGATTCAACTCCTCTTTGACCAGGCCACGTAGAACGGCTTTTTACTCTCGTCTATTCCCCAAACTACTGTCCTGATCCTCCGCTAGAGACAATAAGAAGAGAGTTTAAATGAGTGTGTGGCGATGCAGCCCCGAGTCCGAGCAGAGAAAACATGAGAGCAGCGCCCAGGACACGAGAGACATGCAGGAAGGAAGGCGAGCACCGGGAGACACACAGCTGAGCGGGGACGCGAAGGGGAGAAGCACTCGCGCCTGGGAGCGACAGGGGGAAGGCGGTCTCTCCTGCTCATCCACTTCAGCAGACTGCTGGTTTTAGTGTTATATGACGCAAAGTAGGCGGAGAGTGAGTGAGCGCTGTCAGAGAGCCTGTCCCCATAACAACGCGTTGCTTAATCAGTGAAACAACACCGTAGTTTGACTGAGATGCGGGGCCCTTGCGGCTGCGGGGGCCGTACGCACCTTGCGTAGTTTGCGTATAGGAAAAACGGCTCTGGTCCCCGGGTTCCCGGGTGCAAATTTATAATCGTAGGTGAGTTGGTAAATCAACCAATCACAAGTCATGAAAGGGAAACGTCATACGTACAGGCATCCGGAAAGTATTCACAGCGCTTCACTTTTTTCACATTTTGTTATGTTTACAACCCTAAACGTAAAGATTTTATTTTGAATTTTTACTGAAAGTTCACACACAAGTAACAGACAACTGTGAAGTGAAAGCAAAATGATACATGATTCTGTTATTTTTCAAAAAATAGAAAAGTGAAAAGTGGGGCGTGCATTAAATTGTCTTTATAACATTCCTAATGACTGCAGAATGTTCACACCTTGCCCTAACCATTAAATAGAGGCCACCTGTGTGTAATCTACTCTCAGTATAATTCCAGCTGTTCTGTGAGGGCCTCAGAGCTATGGTCAGAGTGTATTGGTCACTAAACAACATCATGAAGTCCAATAACACACCAGATGGGTCCGAGATAAAGTTATTGAGAAGTATAAAGCTGGGTTAGGTTATAAAAACATTTCCAAAGCTTTGAACATCTCTCAAAGTACAGTTAAATACATCGTCCAGGAATAGAAAGAGTGTGGCATCACTGCAAACCTACCAAGACCCGGCTGTTCTCCTAAACTTACTGACCGAACAAGGACCGCACTGACCAGAGCTGTTACCAAGAAGCCTATGATGACCCTGGATGAACTGCAGAAGCTACAGCTCAGGTGGGGGAAACTGTACACAGGACAACTATTAGTCGTACACTGCACAAATCTGGCCTTATGACAGAGTGGCATTTTTGAAAGAAAACCATAAGAAATACCGTTTTCTGTTTGCTAGAAGCCACATGGAGGCCACATGGTGGCTTCTAGCAAACAGAAAACGGGACTTCTTATGGTTTTCTTTCAAAAATTGCTTGTTCTTGCCACTCTGCCATAAGGCCAGATTTGTGCAGTGTACGACTAATAGTTGTCCTGTGTACAGGACAACTATTAGTTGTTGTCCTATTATTTGTTGTCCTATTACAGGACAACAAATCACAGAAGGAATATCTAGCTCTAGACAGATCCAAAAAATTAGGCACCGGGCATTAAAGGTTCTGTATCATGCTATTGTAGCCATTCCAAAGTAAAGTATAGGCATTTATATGATATATTGTACCTCTATCACTATGGAGTACTAATTTTGAGAGAAATATAAGTATTTTGGGGGGGTATTTTCCATACCCGAAAGACAAGACGCTTCGATTCAGTTAACTCCGCCCCTCTCTCCGCTCATTCCACATTTGCAGTATTATAAATATAAATATCACTGCAAAAAGTGAAGTTACTTCACATAATGCAGTTATAAGGAGTTGACATGTGCAACACAGTTTCATAAATGGCTAACACACCTAACACACGCTAACACACATGCTAACACACACGCTAACACACATGCTAACACACACGCTAACACACGTTTTGATTGACTCACCGCTCAGTCTGGCCTCGTTATGAGAATGCGTTGGTTATAAAAGTTAATCCACTTTGATTCTGGCCAAGGTTCACCAAGCATCCATCAGGTTGGTTGATATAGTGCTGAATCCCAGACAGAAATTCCAACTTCTGGCGAGTGCACTCTTCTTTAGGAAGGCTGACTAGTCCTCTCGTAGCCAAACCATGGATCTAATAGAGCCAAATGCGCATCCGTAACATTATCGTTCGGTAAGCAAAATGAACAGGCGGTGTCCAGAGTAGGTTAGAAAGAGCTCCGTCTTCACAAACAATGCACCCTCCGGCCGCGGGAGCGTTTGCTTACTGTCCCGGGACAGCACAGACGGTCGGAGACGGAGAGGTTTTTTCTTTTCTTTTTTTTTTTTTTTTTTTTTTTTTTTCTTTATTCTCTCTTACAACAACAACAAAAAAAAAGCTGTTTATAAATAAAAATCAGGCCGTAAGGCATTACATTACAGACGTAGAGCACTTCCGTTCCCTTGTGACGACACAACTGAACAGCTCAGTGGTTTACCAGGAGAGGGCGGAGCAGCTGCTCAGAGAGCAGGATTCAGGAGGATTACTTAGAACTGCGTGAATGAAGCCAAAAACCGCTCTGGGGGTGTTTTTGATAAGGAACTAGCATAACAACATGGCTAAAAACTCCAAAAAGTCGATTTTGCATGATATAGGACCTTTAAAGTTGTTTTGAACATGTCTAAAGTGCAATGCATTCCAATGGGGGCCTAGCGGCTATACTACAGCAATGGCGGAGCAATGGCAGCCTCCAGTGTCGTCGTTGCAAAGCAGAGCAGCCAGCGCCATTGGCCCTGACGGGTTTGCTGCTCCTCTCATCCCTCCAAACAAAGTTTACTGCGGTCTCTTTATGCGTCAGAGACCCGACTGTGTCACTGCAGAAGTGCAAAAAACAGGTGTTTTCCTCCGCGTCGCAGCGCCTGGATTCAACTGATTCAACAGAAAAATAAGTACAGTAGCTTGCAGCCCACAGAAGCAGTGTGTGACTTCTTGAATAACAGAAGGCAGAACATTACAGTGAAAAAAAGGTTTGTGAAAGTTTGTCACCAGCTTTAGCTCACTCGTAAACTCAAGCAGCCATCATCCTGAACGATAGACAGCACAGGGTGAGCATAGGGTTGTTCCAACACCGATACTTGTATCGGATTTTATGCCGATACCACAGAAAAAAAGTAAAATCTGTGGTATCAGTGAGAACCTAACCCAAACCTATATTAAACTGTGTTTTTAGGCTCTGCAGACAATAAAACATTGTTTGCCTATGTAGAATCAAGCAGTATAAGTCACAGTGAACTGACTTTGTTTACTTTGCATGACATTTTTACAGGCTTTGTTGTTTTTATTGATTTGCTGTGGTATCAGTATCGGATCAGATGGAAAAACTGGAACAACACTAGGCGAGCAGGTGAGACCAGAACTGAACAGCATGAAACTGAAATGAGAGACACGAGTACCACGATATGTAGGTAATAGCAGTTTAGAAGTATAGTTTGCTGACAATGTACGATTGCATAAAAAAATATTTTCCAATATCTTAAAATATCGGAATTGCAAATTGAATCGCAATTTCTAGCAGAAAAATCAGGTCTTTCATCAAGACCTGTTCTCAAAGCATCATGGTCACCATCAGGTTTTCCCACGGAATTGGGCGTTTTTTTAAGTATTTCTGCGGGTGGAAAAAGTGTCCGTGCTTTTCCTGTGGAGGGGGTTATTTATAGTTCAAGTAAGATGTACATCAATTGTATAAATACAAGGTGAATGGCAGCATTATTCTCGACTGCTGGAGTGATATCAGGGCAAATAAAGACATACAGGGTGACCCAGTTTGACCTATTAGGCTTATGCTCTGGGCTACGGGGGGAAAAACAGGGTACTGCGCACCACCAGATCTCATATATTATTCCACGGTTTTCGGGTGGTTTTGAGATGCTCTTGGGCGGGTTTGGCTACTTAGACCTGGCAATCTTGTTCGTCATCCCGAGGTTACACCACCTCCGGTTTGTGCACAGGCCACTCACGATAATAAAGTATGTTTTTGAGGTTTTATTCACAAATGAAAACACATTATAAAATGAATGTATGTATGTTATTCTAAATATTGAGATGTTACACTGTGCGGCTTCAACTATGAATCCTTTTCCTGTTATTCATTAAAAAAGGTTGTGGTGTGTGAGAGGAGATCAGAGTGGGCGGCACACAGACCTGTTGATGAGCAGGTTGCACAGCTCCTGCAGCAGGACGATGATTCTGGCCGGGCGACAGTAGAATCGGGAGTGGGCCCACAGCAGACACACCGTGTGCATGAGAGGACCATCTGAGCCTGACCTCCGGGAACTCCACCCTCTCCACCTCCTCCAGCAGGGGGCGCAGGGTTTCAGGTACAGGCTGACGTCCTGCGCTCCTCCAGGGCTGGGCATCAGAGCAGAGGAAGCACACAACAAACATCATGGTGGGGACTACATCGGTCGCGTCTGTTCACTGACACCTAAAGGTTAAAGGAACACTCCGGGTTATACGTCACAGACAAGCTAAACAGTTGTAAAGTTCAATTCAGTTCCGCCGCTCCCTATATGTTCATAACCCCACACTGAGGCCCATGTGACTGAATGGTATTGTACACTACTGTATTTGTGCCACAATTTTATGAACGCAGTGTCAAAAAAACCCGACCTGTATTCAATGACAATGATGAGAAGAAGTGTTACAGAAAGAGGCCAATGCGACTGATGATAAAAGCACGGAGGAATCTCTGTGCGAGGAGACCTCAGGCAAAGGAGAAAGGAAAGAGGAGAAGGCACAGAGCTGTAGGTGCCTGTAGGTTACCTTTGAACCCCCCCCACCACCACCACCATTAAACATTTCTGCTTAGGGCACCAAACTGGCTGCAGCGGCCCTGATTCAATTCGAGGGGCGCGGGACAGCGTCAAATAAACACAGAACTTTCTCAGACCACGTGGCCGAGTCGCTGACATCTCCATGGCAAGGGCAAGGTTGAATATTGGGGGGTCGAGGGGCAATCCCTTTCAGGGGTCTGATGTTCCTCCCCAGGAAGATTTGAACTAATGCATGCAATTTCCTGCATTCTGGTGCATTTAAGCCTCATAAACAAGTAACAAATTTCAATTAAAAAATTGTACAATAATCTCAGTCACATTTCTGTCACAACAGTGCGTAATGAATAAACTGTATATCTGTATTATACTTTATTTATTTCATGTTTTTATTTATTTCATGTTGTGTTAAGAGCTAATGACGCACACTCCTGCTGCTTTGTGGATACGAAACAGAAAACCTACACTTCCTCCTCACTGGGCGTGATCAGGGAAGGATCTGCTGATCAGATCGCCATGTGCTCATGACGTGAACCTCTACTTTTAAACAAACTTCCACCAAAAGAAAAGCCAAACTCCATTTACTTTTAGTCATGATGGGGCAGTACACAGACGTTTTAGACGGTTTTGGATTATATAAGTGTAAAATACTAGCCTGGTTTTACCAGACCTCGTACTCATTTCGTTTCGTACAAGGGTCTGGATCTTAACAATTGAGCTCGTTATCAGGTGGGAGGGGTGAACTCCTTTGAAACGATTGGATCTGATTTTCACTAGCGTTTGGTCGTGACGTATGTAATGCGCCCGAGTGAGTGAAGCAGCTATACCGCCTCCCCCACTCGCTGAATGGTAGGTTGGAATTCAACCGATGAAACGATGGCACTGAGATCAGACCAGACGTACATGTAGGGAAATGATAATTGACCAGAGTTTACGGATGGCTAATGCCAGGCTAGTAAAATAAACTAGTTTAACACTAAAATGACAAATGATGTGGGAACAGCAGATAATACTCTAAAATCATCATATATACTGTTTATCTGCAGAAAGGGTTGGTTTGGTCTTTAGTTGCTCTTTAACGTGAATGTTTGTAGGATGCTCTTAGTGCTGATTCTGCTTTCTGATTGGCTCACATATTGACATTGAGCTTCGGCTCCAGCCCCTCATACAAACGCCACGGCATCACGGGATAAGAAGCGATCGAAATATTTAGTCAGATTAAAGCCTATCGCCAAATAAAGATCCAGGAGCAGAGAAACGAAAGTCGGACACAGGGTGGACCGAGCACACAGTGGCGCTCGCTGTAAAGAGTGAGAGGAGGCGGAGCTGAAGCAGCAGCCCTCGCTTCAGTCTGAATAGCTACTGCACACTACTTCCTACACACAAATATAACAAGTAAAATGGAAGGAAATCGCAGATTATTGGAATAGTTGCGGGCTTTTGGAAAAACTGCAAAGCCGCACTGATTTCATGGAGTTTGCTTGTGTTAATAGTTGCAATCGCAACATCATGAATCCTGGAGGATTAGTTATGATACAAAATGAACTATAAAAAGACAAATGCAGACTGTTCTTTTACAAAAAGTAACAAGACGGGCTTAACCCACCGAGCCCATTTAAACCAGCCGTCCTAAGTTTGATTGGCAGAAATAGAGTAGCCACACTCTGCAACAAGCCCATTTTCTGAAGACGCACACAAAGATCAGAGAAGAGGAAGGATGACTGAGCTTTTACCTGCCAGGACGGCCCGGAGCAGGCCGCTGAAGGACGGGGCATAGCTGCTCTCTACAGCCTCCAGCAGAGCGGCCATTTTCTGAGCCCTGCATGACGTCAACTGGGAATAGATGCACTCCACGTCTGCAAGCCTGTGAAGACAGAGACAAAACCACAGAGAGAAAACAAATTCATTCATTCAGTCCTATTTGGAGGATTTTATAATAATAATAATACATTTTATTTGTAACGCACTTTTCATTCAGTGAATCTCAGAGAAAACACATTTACCATGAAAAAGCAAGACAGTGCTTCTGGTCTACTCTGCATGTGTCAGAAATAGGGATGGGTACCGTTAGTTTTTTTCCGATACCAGTACTTTAACGATACCTGCTTTTCGGTGCCGGTGCCTTAACGGTACTTTTTTCGGTACCTATGTAATTTAAATTCAATTAAAATAACGTGTATAAAAAAGTGTCGTTCAGGGAAAAGTCCTAAAACAGCACAACAGAAGCTACACAGGCGGCAGCAGCGTCACCTGTAGCTTCGTGTTTTGAGCACAATTTCCATTTAAGCAGCGATAAAAAGAAAAAGGACGTTATTATTACCTCCTGAGCTGCAGAGACAGATCCACATATGACACGGTTTGCTTTCGGATAAACTTCTCTAAACACACTGCGCTTTGACGAAGCGAAAGCACTTTCCCGTCAAAGATCTTTACACAGTGAGAGAGCGCTCACTCTGCCACTAATAATCTACAAAAACTGTTATGATCAGTGTTTACCACCAGTGTCGCTGCTGTTAAATATGCGCTGTTTTTATATAATGCACTCAGTAGAATGAGAACGCCAGTTTTAATGTTTTAATGTTTGATGTTGTACCAAAAATGTCTAATACAAAGTGAGCGCTCACTTTTCCACAAACAATCTTTGATATCCCCTCCTGCAGCTGCTTGTAAAGTTGTAAACAACAGCACGTAAGCTCAGCCTCCGGGTCTGTCGCTAAAGGTACAGACGTCTTTCTTGTTGTCACTGCTCTGTTTTGTTTTTCAATTTGCCTAAATACTCAAGTTTCTTATTCAGTCCTGGTTTAGTCCTGGTTTATAATAACTGGTTTAGTTTGGCTCTGGGTTTTACAACCGGTGTATGTCCTGGTTTAGTCCTGGCTCAGTCCTGCCGCAGACCGAGGCTGAGCCATCTCTATTAAAAAGTTTAGTACGTTATAGCTTTGCTTCGCTTTAAGTTATAGCTTTAATTTATAGTTTTGCTTTGCTCCATTTGCGCTGAAGCGGCTCATTATCTGCCCACACGTTCATGTTGCTTTTTTTAGACTCGCTGCGGGTCATATATATTGACGTCTGGAGAGAAAAAGAACCGAAAGTTGGCACCGAAATATTTTAGTTTTTCGATACCACCCCCGACCGGAGCTTTTCGGTCGGTACCAAGTAGGCACCGTTTAACGGTGCCCATCCCTAGTCAGAAACTGCTTCTAAAGTATAGTTCCAGCAGCCACTCCCAAAGTCGCGGCCCGGGGACAAAATGGGGCCAGCAGATTCTTGTTATTACCTCCCAGATGATTTCTCATTTAAAACTAGCACATTTGCCCACAGGTAAGATGTGGCACTTCTGCAGACGATAGGGATGCACCGATACCAGTATCAGGTATCGGCTCGATACTTGTATTTGTACTTTTACTCATTAATGTGGTCCCGATACCACTGGACGAGTGCCAGTGCACGTCTCAGATGATCAGAGCATGGCACAGCAACAAGCCAGAGAATTCTTAAAGCTGCACTGACTGAATTACTCATCAACCATGAAAGTCACAGGTAGCTGAGTCAATCTCTCAGCTGTTGCCTAAACTCATTTCTAGCTCTGATAGACCCTCCCGCACATCCATGTGACTGTGAACAATTGATTAACTCATTGTTCACATGAGTTAGTCAAAAGCACATCTCAGCTGGAGTTCATATACAAGACATAGCTGAGACACGAACAAGACAGACCATTGCTAACACTGTGCTTTAGCCCCTGACTTCTGGGGAAACATCAGGCACAGAGTCTGTTTTCTGTCACAAATAATACATCCCATTTGCAATGGACAAGTCAGTCTATAACCTAAATATGTTTGAAGAAAGTACAGTACATCAGTATTCATATATTGGCCAGTACTCAAATGAAAGTACTCGTGCTCGTATAAGTTTGAGAAAAAGTGGTAGCAGTGCGTCCCAGAACAAAAAGGCCAGAGGCTGACAGAGCAGGAGCTTCAGAAAACAGATTTTGTTTTTGTTTATTTGACAGGGACAGTACAAGAAAACATTGCCAACTCTGTGGCTGATGTTATGTACATAAGGAGTCTAGCCATCGGCTAATTCCAGCTCCTATCACTGGTTAGGCTTTCAAGGTGTTGATGAAAGAATAGAAAGGTGAAAAATCAGTAAACAGCATCAACAATACAACAATAAAAAGAAAGAAGAGAAGACATATCTGATCAACCTGCTCCATTTTATTTTTGGCAATTTTAATTTTAAGTTCATTTGTTGAATTTATCTTTAGAAAAAAAACACATGGCAACAGTTGTAGTTTAATTTAGACAGTTCTCCCGCAGAGATATGCCGGTAACACTGTATAATAATGGTACGTGGGTTCCTGCATTATTCTCATGAACTTATGCATACTAGGGATGGGACGATACACTTAAACTCACGATACGATGCACCTCGATATGTCAGAGTCACGAAACGATACGTCACGATACGATATCAAAAAAGAAAAACATATTACTGTATAATAACAACTTGTTTATTTTTGTTTCAGTTGCACACAGGGAAACACAAGGCCTAACAGGCCAAACACAAACAAGAACACTCCCTTAGTGCTGCTCTAACCCTAGGTTAAGTTATCTCAGGACTGGTTCTTCTTCAAAAAAACTAACATATCAACATGTTCTGGTGTAATCAGTGATCTTTGAGCAGACACAGCGCTTTTTGGACACTCAAAGACGCTTTACATGAAAAAAATATATAAATAAATAATAAAAAAAATAAAAAATAATTCACGGTCCATTTTTTTCGACCTCGATGCGTTTCGTCACGTTTTGTATCGCGATATTTCGCCAAACGATAGGGATAGGACGAAAGTCCTATCCCTAATGCATACATGAATGCATGATTTCTCAGTTTCTCTGATTAATCAACTATTTAGTTGATTAATCTTGATGGATCTTTTTTTGATCAGCTTGTGTGTTGTTAAAGGATGAGATTTAATCCTTCACATCATCACACGGCACACAGACCGAATTGAAACTTGCAGCAAGCTGCTCCACTGAGTCAACACAATGTGAAATTTCCAAAGCATTTGGTTGTACATTTACTCTGACTCAAAATATTCATGTGTGTCCATATAACGGAACTATGCCATGCGATTCAAATGCATGAAGCTTCATTTCATTTTAATAACAGACACAGGGTGAATACCCTCTAGTCGCTTCTTGGTTCGTTTTCGAACCATCAACGTCAAATTATGATCAGATAAACCTGTCACAAAGTTGTACGTTTCGTGACTCTTTCTGGTTTGTTTGTAAAAATCAAGTCTAGTAAAGTTTGACTAGTCCGAGTAATCCTTGTTGGATTTTTAACAATTTGAAGCAGTTTATGTTTTGATACTATCATTTTTTCAAATCGTATTGACTGGAGAGCTTACAGCCTATATGCCAGTGTGATACCTCATTTGAAAGCCAAGACCTGCTTGGACACAATTTGATGAAATAAACACGTGTGATTTTTGTCTAAATTTAGTGGAATATACGTTGATAAAATGCTTAACAATATCGATGCTACAATGTAGGTATCCGATATCAGACAGCCCTACATTGTACCTGTATTTTAGTCTTTCTCTCTCTCTAGTGTCAGGGAATCCTAAGAGATTACATAGCATTTTATTTAATCCAGTCTATTTTATGTGGACTTTAGGAAGAGTGGAGTGCCTCTCTCCTCCATCAGAGATACAAAGTGCTGTAATGAAAGTCTTTCTTAACTGTAGAACACATTAACTCCAGCAATCGGAATTTGTATTGACACTAGTGGCCATTAAGAAATCCCTGCTCTCACATTGTTTTACTGCAAAAAGTAGATAGTGCTTCTTTGGAGAAGACTAGACACATTGCTACCTTTTAATGGGGCAGTGGAGGGGGTATTTAATAGATTAAAAGGCAATGGAATCTTTTTGACATCAAGGCCCAATCTCAATTCTCCCCCTTAGCCCTCCGCTTGGCCCTTTCCCTTCGTTGTGCGCGTTCACGAGAGACGAAGGGGTGTCCCAATTCTATTTTGCGGTGAGGGGTAGGGGTGAGGGAGAGGGACACATAGCCCTTCCAGCGAGGGTTTTCAGATGCACACTTCAGACGAAGGGGTAGGAGGAGTTTGACAAAACACGGAAATAAGCTGCGAAATGAATTCACGAATATCATCATTAAGCACACTTACAACATTTATAAAGCTGCAGAACGCTTCGTTCATGACTTTATTCGCTTTGTGCAACAATTAGAACAGTCCATTGCTATAAACGTGTCAGTTCTACGTTTTCGCTTGCTGCTGCGAACGCTCCCAAACTTTCGATACGTCGCTATTGACATGACACACGGGGTTCAGTGCCTCGCTGCTGCGCTCGATTTCTCCCGCGCCGCTGTGCTCTGAGCCCGAGTCCGAGGCGGTCTGTCCCCGGTCTGAGCGCACCTCGGGAGCCTCCGCTCAGGCCCGGGGCTCAGAGCGGAGGCTGCGGGTGCCTTTCCCCGCCCTGTGCGCAGTGCGAGCGGGTCTACCTCTGACTGTCCCCGCTGAGTGCGCTATAGGAGCGGATGGGCTGATCTCTCGCAGCTCTGGCTGCAGCCACAGTGACCCGCGGTAGAAGCAGCAACACACGGACAGGGGGAAGGAGAATGTAGCAGAAATAGATGAAAATCTGTAGGGTTTGGGCTGAGACCGAGTCCTGTTGTTTAGGTGTTACAAAACAGCATCAGTCAAGTGATAAACAAGTGGTTCAGTAGAAACATGCTCTATAGACAAGTAGGCTTGCTTTTATTTTGTTTATTTATTTATTTATTTTTACATAACCTTAATCATCTGTGTTAATAGTAAATGTAGTCAAATGGAGGGCTGTCCCATTTCTTAGGGTGGTATTTTCAACCCCTCGCCCTTAGCCCTTGGTTTCAGGGTGTAGGGAAAGGGCAAGGGCAAGGGCTAGGGGAAGGGGTAGGGGTAGAAAAGAGAATTGAGATTGGGCCCAATCTACAAAGAAACTTCAGAGACAGTTTAAAGTAAGCTAGTACATTCACATTGATCTCGACACAAAATCTAAAGTGTTTTAAAAGTTGAGAGGACACAATACCACAGAAATTGGGCAGAAAATCACATTTCTCACTTGATGGAACAGCAGAAAAGCACAGAATTAGCAGCAGCTCAGAGGAAGTGAATTCAGAGATACAGTGTGTATTGTTTGTACATCTTGCCCAGGGACTATACGGTTAAAAACTAGCTTTATAACTAAAACTGGCACATTCAGAAATGTTAGTTTAGTTTAGTTTATTTATTTTTGTTGAGCAGTTAACCTGCTCAAAGGGAGTGGGCTGAAGCCAAAGGCTTATAAGCGCCCACCCCAAAATAAAAATAGTAACATTACATTTAATATTTACAAGGTAGCAAATCATAAACAAAGGAACATAGGGCAAAGTAACAATAAATGATGAAGAATAAGACAAAAACAACAGCAAAATAAAGAACAAAAGAATGTGCTACTTTTATGTTATAAAGGTGCATTCATACATATTATACTCTGAGATCTTGCTACTTCCCAGTTGTCAATTCTATCCTCAATATATTTAATTTGGGTTTAATTATCATTAATTATCATTATTAAAGGTGCATTAATACATATTATATTCTGAGATCTTGCTACTTCCAGTGTCAATACCATCCTTAATATAATTTAATTCGGGTTTATTTATCATTATTATTATATTTGTTTAATTGAGTATTTGTGAAGTGTGATGTAAGCCCTGCATAATGAGGTGCATTAAAAAGCCAGGGTGTAGAACGGGCCAGTTGAAGAGGCAGTAACTCCCCTCACAAACCCCACCCAGCTGCCCTAACAGCTGATTTTGTAGATGATGTTCCTATGCTGAGTGGTGCATTAAAAGACAAGGTTTTGAGCCCGTTGGGAGGGTCCCTCTCAACAGATTCATAACTTGCCTACCCTAATTCTCAATTTGTAAATTTGAGCAATAGAATGACAACCGTTCCAAGCAGCAACACTCTTCCTTGATTATAGATAATTGATCCTACTGCGCCTCCTAGTGGCAACACATTTCTTGTTCTCTGTATATTTCAAAAGTCTTTTGTTTGTATTTATATTTGAACAGGTTGATATTTGGACTTCGTTTCAACTCCATTTCCAGTTTATTCCACAATTGTACACCATTAACTGTTGGGCTAAAACTTTTCAAAGTTGAGCTATGTTTCTGAGTCCTAAAGTTTAATTCGTCACGTAATTCATAACAACCAGTACGTTCTTGGAACCTTCTTTGTATTTGGCCTGGCAACAGTTTGTATCTTGCTTTGTATAACATCTGTACTGTTTGGAACTCAACAATGTCACAAAACTTCATGATCTTTGATTTTAAAATAATGAGTTTGTGTGGTCCAAAAACCCAACTTTATGAATTACTCGGATAGCTCTTTTTTGCAACAATACAATTGGTTTAATGTGTTTTTATAAGTACTACCCCAAACCACAGTACAATAATATAAATATGGCAAAATCAGAGAACAGTATAAGATATGTAGAGCTTTGATGTTTAAAATGTGCTTTGCTTTTGCTATTACTGAAATGCTTCTAGAAATGTTCGTAGATATATATTAATATGAGCTTTCCAAGTAATTCTGTCATCTATAATAACACCAAGGAATTGATTTCATGCACTCGCTCTATGACAACACCCTCTATCTGAATTGCTTCCTGAGCATTGGAATTACAGTTGCCAAATATCATCATTTTGCTTTTACTCAGATTTAGAGATAATTTATTTTGTTTGAACCACTTATTGACACTTTTGAGTTCCAAGTTAACAATCCGACACAGTTGCTGTAAGTCGTCACCTGATGCAAAAATATTTGTATCGTCAGCAAACAAGATAAATTTAAGTACTTGAGACGTTTTACAAATGTCGTTGATGTACATATTAAACAATTTTGGGCCCAGAATGGAACCTTGAGGTAAACCACACACAATTTGTCGACAACTCGACTGATAATCACCTATTTTCACACATTGTTTTCTATTTTTTAAATAACTGGTAACCCACTGTAGAGCTACCCCCCTAATCCCATAATGTTCTAGTTTATTAATTAGTATATCATAGTTTATTGTATCAAACGCTTTACTCAGGTCAATAAATAACCCTATGGCATATTTCTTGTTATCTACAGCATTAGTTATTTCTTCAATTATATCAAAGAGAGCGTGTGAAGTTGAGTGATTATTCCTAAAACCAAATTGATTGTCCGAGAGTAAATTACACCTTTCAATAAAGCTGTCAAGTCTAGAGTTATAAACCTTCTCTAAGATTTTTGAGAATTGCGGTAAAAGGGAAACAGGCCTGTAGTTTGTGAAGAGATGTTTATCTCCTGCCTTGAACAGAGGAATCACTTTTGCTACTTTCATACCATCAGGAAATTGTCCAGTTTGCAGCGATAGGTTACAGATGTATGTTAACGGCTTAGAGATACTTTCAATAACAGTTTTTAAAGTTTCATATCCATGTCATGGTAATCTGTCGAGGTTTATTTTTACACCCTTTAACAATGTCCAGTATCTCCTTTTCCTCCACAGGTTTGAGGAACATGGACAGAGGATTTGTGTCTATCAGTTCACAATTAAAGTTCTCAACATTTGTAATTTTTGCAGCAAGATTCGGTCCAACATCTACAAAGAATTTATTAAATGTATCGACTACTTCATTCATATTATTTAAAGTGTTATCCTCATCTTTGAAATATTTTGGATAATTAATCGATCTTGGTTTATTCTAATTATACTATTTAAGATATTCCATAAACCTTTAATATTATTCGTATTGCTATCTAACAACTTATTATAATAATCCTGTTTACATTTTCTAATGATACCTTTTTATATTTCTTATATTTATCCCCAGCTTCTTTTGTTCTATCATTTATACATTTTTTTTTTTTTTTTTTTTTTTATGTGCATTGGGCGTCGCTTAGGTTATATACACTCACCTAAAGGATTATTAGGAACACCTATTCAATTTCACATTAATGCCATTATCTAAACAACCACTCACATGGCAGTTGCTTCAATGCATTTAGGGGTGTGGTCCTGGTCAAGACAATCTCCTGAACTCCAAACTGAATGTCAGAATGGGAAAGAAAGGTGATTTAAGCCATTTTGAGCGTGGCATGGTTGTTGGTGCCAGACGGGCCGGTCTGAGTATTTCACAATCTGCTCAGTTACTGGGATTTTCACGCACAACCATTTCTAGGGTTTACAAAGAATGGTGTGAAAAGGGAAAAACATCCAGTATGCGGCAGTCCTGTGGGCGAAAATGCCTTGTTGATGCTAGAGGTCAGAGGAGAATGGGCCGACTGATTCAAGCTGATAGAAGAGCAACTTTGACTGAAATAACCACTCGTTACAACCGAGGTATGGAGCAAAGCATTTGTGAAGCCACAACACGCACAACCTTGAGGCGGATGGGCTACACAGCAGAAGACCCCACCGGGTACCACTCATCTCCACTACAAATAGGAAAAGAGGCTACAATTTGCACGAGCTCACCAAAATCTGACAGTTGAAGACTGGAAAAATGTTGCCTGGTCTGATGAGTCTCGATTTCTGTTGAGACATTCAGATGGTAGAGTCAGAATTTGGCGTAAACAGAATGAGAACATGGATCCATCATGCCTTGTTACCACTGTGCAGGCTGGTGGTGGTGGTGTAATGGTGTGGGGATGTTTTCTTGGCACACTTTAGGCCCCTTAGTGCCAATTGGGCATCGTTTAAATGCCACGGACTACCTGAGCATTGTTTCTGACCATGTCCATCCCTTTATGACCACCATGTACCCATCCTCTGATGGCTACTTCCAGCAGGATAATGCACCATGTCACAAAGCTCCAATCATTTCAAATTGGTTTCTTGAACATGACAATGAGTTCACTGTACTACAATGGCCCCCACAGTCACCAGATCTCAACCCAATAGAGCATCTTTGGGATGTGGTGGAACGGGAGCTTCGTGCCCTGGATGTGCATCCCACAAATCTCCATCAATTGCAAGATGCTATCCTATCAATATGGGCCAACATTTCTAAAGAATGCTTTCAGCACCTTGTTGAATCAATGCCACGGAGAATTAAGGCAGTTCTGAAGGCGAACGGGGGTCAAACACAGTATTAGTATGGTGTTCCTAATAATCCTTTAGGTGAGTGTATATTGGAACAAGGAGGAAATGGACAAGATGCGAGAACAGGGCTCTGATGGAATGCTACTACTCCAGTATCCCTAGTCAGAGGGGCTACATGCAAAGGATGTGGGCGAAATGGTTATTTCGAAACCCACAGTCCAAACTCACGCCGAAACAACTAGTAGCTCAGTGTTCCAACATCCACAAACGGCAACTGCTATCACAACTTGAGATTGACGAGGTACAACACCAATGCTCTGACAAGGGTGAAGGACACCAGGTCAGAGGGGAGTTAACATCAACCCCCCAACGGAGATTGGGTATGAAGCCCCAATAAGTGCAATCACGCTGAACAAGGCAGCAACTGACCTGAAAAATAAGATCATGGCAAAAATGTCCAGCAGGCAACCCCGAAGTCATCTACAGAGGTGAAGTACCATCAGAAAGTCTGCTAGAAGATGTGAATGCAGCTCTGCGAGCAATTCCTACATCAACCATCACTGAAACCAATGAGCTGGTATACTGCACAGCAGCAGTGATCCTAGAGACGCTTGGCTATCGTAAGAGCAACCATGAGATGAAATACCCACCATGGAAAAGAAGGCTGGAGGCTAACATCAAGGCAGCGCGGAGAGAAATGAGTCAATTGACAGAGGCCTTGAAAGGTGCTATGAAAACGCAAGTACCCAAAAAGTACAGCCAGATGCCCATACCTGAAGCATTGGAAACTGCCAAACAAAGGCTCCAAACCTTGGCCAGCCGCCTAAAGAGGTACACGATAGACAATGAAGCCAGACGAGTAAACCGGTTGTTCGCAACTCAACCGGCGAAAGTGTACGCTCAATGGCAGGGTAACACTAGCAGAGCAGACCCACCAAGGCTGGAAACTGAACAGTACTGGAAAGGCATATGGGAGAAGGAGGCAGCACACAACAGTGATGCACAGTGGCTGGTGGCTCTGAGAGAGGACCACAGCAACCTCCCTAAACAGAATCCAGTTACCATCACAGTGAAAGACATCCAAGAAAGAGTCTCAGGTATGAAAACTGGACAGCACCAGGCCCTGACATGATACACGCCTACTGGCTAAATAAACTTACAGCACTCCATGAGCGCTTGGCAGCACAAATGAACCAGATGTGAGAAATGAGAATCACCCTGAATGGTTAACCAAAGGGCGCACAATCCTGATCCTGAAGGATCCCTCAAAGGGTACAGTCCCATCCAACTATCGGCCAATAACCTGCCTCTCCACAACGTGGAAGCTCATGTCCGGCACCATAGCGGCTAAGATAAGTGGACATAAGAATCAATACATGAGCACAGCTCAGAAGGGAATCGGTAAAGATACCAGAGGTGCCAAACACCAGCTCCTGGTAGACAGAACAGTCGCTCGAGACTGCAGAACCCGACACACTAACCTGAGCACTGCCTGGATTGATTACAAGAAAACCTACGACTCAATGCCACATACTTGGATCATTGAATGCTTGGCACTATACAACATCAACAGGACTCTAAGAGCCTTCATTGCAAACTCGATGAGGTTGTGGAAAACCACCCTTGAGGCCAATGGCAAGCCACTTGCACAAGTCTCCATCAAATGTGGCATATACCAAGGAGACGCCCTGTCCCCACTGCTGTTCTGCATAGGTCTGAACCCCCTCAGCCAAATAATCAACAAGACTGGCTATGGATACCGACTCAGGAACGGGGCCACCATCAGTCACCTCCTCTACATGGATGACATCAAGCTGTACGCTAAGAATGAGCGAGACATCGACTCACTGATCCATACCACCCGGATATACAGTGCAGACATTGGGATGTCATTCGGACTAGAGAAGTGTGGTCGGATGGTGACTAAGAGAGGGAAGGTAGTCCACACAGAAGGGGTCTCACTCCCAGAAGGAGCAATAGCAGACATTGAGGACAGTTACAAATACCTCGGAATCCCACAAGCAAATGGCAACCTCGAAGAGGTGACAAGGAAAGCAGCTACGGCCAAATACCTCCAACGAGTAAGGCAGGTCCTAAGAAGCCAGCTCAATGGCAAGAACAAATCCCGGGCAATAAACAGCTACGCCCTGCCAGTAATCAGATACCCTGCAGGAATAATAAGCTGGCCAAAGGATGGGGCGACGGTGGCGCAGATGGTAGAGTGGGTCGTCTCATGATCAGAAGGTCGGGGGTTCGAATCCCGCCTCCTGAAGGTGCACACTGTCGTTGTGTCCTTGGGCAAGACACTTCACCCAGCTTGCCTCCAGTGTCTGCGTACATTGGTGTATGAATGAGAGAGTGAATGGGTGAGTGGATCCTTGCTGTAAAGCGCTTTGAGTGCCTAACATAGGTGGAAAAGCGCTATATAAGTTGAGACCATTTACCATTTACCATACAGACCACAGATGTTAAGACACGAAAGCTCCTAACCATGCATGGAGGGTTCCACCCAAATCCAGCACCCTAAGACTGTACACTAGCCGTAAGGAAGGAGGCCGAGGACTAGTGAGCGTGAGAGCCACTAGGATGAAACATCCAAGATCCACAAGTACATCAAGGACAAGGCTCCAACAGATGACGTGCTCAGTGAATGTCTCAGACAATGGGGAACAGAAGATGAGGTGCTGGAGGTCCCGTCATGGGAGGACAAGCCCCTACACGGGATGTACCACCGAAACATAACTGAAGTGGCGGATATCAAGAAATCCTACCAATGGCTGGACAGAGCTGGCCTGAAGGACAGCACAGAGGCACTCATCATGGCTGCACAGGAGCAGGCCTTGAGCACCGAGCAATAGAGGCCCAGATCTATCACACCAGACAAGACCCCAGGTGTAGACTGTGCAAAGAGGCCAATGAGACAATCCAGCACATGACTGCAGGGTGTAAGATGCTGGCAGGGAAAGCTTACATGGAGCGCCATGACCAAGTGGCTGGGATAGTATACAGGAACATCTGTGCAGAGTATGGGCTGGAAACCCCAAGGTCAAAGTGGGAAACACCTCCAAAGGTGGTAGAGAATGACCGAGCCAAGATCCTGTGGGACTTCCAGATACAGACGGACAGAATGGTAATGGCGAACCAACCGGACATTGTAGTGGTGGACAAAGAGCAGAGGAAAGCCGTGGTGGTTGACATAGCAATACCAAGCCACTTCAACATCAGGAAAAAGGAACATGAGAAACTAGAGAAATACCAGGGGCTCAGAGAAGGCCTGGAGAGTGAAGGCATCAGTGGTGCCCGTGGTCGTTGGGGCTCTCAGAGCAGTGACCCCCAAACTAGAGGAGTGGCTCCAGCAGATCCCAGGAAATACATCAGACATCTTGGTCCAGAAAAGTGCACTTCTAGGAACTGCAAAGATACTGCGCAGAACCCTCAAGCTCCCAGGCCTCTGGTAGAGGACCCGAGCTTGGAGGAAAAAGAGACCGCCCGCGGAGGGTGAGGAAGAGTTTTTTTATTTTTTAACCAGTATATAAATAAAAAAGAGGTCGACTGAGGCGTGGTTTATCCCTTCAATGTTCACTCCAAGAAAGAAACGATGTAAAACATATTTTTCTGCATTTTTCAAGTTAGTGGGGCACTAATAACACAATTAATAAGAAAAAATAAATATAGACCCCCCCTCTGGTTGCTTCTTCTCACAGGACATCTGTGGTGGAGAGGTAGATGATGGTCTGCTATCTCTGGGTGCTGGCTTGTTGACTTGTTTCAAACTGTGGACCTGAGCCAGGCAATACCTTTTTAGAGGCATTGTTTTTTCTTCAGTAGGCCAGTTTGTTGACCAGCCAGGTATTGTACATGCACAGGCCAAGGGCGTATTCAAACGAGGGAAGAACCAGTGTCATGACTTGGAGGGGTCTTGTACTGGTGGACCAGCTTGTCAGAAAGATCAATGCCATCCATATGCTGATTGTAGGCAGCAATGGATGGTGCGACTGAGTGTGCCACCACTAACCTGACCAGCATGTTTTTGGAGGTAGAGGAAACCAACTGAAACAGTGCGGCGCCTCGTGGGTTTGTCCCTGTTTCAGAGCGTGGTGTCCCGCACTGGTCAGCTCCTCTTCCTTCCTCTTCCTCCTCCGCAGCTCCCTCCACTCCAAAACAGTCTTTCCCCATATTCTGAAGAATTTAGCAGTTAAGCTTTCTTCAGCTTAGATAAAGACCACAAGGAGGAGGGGAGGAGCCGGGCCAACCCCAACTCCTCCTGGTGGTCTTTATCTAAGCTGCGGGTTGAGCGGGACTTTAGTCCGCTGACGAAGCCTTTTGGATGAGAGGCGAAACGTTCGAGACTTCAACTACTGAGTACAGAAGATGACTCAAGTACCTTCATTGAAGATGGACAACTCCTGTATGACTGAGAGCTTACACAGACATTAGCAGTTAAGCTGTTTTCATTCTCCAGTGAACGTCCATTAGCCAGAACAATAGAAGGCATGTGTGGCTTAGCTGTGAGTCTTGCCCGGATACCTTTTCGTTTGTCCCTTCCTTGTTTCCTGTAGCTCCTGGGGGCTCTTGGTGCCTCTTCAGTGTTTCAGGAGATGACATTTCTCAAATGTCTTTAGCTCATAAGCTAGCTTCCATCAGGTGAGCTCCACCAATGTGGTTTGATCGGGCTGTGCCGATGCACTTGATGCCCACATTTGCATGCATATTAAACCATTTAAGTATAGTAACACTATTATTGTAACATATTGATAACAATGCAACTACAGCAGTGTTTTTATTCCATGGAAAATAGTGAATTTGAATATAATTAGCATAACTTCACCAAACTGTTACCATACGGTTGAGCTGTCAATCCATGCCAAGGTTTACCATGGAGTGCCAACTCAACCATATGGTCAAGCATGTTTTAAAAAAATATTTGACCACTATAACATGTTTCTGTTTTGAATCAAGTTACATAATTCTGTTAAGTAACATGTTAGATGATATAAAATGTTGACAAAACCAACTCACCTTTGAAAATGCAGCCAAAAATAGTCCACAGTCAGAGGTGATTTTTTCAGTTTTGAACTTGCTAGCAGCAAGATGAATGAAAAGTGCTACTGTCAAAAAATAAAGTGACCTCTAGTGGATGTTTTAAGCATAGCATACCTCAACCAAGTGGTAGAGAAGACCCAGCCAGTTTGAGTTCAGTTCCACACATTTTTCAATAAGATATAGTGATCTACCAAATGGTCGAGCAGAACATTAAAGGGTTATTACAAGCAGCACAGAGTGATGCTCTCCTTTGGCAGCCTCACATTGTTTTCCTTGTTTACATCACACTGTCTCACGTTCTTCCTTTAGCATTACAGGCTTTTATCAGCTCTATTGGTCAAACTAAGCACTTGAGTTAAACACTGTCCATGTCCGGTCACCCGTTCGACCCAAACAAAGGCACATGTTCACCCCCACTCCTCCACCACCTCTCCCTCGCCCATTCCCACTCGCTGAAAGAGTCTGGATGGAGGAAAAAGGTTGTACATCACATCGCCATTAGCAACGGGAGTCTGTCCTGCCCACTTACAGCCCATTTAATGTAACATGGTCTGACTCTGCAAGATTTCACAATGGGCTCCAAATAAGTGCAAAAACTATAGTCTGTGTTTAGAAACACACGATGGGGTCCTGGGAGTACATCTGAGTACATATGAATAACATGGAATATTTGGTGTTTAAAAGTGTGTATGACAGGTTTGAAGCTTTTCACAAAAACACAGTTAAAGATTTGTATTAAATCACATTTTCACCCTCCAAAAAAACTTTTTCTTGTTTTGTTTTACTTCATTTACTTAATTTTACAGCTGCACAATCATATATGCTGTCCATATGTTTTAGACAGTACAGTGGATTCTAACCTTTCTCTCACTGAACCCGCTTTTTTCTCAGTGATGAACAACCATTTCCAACAAACTGCAGCATTTAGAGGAAAAGTCATTGATTTCTGTTCACTTTAGTCCCTGTCAATAGAACTGTTTTTCAGCTTCTCCGTGTAATACTGTCACCTCACAGGTGTCCTACACTGGCTATGTTTACGTGGCCAGAAAAATAATCAGATCTCATGCGTTTATATTCACTTCAGAAATCTGATTATCCAAAACTCCGGGTTCTACATGAGCCAGAGCCGTTTGGGTTTTTAGAGCAACTGAATGTCTCCCTTCCCTTCAGTCAGACCCAGCTGCTGAACCAGGTGGACACGACTGAAAATGATCTCATCTCCATATATGGACTCAGAGTCAAAGTGGCGTTACGTCCTGAGCATGAGCCTCGTGGAGACAGCACAGTTTAGAAACTCAAAGGTCCAGGTTCAAACCCAGTCAGCTGTGCGTTATTTTACTTCATAATTGTACTGATCTAAATACAGACAGCACAAACTGTGTTTAACTTTTAATAAGGATGTTAGGGAAGAGCTGTTTTCTCAATTTCAGTTTTTCTTAAACATATGGCGACAGTGGTGCAGAGAGTAGAGCGGGTCGTCTTGTGACCAGAGGGTCGGCGGTTGTTGTGTCCTTGGGCAAGACACTTCACCCTCCTTGCCTCCAGTGTCTGCGTACACTGGTGTATGAATGAGAGTGTGAATGGGTGACTGGTTCCTTGATGTAAAGCGCTTTGAGTGCCTAAAGCAGGTAGAAAGGCGCTATATAAAATGTGACCATTTACCATATGTTTCATCTTTTACTATATCTTTTAATCTTAGGCCCAATCTCAATTTTACCCCTTAGCCCTCTGCTTAGCCCTTGCCCTCCGTTGTGCGCGTTCACGAGAGACGAAGGGGTGTCCAAATTCTATTTTGCGGTGAGTGGTAGGGGTGAGGGAGAGGGCCACATAGCCCTCAAAGCGAGGGTTTTTCAGATGCACACTTCAGACCAAGGGGTAGGAGGAGTTTGACAAAACACGAAAATAAACAAATTAATTCACGATCATTATCAATAAGCACTCTTACAACATTTATAAAGTTGCAGAACTCTTCGCGTTCGTGACTTTACTCGCTTTGTGCAACAATTAAAATAGTCCATTGCTATAAACGTGCACAATTCTACGTTTTCACTGCTGCGAACGCTCTGTTTATTTGTGCCGTATTGGCTGACTTTGGAGTTTCTTTCCAAACTTTCGTTACGTTGCTATTGACATGACACACAGGGTTCAGTGCCTTGCTGTACTCTGAGCCCGATCTGAGACTGACCCGGTCTGAGCGCACCTCAGCAGCCTCCGCTCAGGCCGGGGCTCAGAGCGGAGTCTGCGGCTGCCTGTCCCCGCTATGAGCGCAATGTGAGTGGGTCTACCTCTGCTTGTTCAAGAGGGTTAGACTGACACGCAGGTAAGTTGAGTGGCGAGCAAGAGTTCAATAGCTCCCAAGGACGAAGGACTATATGACGCCCGAAACTTACTTTGTGGTGCCTAAATAAATTCCTTGGGAGCGCAACAGTGGTGCAGAGTTTTTATTCTTTTATCTACCTCTGCCCGTCCCCACTATGAGCCCACTGTGAGCGGGTCTACCTCTGCCCGTCCCCACTATGAGCCCACTGTGAGCGGGTCTACCTCTGCCCGTCCCCACTATGAGCCCACTGTGAGCGGGTCTACCTCTGCCCGTCCCCACTATGAGCACACTGTGAGCGGGTCTACCTCTGCCCGTCCCCACTATGAGCACACGGTGAGCGGGTCTACCTCTGCCTGTCCCCACTATGAGCACACTGTGAGCGGGTCTACCTCTGCCCGTCACCACTATGAGCACACTGTGAGCAGGTCTACCTCTGCCCGTCCCCACTATGAGCACACTGTGAGCGGGTCTACCTCTGCCCGTCCCCACTATGAGCACACTGTGAGCGGGTCTACCTCTGCCCGTCCCCACTATGAGCACACGGTGAGCGGGTC
Source organism: Neogobius melanostomus (assembly GCA_007210695.1). Lineage (NCBI taxonomy): Eukaryota > Metazoa > Chordata > Actinopteri > Gobiiformes > Gobiidae > Neogobius > Neogobius melanostomus. The sequence continues at coordinate 879,685 of VHKM01000157.1, forward strand.
TACCTCTGCCCGTCCCCACTATGAGCACACGGTGAGCGGGTCTACCTCTGCCTGTCCCCACTATGAGCACAATGTGAGCGAGTCTACCGCTGCCTGTCCCCACTATGAGCACACGGTGAGCGGGTCTACCTCTCCCTGTCCCCACTATGAGCACACTGTGAGCGGGTCTACCTCTGCCCGTCCCCACTATGAGCACACTGTGAGCGGGTCTACCTCTGCCCGTCCCCACTATGAGCACACTGTGAGCGGGTCTACCTCTGCCCGTCCCCACTATGAGCACACGGTGAGTGGGTCTACCTCTGCCTGTCCCCACTATGAGCACAATGTGAGCGAGTCTACCGCTGCCTGTCCCCACTATGAGCACACGGTGAGCGGGTCTACCTCTCCCTGTCCCCACTATGAGCACACGGTGAGCGGGTCTACCTCTGCCGTCCCACTATGAGCACATGTGAGCGGTCTACCTCTCCTGTCCCCACTATGAGCACACGGTGAGCGGGTCTACCTCTGCCTGTCCCCACTATGAGCACACGGTGAGCGGGTCTACCTCTGCCTGTCCCCACTATGAGCACACGTGAGCGGGTCTACCTCTCCCGTCCCCACTATGAGCACACGGTGAGCGGTCTACCTCTGCCGTCCCCACTATGAGCACATGTGAGCGGTCTACCTCTGCCTGTCCCACTATGAGCACAATGTGAGCGAGTCTACCTCTGCCGTCCCACTATGAGCACAATGTGAGCGAGTCTACCTCTGCCCGTCCCTACTATGAGCACAATGTGAGCGAGTCTACCTCTGCCGTCCCCACTATGAGCACAATGTGAGCGAGTCTACCTCTGCCCGTCCTACTATGAGCACAATGTGAGCGAGTCTACCTCTGCCCGTCCCTACTATGAGCACACTGTGAGCAGGTCTACCTCTGCCCGTCCCCGCCCTGAGCGCACTGTAGGGTTTGAGCTGTTACAAGTTACTGATGAACTGGTTCAGTAGAAACATGCTATAGAGACAAGTAGAGGCTTGCTTTTTACATTTTCATTCATATACATGAAAGAAAATGTTAAAAATCAAGCCTCATTTAATGTGTTCTAATTGATAACAAAAAAAAAGTATATACAAATTAGATTTCATTTCAAACTCACATTACCTTAATCATCTGTGTTGATTAAGCTGTAAATGCAGTCAAATGGAGGGCGGTCTCATTTCTTAGGAAGGTCTTTTCAACCCTCGCCCTTAGCCCTCTGTTTCAAGGTGTAGGGAAAGGGCGAGGGCAAAGGGAAGGGTAGAAAAGAGAATTGAGATTGGGCCTTAGTCACATTAGTTTGGCCTTTTGGTTTTTTCCTGGTTAGTTTATACACAAGTGTGAAAGAACCGAAAGAAATGATCTGCCATCTTAATTGTTTGTCTTGTCCTTTATTTTAATTTTTATGGACTACGAGTCCGGAATAAAGTTGAATTGAATTTAAATCAGAAATCTTTATCAGATAATGTATATCAGATGATGCTGTTTACCAGTCTTCAATAGGGCTGTGTACCGTACGTAAGGCCAAATCTAGTTGATGTCTGCAGGTACAGAAAGTGTCCTCCTGAGTGCTGGCTGACCTGTTGTTCCAAAAGAGCAGCTCGGTGAAGGGTGTGGGGTGTGTTCCGCGCAGCAGTTCTTCTGAAGAGTCTCTCCTGAGGACTGCATGGACCTGTTGGCTCCAGTCGATCACAGCAGACTCCAGAGAATGGATCAGGCTCTTATCCACTGCCTCCACACTGTCAGGAGAACAGTCCAACATTGAATATGTACAGGCCCAGAGTGGCAGTGTACACGAGCGAAGCATGCTCAAACTGATACATGAAACTCAGACATTACATTTTTCTTTTAGTTCTACTCAAACTGAATTCAATGTTTTCATATTTCACCTTTATTTAACCATGTACAATGTTGGAGAACTAATTCCCAGTCATCTGCGGCTGCAAAATGAAAAGAGCAATGGCCAAGTAGGGTTGTGAAAAAGAATCCATTCATCGACAATAAATCAATTCTAAAAACAGTATCAAAGCTAGATATTCATTTAGGGCAGGTATCAATACTTTCTGTCTTCTCCTCCTCCGCTGTCAGAGCACAGGAAGGAACTTGAAAATCTTAGACCAGAGAGTGCTCACTTAAACCCTTAATTCAATTCTAGACAGGGCCACGTTTTTAAAGCGCGGAACGCGCTACAGCAGCACATTCTCTCTTCTCTCAGCACTGTTCGATTCTCAGTGGGATAAATACAGCTCTCTGTCCTGTGAGAGCGTGACAGCGATGGAGTTTCAGAGAAATTAGCACGAGCTGAGGGAAAAGTGATGGGAGAGAGCGGGCGCTGCAGGCGGTGAAAGAAAGATGTAGGAGCTGCACGTACTCACATCGAGCTGCACGAGACTGCGCTAATCTATAATAAAACCAGATGTACTGTCCATCAGGGCTATTATTATATATCTATGGACGAGCTCATTGGCGTGTCAAGAGGGACAGGCGAAAATTGGTGAACATTCGGTCATTTATAAATAGTACTGTTTCTGTGTGGACCGGTAGCAAATGTTTCACGGCCCGGTACCGGTCCCCGGGCCGGTGGTTGGGGACCACTGGCTTAGTTTAACTAAGCGGCTCCCATTTGTTTACATATATCAGTTCGCATGGGGTATTCAGCCGTTTTTTTCTTAAAATTCTCAACAAAATGAAATGATATTATGCCAACTGTAAACAGACAGACACAGACATGTGTAGTCATGTTTGTACTTGACTCATGAATATATTCAGAGGAATTTTACCGGTCAGTTTTAACATTGTTGGGTGCTTTGCCACAGCAGTGACTGTTACTGTTTAATAATATAGTATGTGTATACAGTATTTAAACGGGAATTTGTATTTTTGTCGTGGTATCAGTATCGAGAATCAAGTTTTGTTTTCAGTATCGAAATCGTATCTGAAATTTTAATGTGGTGACAACAGCAGATGTTTTGGGAGGAGTGAACCTGAGGAGTGAAGCTGATCTGGCTGGTGCTATAGGTGCTCTGTGGGACCTGGGGGAATGCTGGAAAGGACTGTTTTAATATAATAATAATAATAATAATAATTGCACTGCATACTTGGTGGTGGTAAGCTACTATTGTAGCCACTGCTGCCCTGGGGTAGACTGACGGAAGCGAGGCAACCAATCTGCACCATCGGCCCCTCCAACCACCACCAACCATTCACTCACTCACTACATTTGCCAGGCTTCTTGGTGTTACCAAACGGTCTCCCATCCAAGTACTGACCAGGCCCTTCCTGCTTAGCTTCCAAGGTCTGACAGGATTGGGCATAGCAAAGGCGGTATGGCCTTTTACAGATGAAAGAAGAAGAAGAAGAAGATCTTTAGGAAGCAATGGTGAGTCTGAAAGGGGCGTTAGTGACGAAACGGAATGGAACAAGCGTTTATTTACAGTTTAATAACCCATGCAACATGGGGACATGTGTATAACCCGGGTCACCCTACAGTAGTAATACTCATGTATTAAGCTTAATTACTTCCTACGACTGGCATAAAAGAGTAATACCCCACTCAAACATAAATTGTAAATCTTTCTAATTTCAGATAACAACCCGTGTCAGAAACACTGCTCTATGATTTTGTGTTTTTGAAAAATGTTACGTCACATCAGTAACTTAAGTATGAACATGGACATGAGGTCCCCATGACACCACGGAGAAGGAGATTCTGTTGTTTTAGAAGGCTATTGCACTAACACTCTTATTCAAATCTTTACCATTCAAAATACCTTTATATTGTAGCTCTACTTTTAACTACAATTTGAGAAACATTCTAAAGCAGTGGCAAGTTTGCTTTGTGAGTGGGTTCTCTGCATTTCACAGTATTTGATGTCTGATGTGTGGAATAATCTTTCTCAAAATCATCCTGGGGGCCAGAGGTTTTAAGCTAGAGGGACGGATTCTGACCCCAGGCCTGACGTTGCCTACTTCTGTTCTAAAGTAATGGCAACAGTAACAGAATAGGCAGGCTCCAAACGCCTCTGATTGGACCTGACCAGAAAGCCTTTTGTCTGAATATAATAGTGAAACAACGCTAACCTGCCTGTGTGTTTACTCACTTGGTATTTGTCTCCAAGACAACCGTGTAACCAAGACTTTTCCCTTCTACTTGACTAATACTATTTTGAAGTAATAGTGCTCTTGCCTATTTGTGTTAAGTGGTTGGCTCTTGTTTCCACTGTGAGCAACTCGAGTCTAGCTTGTTTTTTGTTGTAATAAAGATTTTGTGTTTCTTACACAGTATCATCATTAGGCTTCCATTAACTTTGTATTGTTTAGTCCAGGGGAGAATCAGAATATGTTATTCATTGTCCAATTTCAACATAATTGTAAAATGAGTAACTTGTTGACATGTTGAATTTGATGGTGGTTCACCGTGGTTTACTCTTTCAGCCTTTGTGAAGCAGCAGAGATCATCACAAAGTGACTGGATTCTCCTCTAGTGTTATTTTGGTCTGAAACGCTGCTAAATTGACCGCAGGCGCCCGTGAGGCCGATTTGGAGTGACCACCTTATGATTTACGATTTAGACCATTTTCTACATAGTCTGAGCCCTGATTCACTTCTCTCTCTGACAACATTGCATGAAGTGCTGAGGGTGAATGGGGAAGTGTGGAAGGTTTTATGAGAGCTAGAAAACAAGTTGAGGCAGCAGCTAAAGGCTTATGCTCAACTATCTCTGACTTTCACGGCTTGAAAACAATAGGACATGTGTACTGTAGGTGCTGCTGTAAGTAACTCGTATTCGTATTAGAGTAAACCTTTAGCTACTCTAGCCCTCCCTTGTTACCCAGACGACCCTGTATTTGGAGGCAATGCTAACCCTAGTGTTTGCTGAGCCTACCTGCTGTTGGTCTCCATGGCAGCCTGCTCCAGCCTCTCCGCCCCACCTGGAGGGGTAGCAGCGTTTTGCCCTGGACACATCCGGACATCACAAAGACGCTGGTCCGGAGAGAGTGCAGGTGGCGCCTGACGTCCTGGGACACTACATGCGGCCAGGCAGAGTGATTTCTGCTGTTGGAGAGCAGCGGGACCACCACCTACAGGACAGCACATGTCCTCAGATTATTGTTACCTGGGCAACATCCATCTATAGGATCATTTCACTGTCCGTCATTATCATACATAGGGCTGGGTGCGATACCGGTACTTTAACGATACTTGGTTTTCGATACCGATACCTGAACGATTTCTGTAGCTACAGTATACTAAAATATTTGCCGTCTTGAACAAGTAAACAGAACAATAATGTGTGGAAGGTCTGCAAATATACATGTTTCATCTCCAATGTCAGGAAATGTGGGCGAAAATGGAGGACAATTGGGAGAAATTCTGGCAAAGAATTGGTCAAAAATAGGGAAACTATGGTGAATAAATTGGGTAAAAAGGTGTGAAACATTAGGAAAACGAGAAAATGGGGAATAAGTGGCAAAATTGGGAAAGAATTGGGAAAAAACATTTATTTGATCTGAAACAACCAAGTAAATCTGTCCCTGGACCAACAACACCAAAACTTGGATCTAAAGATGGATCTATAGATTTTGTTTCTTCAGTACCTGCATTCGCATTCGATACTTTGATTTTTCTGATACCAGTCGTACCTAAACTTTTTTCCAATAGCACACTATCGTTTAACGGTACCAGCCCTGATCATACACCATCCCATTTGTTGATTGACTCCAGAGTCCAGGCCTACTTTTGGATACAGTGTTTAGCCTACAGAGGGTACAGGCTGTAACATAATTCATTCTTCATGATCATTTTCAATTCCTTTGTTAGGCTTACATTTGTCTGAGCTAATAAAAGGGCCACTAGAGCCAACACGCTCTGTTCCTTCTATTATTTATTTATGAAGTGGGACAAAGCTACCCCTCCTGGAACCGCCACCTTAACGTGGTGGAGGGGTTTGAGCCTGAATGATCCTGGAGCTCTGTTGTCGGGGGCTTGGTGTCCCTGGTAGGGTCTCCCATGGCAAACAGGTCCTAGGTGACGGGTCAGACAAAGAGCGGTTCAGAAGCCCCTTATGAGAGACCAACAGGCCCGGTTAGAACCATGAGACCGTCCTTCTGTGGACCCACCACCTGCAGGAGGAGCCATAGGGGCTGGTGCAGCTCCAACAGCTGCCCCCACGACCCGGCAACGGACAAGTGGAAGAAAATGGATGGATGGATGGGACAAAGCTAGTAAAGTATACTTAAATCAGGGTTCATACTGGCAAAAGCTACTCATATATAATGCTTTAAATGTCAATTTCAATGCTCAAATACTATATTTTCAAGCCACAAACGCAGAGACAAATCTGTGCATAATTCCTTGCATCTGTGTGACCAGATTTTGCAAATTTAAAAACTGGGACACAATTTAGGAATACGCCGCAGGGGTTCAAAATCTTGACAGTCTTTCCCACGGCGATTGGTGAAACTGTAACTGTAACTGTTAATCGAGGAGATGCTAGAATTGACATGTTTAATCCTTGGAGTTAATTTTCACATGGTCCTTTTCAAGTGAAGTGTGTTATTTTGGGGACTGTAGCCGGGACAACTGGGACAGAGTCAAACTGGGACAAATCAATGACAATGGTGAGACAAAGGACTCAGAACTGGGACTGTCACAGGCAAACTGGTCTGGTCACCCTGCATTTCTTAAGATTCAAACAGAGGAAAGAGAATCGGACAAAACGGAAAGCTTTGAGCAAAAAATTAGAGCATAGTTTTGTTTTTTTTATACTGTAAAATATGTTGAGCAGTGTCATAATTTTACAATAAATTTAAACTTAATACCAGTTTGAATCCAATTGAATGCTTTTTTTTCTGGGCACAGTGGTTAGCGCTCGTGCTTCAGAGCAAGAAGGTCCCAGGTTCGATTCCCACCTGGATGAGGCCTTTCTGTGTGGAGTTTGCATGTTCTCCCTGTGTCTGTGTAGGTTTCCTCTGGGTACTCCGGTTTCCCCTACCACTAAAAACATGTACAATAGGCCTGCATAAATGATGTGTGTGAGTGAATGTATGTAGGTGGTCAGAGGGACTATTGTGCAGATGTGTGCAGTCGCGACAGCGCTTCTGTCAGTCTCCCCCAGGGGAAACTGAAGCTACTAACATAGCTCACCACCACTGAGTATGGAGTGAATGCTCTCATGTAAAGTACTTTGTGACCATGTCTGTGAAAGGAGCTATAGAAATAAAGTAATTCTACTTTTAATAATATTTAATGACACCCAGTGGCAGCGCGGCTCAGCCGCAGCAGCTCAGGACTAACACCTGAACACTATTTTGTTGTACACTTGTACAATGACAATAAAGTACTTACTTACTTGATTTGGTCAAAATTCTTTGAATGCTTTTTAATGCCCAACTGAAACCCTGTTGAATATTATTAGCTCCTATTACATGATTATGTGTTTTATTCTCTTGTGTGTGTAATTCAATGCACTTCAAGAACTAAAGCATGTTTAATTACTTTGTGTAAAATACATTTGGCAAATAAACTATTGAGTGCTATGTATGTAGGCCTATCCTGTGTTAACTAAAATGCCATGTCTTACATAGCGTGTACATGTAGCCGACGTTTTCTTCAGCTAAACTAAACCTAACTGTGTGAGCTTTGTGGCAGGCTCAGTAGCCACATAAATTGACCGATTCCAATCAATTAAAAAGCATGATTTTGATCACAGATGCTTCTTTGGCATGTAGCACTGTCTGATATAGAAATGATCATATTCATGCTCCTGTAACCTAACGAACCTGGGAACAACACGTGCGTCCTGTGCGACCTGTTTGCTGATAGCGATTATAACAATAATACACAGCTATGAGGCCCAGTCTATAATACATACATGGCCAGTTTGCAGTTCTCGATATGGGTCTTACCTCGTCCACCAGGGCAGAGAAGTGCTCCAGCGGGGCGGCCGACAGCTCCCCGTACACCAGGCTGTCCTTCATGCTCTCGGCTTTGAGCGCGCCGCGGCTCCGCTTCACGAAGTACACCGCCTTGTTCCTGGACGAGGCGGAGAGGGAGTGAGCTGTGAAGGAGAGGTCGGGCTGAAGCGCTCCCGCAGCGCTCAGGGACAGCACCAGGGTCCTGCGCTCTGCCTGGTCCAAAAAGGCCTGGATGAGCTGCCGGTTGTCCTCGGCGGACACGCACTTGCTCCAGCGCTCTGCTTTGAGCTTCAGGGCCCTCAGGACGTGCTCCTGCAGGAAGAGAAGGCGCCGGTCCTCGGAGTCGGCCGGTGTGTCGTCCATATCCGCGGGCAGATGTGCACTGATGTCCCGGGACCCAGGCGCACTGATTGTATGGAGTCTCCATGGGAACGCTGTGTTTACAGGCTGCAGGCCTCACTGAGCGTCACACGTGTGATCCAGGGTCAGACTCATTCACTCCCATTGTTCTGCAGAGGGACTTTCAGCGGGCCGTTGGTTGTTAAGGTAAAGTAAACTAGAAACTCGACACCAGGTGCCCTTCAGTCTAAGCCCTGGCATTCTGCTCTGAGCTGATGATGTGCCGCTGCAGAAAAGGTTACACGTTTTAAATATTGGTGCTGTAGATGGAGACTTGTTATTCCTGAAGTGCAAATTATGCACTTCAGGAAAGTACAACGGTTTTTACTTTTGGCAATACAATTCTTGAGTATGCAGCCCAGTAGAAGTATCTAGGATTTGTATTTGATGAATATATGATTTTTGACAGAGGAGTTAAAGTCCTAGCTGCTTCAGCCAGTAGAGCCTGGGTTCTGTGACAAACAAGTTAAAGATCTTGGTTATGGAACATTCTCTAAATTGTATGCTGCCTGTGTGTCGCCTGGGGGGGGGGGGTATCTGCTTCTTGTGAGTTCATAAGTTTGTCCCACTGCTGGCAGCGCAGGGTGATATGGCCTGGGTTCCTGGATCAGTCCAAAGGGAATGTGAAATGGTGAGAGTGTGGAATCGACTCATTAACCGGTCTGAAAATAGAGTAACAAAAAAAGTATTTTTATGGAGTAAAAATAAGTGTCCTGGGCTGCAGAGCTCCGGACTGTCTTTGCTGATGCACAACTCCAGTATGTATTCCAGAATCATTTGTCCTGTACTGTTAAAACCATCAGATCAATTTTAATGTTGAACACAGATGGTTGACTGGGATTATGGCAAAGCCAAAAGGACTTACTTACAAATTAAAGATGTATTGAAACTGAGTTGTATGTAAAGGCAAACCTGACAAGGAACCAAAGATCTTTGATGCTCAGCTGTGAACTGGCATCCCTGGCTGTGAACCACTGGTCTGGACTGTTTCAGTATACAGCTGCAGAACACATGATGATCTACCATTAGAACTGAAACAACCAAAGTTACTACAGCTTATGCATACAGCAGTCTGTGCCTCAAATCAATGACTGAATTGTCATCAATGTTAGAAGAAGAATTCAAGTTTAGCGATGGGTTTCAAATAAATGAAGCATTTAAAAAACTACAAGTCGGCAGTTAAATCTCTTCAACATAACCCAAAGTTCAAATAGTTAATAAATAACCTTTCCATGAAGCGTGTAACAGAGGCTAAGCTCTTAGGTCTGTCTGGACAATAAATTGTCTTGGTCAAGACAAATTCACTTCATGACAGAAATGCTGAATAATTTCCTCCTGCAGAACCAGTACAAACACTATGTACTCTGACCTTATAACATGTATAATAGCACTGTCTGTAAAAATTATGAACTGTATTGTTTTATGCAATTGGTACAGTGTTGTGTAAGTGTCTGTCTCGGGGACTGTAGATGGAAATGAGCTCCAAGAGCTAAAGTCTGGTACAAAGCATCTTTTTATGCTGATTAATGCTCCTGCACATCGTCCCTGTCAAATAAATTAAATAAACCAATTACTGCGCCATGCTGCTGCTCCTCTGATGGTGTTTCCTCACGCATGGTAAATGCTCTCAACTTATACAGCGCTTTTCTACCTTCATCAGGCCCAAAAGTGACCACTCACCCATTCACCCATTCATCCATTCACCCATTCACCAATGTACGCAGACAATGGAGGCGAGCTGGGTCAAGTGTCTTGTCCAAGGACACAATGACAGTGTGCATCTTCAGGAGCTGGGATTGTGTGACATTTCATTGTCATGTGCACTTTGACATGTGGACAAGAGAGCACCGTTAAACCTGCAAAACAAAATGAAGTAAGGACTAATTGCAAAACTACTCTGGGAGTAAATGTTTGACATCTTTGTAGTTCTAAAATGAGTCCAGATTTGAGCTTTGTTCTGGCTCTAAAGTCTGTGTGCCCCAGGCATGGGGTTTAGATAAGGAGGAAAAAGAAAACTCATAATAGAGTGTAAAAGAAAAAGGAACGATGGAGCGCTACGTGGGTACGTGCGTACAAACAAAAAGTACAACAGGTGCTCGATTGGATTAGGGGTATTTGCAGTCATAATAGAGTGTATTTTGACATGTCTAAAACCTAAAACGTCTTTGGTCATATTATCTGAAAGGATTGATGGAGAATACAGGAGGAATAGAGTCCAGTGTTTGGATGTACCACTCTTTCCTTCCTGTGAATGCTCCAACATTTCAGCTCATGTCTGCTGTGGCTGTGGGAAAATGTGTAGTGCTGTGGCGTCATCTACTGGTTGAGTTGTTGTAGTACACAAGGTAAGTTACAGGCTTGCTGTCATTTGACGGGGTGATATTTTGGATTGTGTTTTTTTCTGATTTGTGCTGAAGTCAGAGTCCTGCAGAGGGGGAGCAGTGGGTTACACTTACCCACCGCTACAAGGACCCGCACCCCCTAATATTTTTAAGACGAGAACTCCCAGAGCAGTCATGTTGCCAATGGGGAGCAGCGGGCTCCAACGGCCATGGAATGTTGGTTGCTAGGGCAACGGAAAACTGATAAATGAAAACACAACATGTATACCAAAGTGCTGTGTAACTGTTACTGGAAAACAAAGGAGTGCATGATAAACATGCCATGTATTGAAAGTATTACAATACTTAAAGTATCAATATTTGTTACATTAGTGTGCTATTTTATGATGAAAGTAATGCGTTAGAATACTATGCATACCAATAATAAACATCTATAACAGCCTGCTTTTGTCGATCATTTTTTCCGATGAGGAATGCTCCATTTCACAAACTGAGCCAATAAAAGCGAACTCACACAAACAGCCCGATACCAGTAAATGTATCAATAATAGCACAATAAATTCACTTCACTGAGCTTTATTTAGTGCTGACAAATTACAGCAATAAGCAGCAATAATGAGCATGAACTACAGGCCTATAGTCGACTTATAAAAGCTTAGCTTCGTTTGCTTTACAAACAGTTTGGTCCCGTCAGAAACTACCGGTTTTTCAACCAAAAGAACGTCTGTAAAGGTGCTCTTACAACCATGATAATAAACATACAACATACCTAACTTGATTTACATTCATGTACATTCATTAATGATTTCTAACGAGGCTTTGACCTAAATGTGGTCGATGAAAAAACAGCCTGAAACAAAAGTCTCCAGCTTCGTGTTTTCACATCAAAATCAGGGAGTTTTAGAGTTAAAACAATTTACAAATAATAGTGATTCTAAGCTATTTTGATGTGAATGACTTGTGCAGTGTGAGGCCCCTCAGAGGAACATGCACGTACTGTCCCAATTCAAAAATATGTAGGCCACAACATTTGTATTATTATGTAAAGCTACAACGCACGGGACAGGGCAGGGTGCAGAACAGGGGACAGCTTCTGGATTTGGTCATATTTACTGCGGTCACGTCACCAAAACAAGAAATAAAACCAAATCACTTACCCCACAACTTTAAGAGCTAATGTCACATGTCAAACCATGTTCCAGCAGTCGGTCTACTCTGTAGGCCAGGGATTAACAAACCCTTTAGGCTCAAATTACAATGTGAACTCTCCAGACCTCCGGATTCAAGGTTAGGTTAAGGTGCTTTATTTTTCAACTGTACAACCAAATGTTGTCCTCTGCATTTGACCTCTCCTTTGACGCTGCTGGGACGACCTGTAAGGAGCAGTGGGCGGCGGCTGACCGTATCCTCTCTCTAAACAGAAAGTGTAATCTTCAAAACTCTGCGCTGCAGGAGCAGGGGCCAAGCATTCACACAGATTGGGCTTAAGTTTCGATACAGGACACTAAATATATGCAAAACAAAAACCCAGAAGATTACAGGGAGCCTACTTGTTAACTGGGGCCCCATCCGAAACCACTAAATAGCCTCTAAGTAGTAACACTAGCAACTAATCCTTAACCTTTCATGGGGTCAACTGTTAGATCTCTATGCAGTTAGTGAACTAGTGCTCCATCCGAAACCAGTAAATTGGTAAGAGGTCTTACGCCAAACCCGATGTGCGTCAGCGTCCGCCATGATAAGAAGCGTCTGAATTGGGCTGTCGGATAGGAAGGAGTTAGGGAAAGTGGCCTGTATGCTAACTATCATAGCCACTTTAGCATAGGGACCTCTGATGCTAACTCACTGGCGATTAGGAGCTATGTGCCATCCCATAAGCCACTGCGTCAATCTCCCCACCCCCTCGCCCCACCCTCGAGTGATTCATGCACAACCACTGTTGATTGACAGGCGCACATTTAATAATAATAATTAAAAAAAAAAAGATTCTGCACAAGCCAAACTTTATAAAAGTGACTTCATACATGTTGTCGTCACCACAGCTCAGTCACATGGTTTTAAAGAGCCTCCTCAGTAAATGGCCTAAATGAAGCAGTTTGTGCTTTTGCTTCATTTAGTAGAAACTTAAGCCACATGGCTAATTTGCATACTGTAGCTTTATGAAACAGCTGTTGAGATAAAATAAGGGGAAATGTGAAGGATTATTTGGATGTTTCTCTTTTTTTCCCCTTAAATGTCTTTATTTGGACACTATGTTGTTGTTGGACAATATACAGTAGGTGGCGGTATGCGCTTTTGTTTGGCCTGCACTGAACTTTAAAGAAGAAGAAGAACAGCTGTTGGTGATGTCACTTCCCCTTCCCCTGGGTAAGGACGGTCGAATTGGGTAAATGCTGCTGAAGCTCTAGTTCACTAACTGCATAGAGATCTAACAGTTGACCCCATGAGAGGTTAAGGATTAGTTGCTAGTGTTAGTACTTAGAGGCTACAATTTAGTGGTTTCGGATGGGGCCTAGAGCTTCAGCAGCATTTGCCCAATTCCACCGTCCTTACCCAGGGGAAGGGGAAGTGACATCACCAACAGCTCTTCTTCTTCTTCTTTAAAGTTCAGTGCAGGCCAAACAAAAGCGCATACCGCCACCTACTGTATATTGTCCAACAACAACATAGTGTCCAAATAAAGACATTTAAGGGAAAAAAAAGAGAAACATCCAAATGATCCTTCACATTTCCCTTTATTTTATCTCAACAGCTGTTTCATAAAGCTACAGTATGCAAATTAGCCATGTGGCTTAAGTTTCTACTAAATCAAGCAAAAGCACAAACTGCTTCATTTAAGCCATTTACTGAGGAGGCTCTTTAAAACCATGTGACTGAGCTGTGGTGACGACAACATGTATTTTGTCACTTTTATAAAGTTTGGCTTGTGCAGAATCTTTTCTTTTTTAATTATTATTATTAAATGTGCACCTGTCAATCAACAGTGGTTGTGCATGAATCACTCGAGGGTGGGGGCGAGGGGGGTGGGGAGATTGGCGCAGTGGCTTATGGGATGGCACATGGCTCCTAATCGCCAGTGAGTTAGCATCAGAGGTCCCTATGCTAAAGTGGCTATGATAGTTAGCATACAGGCCACTTTCCCTAACTCCTTACTAACTGACAGACCAATTCAGACGCATCTTATCATGGCGGACGCTGACGCACATCCGGTTTGGCGTAAGACCTCTTACCAATTTACTGGTTTCGGATGAATGTATCTTATCCCAGACCACTCTTGATAGTTTGACCTGCATGTTTACAGGGGGCCCGATCGGGGGCAACACTGTTCCACAGAGGGACAGTGCATCCCGATGTCCAGCAGAGGACAGTGCAGTCTCAGTAAAGTCATGCTCTGCAGCAGCAACAGGTGGTTCCCTGGTCGGTGAAGATAGACAGCAAATAAGTGAGGTGACTAGAATGTTTAGATTGTCCACCATGTTCTACTTTCATTGGCACAGTGTGTTCCAGTGCCTTGTACTTGTTGCTAAAATAAAGTTAGTCTCAGCCTTAACTTAAATAAAATACAAAAAGATAAGACTTTATTGATATCACAATGGAGGAATTCAATTGTTTCAGCAGCTCTTTTAAGAACGCTCTGTGGGGTGCAGATAGTTTGTTTGTTTATTGTTTGTTTGGTTAGACTTGAACGATTAGACACTCTAGACTCGTGCATGTAAACACACCACTCCGGATTGTAGCCATGAGTGAATTTCCATCCATGGTCAGGAAATGTGCAATAAATGAAGAACATAGTAAATGTGCTGCCAAGTACAAATTATAGGATAAAGTATCATATGTGCAATGGAAATGGAGTATTGAGTGACTAATAAAGTGGCACTTGTTAAGATAAGAGAGCTAAGATAGGTTAAAGGTATTTGCAAATACAGACCTTATTGTTTCCACTCCAAAGAGTCCCAGACTCTGCATACAAGGTATAACAGGTGACATAATAATAATAATAATAATAATAATAATAAATGTGTTAATAAAAACACGTTAACTCATGTAGGTCCTTTTCCAAGTGCTTGACTTTTTAACCCGCTGCAGAAATAGCATTGTCGAAGTGTACAAGAAAATAAGTAGCATGTTTAGAATCACTGTCATGTTTGATTATGCTCAGTGTTTTACTACAATTACTCTTGTGAACCACAAAGGTAACTGCAGTAAAACTGGCAGGTCATGCAGTATGTTGCTACATCTCAAGTTGTGATGTAGCAACATACGGCTGGCAGGTTCAGCAGTGCAGCTTTTTTTTAAATGATAAATTAACCATTTAGGGAAGTGATAAAATAGTTAATATTCTCTTCTCACATGGCTAAAAATAAAAGTATTAACTGATTAACAGGCCTCGAGGTTTAGATAAGATAAGCCTTTATTGAACTCACAATGGAGAAATTCACTTGTTACATCAGCTCTCCAGAAACACTCAGAGGGTGCAAATAGACAGGAAATGTGCAATCAAAGACAGGATAGTGTGCAAACAGTTGAATACAGAAGTAAATAGAGGTATCTTATATACCTCTGGTGCGATTACATGCCCTGCAAATGCTTACTGAACCGGTTGACTGAGTGATCAGGTTTACCCATTGATAGTTCCAACAGACCACAGCAGCCCAGGAGTGTGCTGGGCTCTGCAGATGCATTCTGCATGGAGTCTGGATCCTGGCACATTCCTGGCACAGCAGACAAACCAAGACATCAGTCTGCCCACTAACACACTTAGAAGTGTGAAGGTTATGATATGCATGTGATGAATGATGACTCCAAGCAGAAACTTTGACAAAGATACTTTTTTCCCCTACCGAAAGGTGCATACAGTATACAGTACTTTAACTCCAGAGGAGCCCCATGTTTAACCCCATGTTTGTTTTGATAGAGACAAAGTGTTTTTTTCTGGTTGGTTAATCAATCTGTCAATTAGGCTCATCTGAACTCAGGTGAGACCAGATTTAAGGCCCAATCTCAAGGAGTTTGACAAAACACGGAAATAAGCTGCGAAATGAATTCACGAATATCATCAATAAGCACGCTTACAACATTTATAAAGTTGCAGAACGCTTCGTTCATGACTTTGTTCGCTTTGTGCAACAATTAGAACAGTCCATTGCTATAAACGTGTCAGTTCTACGTTTTCGCTTTGCTGCTGCGAACGGTCCCAAACTTTCGATACGTCGCTATTGACATGACACAGGGGGTTCAGTGCGTCGCTGCTGCGCTCGATTTCTCCCCGCGCCGCTGTGCTCTGAGCCCGGGTCCGAGGCGGTCTGTCCCCGGTCTGAGCGCACCTCGGCAGCCTCCGCTCAGGCCCGGGGCTCAGAGCGGAGGCTGCGGGTGCCTGTCCCCGCCCTGTGCGCAGTGCGAGCGGGTCTACCTCTGACTGTCCCCGCTGAGTGCGCTATAGGAGCGGATGGGCTGATCTCTCGCAGCTCTGGCTGCAGCCACAGTGACCCGCGGTAGAAGCAGCAACACACGGACAGGGGGAAGGAGAATGTAGCAGAAATAGATGAAAATCTGTAGGGTTTGGGCTGAGACCGAGTCCTGCTGTTTAGGTGTTACAAAACAGCATCAGTCAAGTGATAAACTGGTTCAGTAGAAACATGCTCTATAGACAAGTAGGCTTGCTTTTATTTTGTTTATTATTATTTATTTTTTTACATAACCTTAATCATCTGTGTTAATAGTAAATGCAGTCAAATGGAGGGCGGTCCCATTTCTTAGGGTGGTATTTTCAACCCTCGCCCTTAGCCCTTGGTTTCAGGGTGTAGGGAAAGGGCTAGGGCTAGGGGAAGGGGTAGGGGTAGAAAAGAGAATTGAGATTGGGCCTTAGTCTGTATAGAATATGAGAGCACACTGACTGGGCTGGCAGGTACATGGACTCAGACCGGTACAGTGCAACAGTGCCAGTCAGATCAGGAGACTCCAAGAGACTTCTGTTGATGCTTGGATGTTGTGACAAATATGAGATCATACTGTATGTATTGAATGTAATGCACATGGATGTGTGTAATAAGGCCCTGTCCCAATTCAAACCTTTGCCCTCGCTTTGAGCCCTTCCCCTTGATTTTGCGCGTTCCCGCGGAGGGGTAGGGTGTCCCAATACACTCAAAAAATAACTCTTTGAATGAACGTAAAACAATCATGGAAAGTATTTCCACATGATTAAATGGCTTTCTTTCAGCATGAAGCAATTGTATTCGTCCAATGTGATGCACTTGAGTAGGTTCAACGCCATATATTAGGGTTGATTGAACTTATTTACTAGGTTTGGGTCAGACACCGTGAGTGACAGTAACATGACGCTAAATAGTGAGCCCTTTATTTTCACTAAAAAGGCTAAGGCCTCAATGCTCTTCAGTCACAGACTGAGAAGTGAAGAAGGAAGTCATGGAGCTTCTGCTTTAGTCAGAACTTTCATACTTCTGTGTGATGTAAGAATGAACGATTGAATTTCAAGTATTCCTTTGTGATGTATGTGTGGAAAATTCTGTATATATTTAAATATGACTTTATTATTCTCATTCTTAAAACAAACACCTTGTCACTTGTATCTGCTGTAGAGTAAAGTCTGTCCCAGTTCCTGAGTCGTGGTGCAGCAGGACTGTTACAGAAGAAGCTCATAAGGTTCTTCTCTTCAACAGTTACTATAGTAACTACTTTCTTCAAAGTCAAAGTAGATCTACCACAGTCCTGTCCACATCTGTCATGGTCCACCATGACCCACCTTGACTCAGAGGAACCGGGACACACATGACTCCACATCAGATACAAATGACAAGTGTTTTTTTTTTTTTTTTTAAAGAATGAGAGTAATTAATAATTAGTTAATAAGTAATATTCTAATCATATAAATTCAGGATATTTTAACCTTTATATGCATGGATCAGGTGTGAGCTTTTTGTAATTGTAGCAATAATTGTCCATATATTTTGTGATTTTACTACATATTTAAGTATGTAATATGTTTGAGTCAAAATATGACTGAACTTCTATATGCAGCAGAAGTTTGAAGTTCTGTCTAAAGCAGAATCTCCATGACTTCCTTCTTCACCTGTCGGTCTGTGACAGACTGAAGTACATGTTCTCTGGCTTTTTGTTGAAAATTAAGGCCACATTGTATTTAGCCTCATATTATTGTCACTCATGGTGTCTGACTTAAAGTCTAACTCTGAAGAAAGTCAAATCACGTTTCCACTGACAAAGTTGGAAGGGCGCCCCCTTGTGTCCAATTGCGTCCAAGTGCCCGGACCTGGC
The DNA here is from genome assembly GCA_007210695.1 of Neogobius melanostomus. NCBI lineage: Eukaryota > Metazoa > Chordata > Actinopteri > Gobiiformes > Gobiidae > Neogobius > Neogobius melanostomus. The sequence continues at coordinate 897,645 of VHKM01000157.1, forward strand.
ACCCGATCAATCCTAATATTTTGCGTTGAACCTACTCAAGTGCATCACGTTGGACTAACACAATTGTTTAATGCTGAAAGAAAGCCATTTTATCATGTGGAAATACTTTCCATGATTTTTTTACGTTCATTCAAAGAGTTATTTCTGATTTCATTCCTCCCATCATGATTTAATCATGTTCATCTTGGAAACGTGAAATTATTGCTTCCATAACACATGTTACAATTTAGTTAATGTAACAGCCCCTAGTTTACTTATTTTGAGTGTACTTAGGGAGCAAGAGGAAGTGGCTATCTCCCCTTGAAAAGGCCCCTCCGCGAGTCAGGTCAGGAGCAGACTTGGGGCCGAGGGAGTAAACACCGGTAGCCGCCATAAACATGGCGGCTACCGGTGGAAGCGACAATTACTACTGTAAGAATATATACGCAAATAAGCCTGTCAAAATTCTGAAATGTGTTGGAATATCTTAGCTAGCTGTATATGCAATGGACTTTTAAGTTATAGTTTGAAAGTCGCTATTTGACGACGTTCGTAAAAATGGCAAGTGCTTCGCCAGAGTCTGCCCGTCAATAGACACTGACGGCCGGGTGTGTGCCCCGGTGCGCCCCGGTGTATATGTGGATGTTTCGTGCTTATTCAGGTTCTCAATCTACTGACTCTGATTCAAGCTTTCAGTAAACAAAACGGTCTCAAGCTGAACTCTTTCTCCTGTGAGGACTGTTGCTTGTTTACGTTCTACTTATGTGACATTATTGATTATCGAAAACAGTAATGCATCACGTTTAATGTCGTTTAACAATAGACTGGATGTAACTATACGATCTGAATGTGTAGGTCGTCTTGTTTTTAGACACAATGGTAGTTGGCAGCTAAGTTGAGCCAAGTGCCAAAATTAAACGAAACAACAAACCTGAAACATCCCGACCGTCACAAACATATGGCGAACGCGTCTGCTGTTTCGTATATTTCCTCTCCGTTGATTTATCAAACGTAGATAAATCAACATGGCACACACAAGAGGCAGGAGCTACGTATTTCTTGTCATTGTAGTTTATGTGTATAAACTCTGTATTACCGCTATCTACTAGACGGGGGTGAAATCAGACACGTCGATGTTGCGTGTGACGTAAGGTACACGTTCTTTGCCGCAATTTGCATACTAGTGTTGTCCCATTCCTTAGGGGAGAATCTTCACTTGCACTTCCCTCACTGAGGGGACTCTAATGTGGAGGGAACTCAGCGAGTGTTCTCAGAGCAAGTGTTGAAATTGGGACAGGGCCTAATGCTCTCTACAGTACAACCTAACTAGTTAAACACTTCACTTTTAGTTTTAGTTGACGAAAATGTCAAAGAAATTGAGTCAACTATACATCGAGCCATGTATAAATTCATAATACTTTAGTAATAGGTTTAGTCTTTATTAACTCTTACTTGCTTATTACTTTGACTAAAATCTTACAAAATATTCTAATGACAAAATGATCACTGGCACAAAGTTGGAAATAGCTCCAAATCAGAGCTTGGACCATTCTAGACCTAAAAACAAATATTCTCTTTTCTTATTTAACTTTGTAATATCTGTGCTTTGACTGTGTAAGTGTCTCCACATGTGAGAGACCTTTACAGGGTAATCGTGTTCGTTATTGTTGACTCCTCTTACTAAATTGCCATAACGACTTAGTGATCATTGGAAAGCATTATTTATGAAGCGATTATTATGTAAATGGCAGTAATGGGATTTGATAATTGCAGTGATTTGAGCTGTAAGTGAGGGTCCACTGGGGACAATCTACCTGCTCTCAGAGTCATAGAGTTTAGCCAGCAGGTTTACCTGAGACATTTAGAAAATGACGTTGATTATTGTGTAACAGTACGAGCGGGAGTCATTTGGAGGACAAGCTTAAGCCTTGCAGTTGAATGAACATGACGGCTGAAAGTCTGTGTTCCAAAAACTAAACTATAACTGTAAACTACTGTATAAGGACAAACTAGTTTTACAATTGGACTAATCTATTTATGTGGGTCTGGACAAGGACAGACCCAAACAAGGCCAAAAGCAGGAATACAATCGATGACTGATTACAATAACTGCCATCAGTCTATTCTTTTCTGTTATTATTATTATTAGTTTATTTGATATGGACATAACAACTGCATTGGACAAACCAGGTACATTGTTTTTAGTGTTATAGCAAAACTGCTAATTTGCAACACTTGTCCATAGGAGGCTACACATTTGTTTCAGACCTCTGTAAACACTGTTCCTGTCAGTCTGCAGTTTGAAATCAGTGGGCAGAGAGTTCCACAGTCTGTGATACTTAAGTTGTTGTAAATGATATTAACTTCATACATAGACATTACAAATTATGACGGTTTGATGCCACAGAAGCAGAGTAGAGTGAATGGGGCTTTAGCGCTCACACAAACTAGATCCTTACCATTGTCATGTATCTAACCTATGAGTTAGATACATGATGGAATAATATGTATTTGTAGTTTGGAGGTAAATAATGTAATAAGACATACGACTCTAACCTTAAGCCCTAACCCTAAGGGTTTTATTACATTAATACATTAAGTACTAATACACATTATTCTATTGTGTAAGTACTACTTAAGTACAAGCTATTACACATTGTACTAAATTTAGCTTGGTACAATGTATCAAGGTAGTGTAAAATGAAGTGTACTGAGGGTGTGTCAGTCTCACACTGAAGGAGCAGCTCAGTGAGACCATAGACTGTTAAAAAGAATAGACAGCTCCTCCTCACTCCTCCCCGTTTACCATAATGACCACTTTCCAGGGGGAAATCATGGCGGATTTACAGACTCCTCCTCCCCAGCTCTGACGAAGCATGTTCCTAATAAGGGCAAAAGGGCGGGATCTCACTGTAAACTCGGCCCTTGCGTGACGTGTAGCTCGCGCAGCTCCAATGCCAACAGTCCGACCTCCGTTAAGTAGGAGATTTAAAAAAATATATATTTCGAAAACCAGCCTGGTTTCTATTTTTTTGACTAACCCAGCGTTATCTCAGGAGGAATATGTAGCCATATTAAGTGTTGAAAAAATTGAAACCAGGCATTAAAGTTGTTTTTAACGTGTCTAAAGTCCAATGCTTTTCAATGGGGGCCTAGCGGCCAAATGGAGGTACTACAGCAATGGAAGAGCAATGGCGGCCTCCAGTGTTTGCGGTCACAAAGCAGAGCAGCTAGCGGCCATTGAGTGAGACCTGATGTGTATGCTGTTTGTGTGTTCTGCTGAACAGGAGCCTGCTGAACCAGGCCCCGATATTTGAATCCTTTCCTCTTTAAATAAATCAAATGAGACTCAAGGAGACACAGAATCTGCCTGATCTTCAGTGGGAGACACACTCTGTTTGTCCAGCGCTAAAGAGTTGTAAGACTCCTAATCAGGTCCTGTCCAGATCTTTGAGCCCAGACACTACAGCCTTACACAGTCCACGGAGTGTTGTCCAGCTTGATATCCAAAGACATTACTCTCCTCCAGTTTTCTGGTTGGTAGTTGTTGAGAACTGCAGTTACTACACCTCTTCACCAAGTGCTCAACTCTGCCATGGAAACTGTGGTGTATTAATACTATTATAATGAGTGTTAAGGTTGACCCTGAAGACTTGCCGTAGTTAGCTATTGTGTCTACTGCGCATGTCATACAAATGTTCAGACTGTAATTCCCTCGTGTCACGTTGTTATGTTGCTCCCAGAGATCTGCTATATAAAGTGGTAAAACGCGTGCATCGCCTCGTTATTTAAGTACACCACATAATTGGCGACGAGATAAATCGGTTATGGCGTACTTTTCCCAAAGACCGGACGAGTTCAAGCCGGAGCATGAAACATGGTCTGCCTACGTTGAGCGCATGGAGTTACTGTTTGAGGCCCATGATGTTGACGATGAAAAGAAAGTTCCCGTCTTGTTGAGCTCAGTCGGCGCAGCAACGTATGGTCTTCTACGCAACCTGGTTCAGCCTGACAAGCCAAGGGACAAAACTTTTGATCAGATTGTGACCATTCTACGAGACTACTATGAACCAAGACCTTTGGTCATCGCCGAGCGATTTAGATACCGTAAATGTGTCCAGAAGAGCGGCCAGACAGCAACGGAATATGCTGCTGAGCTGCGCCAACTCGCTGCAAAGTGTGATTTCGGGGACAGGCTGGATGAAGCTCTACGTGACGGATTTGTCAGCGGAGTCAGTTCTGAAGCATGCCAGCGCAAATTGCTCTCAGAGGATAGGCTGACTTTTGCCAGAGCTGTGGAGCTTGCTGTTAACATGGAGACAGCCCACCGGGATGCGCAGCAGTTGCGGAAAGGTGATGACGTCACCGCCGTTCACAAGGTAAAGGGGGACCGGCGCACACCTTTAAAACAAGAAGGGTGCTATAGATGTAAAGGAATGGATCATATCGCCAGTGATTGCTACTACAAGAATGCAAAGTGTCATAAATGTGGCAAAGTTGGGCATATTCAGAAGGCATGCAGGACTGGAGGGCGGACACGTGAGAAGCAAGAGAAAAAGGGGAAGAGAAATAGTGAGCGAAAAGAAGGAAAATGACAGGCTACGTACAAGCTGACGAAATAGAAGATGAAATTCTGATGTTTTCTGTGTTCAGTGCAAGTGGTGCTGGCCGGCGGCCATACAGGGCAACTTTTGAAGTAAATGGAAAAAAAGTGCCGATGGAGATTGACACAGGAGCAGGAGTCAGCATTATCTCAGAAAATGTGTATGATCAGTCATTCTCACATGTGCCACTGGAGGGCAGCAGCGTCGCACTGAAGGGCTACTCAGGAGAGACTATTCCAGTGAAAGGACAGTTCATTGCAAAAGTGACGTATGGAAATCAGACTGCTGATCTACCACTGATAGTAGTGGCTGGAGGAGGTCCTTCACTGTGTGGGCGAGAATGGCTAGATCAAATCAGACTGAACTGGAAAATGATTAAAAAAGTCACAGAAAGCACAAACAAGCCCAAGTCAATCCAAGATGTGTTGGATAAATATGCTGATGTTTTCAAAGATGAGTTGGGAACATTAAAGGGCATTAAAGCAACAATTTCTGTGAAGCCTGGCGCAGTCCCAAAGTTCCACAAAGCCTGTGTCCTGCCCTTCGCAATGAAAGAAAGGGTAGATAAAGAACTGGAACGCCTAGAAAAAGATGGTGTCATCAGCCCTGTGAAGCACAGCGAGTGGGCTGCTCCAGTGGTCCCTGTAACCAAGAGGGATGGTGGACTCCGCTTGTGTGGCGACTATAAGGTAACCGTGAATCTGGCTACAAACACTGAAACATACCCACTACCACGCATTGAAGAGGTTCTGGCAGCATTATGTGGGGGGAAGATATTTTCCAAAAATTACCTGGCAGCCGCTTACCAACAAGTCCTTCTAGATGACGAGTCAAACAAGTATACAACTGTGAACACGCATAAAGGACTGTTTGTGTACAATCGGCTTTGCTTTGGCATTAATTCTGCTGTCAGTATTTTCCAAAGGATCATGGAGAACGTGATGAGGGACCTCAACGTCGTGGTCTACTTGGATGACCTGCTGGTGATGGGCAGGGATGAAGCTGAGCATCTGATGAACCTGGACAGAGTTCTACAGCGGCTGCAAGAAAATGGCCTGAGAGTAAAAAAGTCAAAGTGTGACTTCGGGAAAACACAAATCGAGTAGCTAGGTCACATGTTGGATGGAAAAGGAGTTTACCCTTCTAAAGACAAGGTCAGAGCCGTGCATGATGCTCCAACGCCCACAAACATCAAAGAGCTCAGGGCTTTCCTGGGGCTAGTGAACTACTACGGTCGCTTTTTGCCGCAGCAAAGTACTGTTTTGGCCCCACTCTACAGACTGTTAAAAGACCAAACAAAATGGAGGTGGAGTAAAGTGGAACAGCGCGCTTTTGGGGCGACGGTGGTGCAGAGAGTAGAGCGGGTCGTCTTGTGACCAAAGGGTCAGCGGTTCGAATCCTGCAGGTGCCCACTGTCGTTGTGTCCTTGGGCAAGACACTTCACCCACCTTGCCTCCAGTGTCTGCGTACACTGGTGTATGAATGAGAGTGTGAATGGGTGACTGGTTCCTTGATGTAAAGCGCTTTGAGTGCCTAAAGCAGGTAGAAAGGCGCTATATAAAAATGTGACCATTTACCATTTTGATAAGTGCAAAGAAATGTTGACCGGTGACATGGTGTTAGTTCACTATGATCCGAGCCTGCCGCTTTCTCTCGCATGTGATGCTTCAGCATACGGAATTGGAGCCGTTATTCAGCACACAACGCATGATGGACAAGAGCGTCCAATAGCCTATGCTTCTCGTACGCTCTCACCGGCGGAGAATAACTACTCACAGATAGAAAAGGAGGCGTTGAGCCTGGTGTATGGAGTAAAGAAATGCCATCAATATCTGTGGGGGCGGAAGTTCAACTTGATCACCGACCATAAACCTCTGCTCACGCTGTTTGGAGAACATAAGGGACTTCCAACAATGGCAGCAGCGCGCATACAGAGGTGGGCTATTATACTGTCTGCCTATGATTACCACATAATCTACCGCCAGTCAGACGAACACGGCAACGCAGATGGTCTTTCTCGTGTCCCACTGCCGGAGACTACGGATGCTGGAACAGAGACAATGACAGCATACCTACATGCACTAATCTGTGAACACCTGGAGGATGTGCCACTGAATGCAAAACAGATTTCCAAGGCAACACGCAAGGATGCAGAGCTATCAAGGCTGCACAGATACATCATGGAAGGATGGCCAAAGGAAGTAGCAGAAGAACTGAAAGTGTTCTACAAAAAGAGAGAGGAACTATCTGTTGAGCAAGGTTGTGTTCTATGGGGTACAAGAGTAGTGGTACCTACAAAGCTAAGAACAGCAGTGCTTAATGAGATCCACAGTGGACACCCTGGCATTGTAAAGATGAAAACCATTGCGAGGCAATATGTCTGGTGGCCACATGTAGACATGGACGTTGAAAAGACCTGTAAGCAGTGTGACAGGTGCCAGTTGGAGCAGCGTATGCCACGCCCAGTCCCTCTACATCCCTGGGAGTTTCCTGGAGAGGTTTGGAAAAGGCTCCACATTGACTTTGCAGGTCCATTTATGGGTCACATGTTTATGATCGTTGTAGACGCATACTCTAAGTGGCTGGAGGTTTTCAAGATGGCAAAAATAACATCTTACGCAACCATTTCAAGGCTTCAGAGACTTTTTGCGTCATATGGAATACCAGAGCAAATTGTCACAGACAACGCCACAACCTTCACGTCAGATGAGTTTCAGCTCTTCATGAAAAGGAACGGCATCCTTCACACAACTGGTGCACCGAGGCATCCAGCTACCAATGGCCTCGCTGAGAGATATGTTGCTACATTCAAAGCAGGCATGAAGAAGCTGGATGGAGAGGATTTGAGTGTTGAGGACAAGGTCTCGCATTTCTACTGCGGTATCGCACAACTCCCAACAGTGCGACTGGAGAGTCACCTGCAGATTTGCACCTAAAGAGACATGTGCGTTCGCGGTTGGACTTCCTGAGGCCAAACATCGCCATGAGGGTGAGGAGGAGGCAGTATCAGATGAAGGAGGAACACGACAGTCGGGCTGCCGAGAGACAGTTCGATCTGGATGATCCTGTATATCTACGCAATACTGCAGGTGATAAACCCAAATGGATCCCTGGAGTAGTTACACAGCAGACAGGTCCGGTGTCGTACCGGGTGCAGGGAGAGACAACTGACCAAGTGTACAGACGTCACGGAGACCAGCTGTGACCTCGATATCCTCAGGACGTTTCAGACCCAGAGTCTCAAGGAGCAACTCAGTCAGCTGATCAGGAGAGTGACCTTTCCGGGCCAGTCTCCACAGCACCTGCCCCACAACCGTTTACGTTGGACCAGCCTGAGCCGCCTGATCCAAAGACAGTGGCTTTGAGGCGCTCGGAGCGCACGGCTAGGCGGCCGTCACGTTACAGAGACTAAATATAGACTGGGACTTGTTCAGTTAGTAAAGAGGGTTGAGTTATTTGTAAGATTTAACATACTTGTTTAGAGCGGTCATTTAATTAACCGGAGCAGAAAACGCACTCTGTGTAAGAAGTGTATTTTACGTTAGTGTTCTATATTAATGCACTATGTGGAGATTACCTTTAATTTAAGGGGGAGGTAATGTGGTGTATTAATACTATTATAATGAGTGTTAAGGTTGACCCTGAAGACTTGCCGTAGTTAGCTATTGTGTCTACTGCGCATGTCATACAAATGTTCAGACTGTAATTCCCTCGTGTCACGTTGTTATGTTGCTCCCAGAGATCTGCTATATAAAGTGGTAAAACGCGTGCATCGCCTCTTTATTTAAGTACACCACAGAAACACTTGTACATTAGCTTTTGTTATGCACTTTCATTAGATGCACAGTTAAACAGACATAGGCCCAATCTCAATTCTCCCCCTTAGCCCTCCGCTTAGCCCTTTCCCTTCGTTGTGCGCGTTCACGAGAGACGAAGGGGTGTCCCAATTCTATTTTGAGGTGAGGGGTAGGGGTGAGGGAGAGGGCCACATAGCCCTTCCAGCGAGGGGTTTTCAGATGCACACTTCAGACGAAGGGGTAGGAGGAGTTTGACAAAACACGGAAATAAGCTGCGAAATGAATTCACGAATATCATTTCTTAGGGTGGTATTTTCAACCCTCGCCCTTAGCCCTTGGTTTCAGGGTGTAGGGAAAGGGCTAGGGCTAGGGCTAGGGGAAGGGGTAGGGGTAGAAAAGAGAATTGAGATTGGGCCATAATCTTATTTATGGACACACGCCGGCTGGTATCACTCATTATTATTTCCAACCACACTGATGTTGTGTCCTTAAGCAAGACACTTGACATGATTCTAATTCACTCAAAGCTGGGCCGGCATTGCCAGGTGTCACATGGTGCACTCCGCACTACTCTCCACGAGACCCCGTAAATATAGACTCCTGTACATTTTGAAGTCAGGCAAACTGTTTGGACTTGATGCTATCTGACACCACGTCCACAAATCAGCGGAGGCCACCGTGCTCCGCCGCACAGGGCCTATAGGTCCACGCTGTGTATAGGACAGGGGACAGTAACAGGCCGGACGTCTGCCCAGTGTAGCGCTCACATTCCTGAAGTCAGTCCGCCTCTGTTGTATATGCCTAACACAAGAGCCTGTTTATTTAACAACTCTGAGCGCTGACTTATGAGCAGACCTGATTACTCCAGTGCCCGCTGCCTCGGGCCCGTACCCACCGCGCGTACAAACACACGCGCCTCTGTTTATTTGAATTTTCCATTTTATATTGCCACGTGTCGCCGGCTTGTTTGGAGAGCACGGGCTGATGGATGGTTTCCCATGCGGCAGACGAGCCCAGGAGTGGGGTGCGGGAATGTGGGGTGGTAATGGCACACATGACGACAGGTGGGCTCTGTCACAATGACGACCAACCAACCGGGAAATACAGCTGACATGTAGTGTCTGTCTCTGTCTCATCATGCCCCTGTATCATGAGGGTATCAATAAAAGGCCGCCAAGTGGGATTTTGCTTTGACTTTAAACTCAAAGACTATAATGTCTCAAAATGCACTTTCTCACATTGTAGTTGGTCAAAATATCTCCAATAAGTCATACAGACACCACATACAGTACATATACGCCTTAGGCCATACTACAGGGTACATACAGGGTGAAAAGGGGTAAAGAGAGAGACATCCAGCAAACCATCAAGACGTTGAGATTGACAGGCCTAGACGGGGCATTGTTCTGTATGGTACAGAACAATGCTTTAGCTTGATTTTTTGAGCTTTAAAGTGATTAGTCTGTAAGTTTAAATGTTTCACAAGTTTAATAGATTGTGTATAATTGATACCTGGGCCTGCAACGTAAGTCATATTCAATAAGCATATGTTTTGTATAGTCCCTCCCTTTGCTGATCTCAGATACTAATCAGAATCCCCGGGCTATGGCTTTGACCAATGAGACGAGCTTTCCCTGTGAACCGGCCTGTCAGGGCAATCAGGAGGGAGAGGGAGGAGCTTGACATTTTTGTTCCTGTTCTTCTCATTTTCCAAATACAATATAAGACTTTACTTTAAAGGGACTATATCATGTTATTGTAACCATTCGAAAGTAAACTATAGGCATTTATACGATATAGTGTACCTCTACTAGCCTGGCTAACTCCAGACTGCTGTGTGTGCTCAAATCTTTTCGAACTTCACAACAGCCTGGGACCATGGCCGACATTTTTGCATGGATTTGGGCACCAATCACAGAACGAGGAAGGACGGCAAGACGATGACGCGCTATTTGACATACGGAAGCTTGTAGTTTGTTTAGGGATAAAACAAAATTAAAAAATATTTATGGATCCAACATGACAGCAGCAGACGCGATGCCATCTTTCGATCAAGCTTTAGAACGTGTTCTAAATAGTTTAGCTCAAAAGTTTACAGCGGGTACGTAATACGTCATCTGATACCATGATACGATTGGCTATGGCTACATGCAGACGCATGAGAGACATTCAGCACAATAAACGGATATGGACAATCGTAAACCACACCTCTCCTACGAGAAAATGAATTGGTGGTCCCCAGATTAATATCACTTGTGATTTTAGTCTGGCGTTAGCTGGGCTATACCTCTACCACTATGGAGTACTCATTTTTGTGAGAAATATAAGTACCGTGCAGCACGGTAGCACAGCGGTTAGTGCTCTCGCTTCACAACTAGAAGGTCCAGGGTTTGATTCCCACCTGGCCTTTCTGTGTGGAGTTTGCATGTTCTCCCCATGTCTGCGTAGGTTTCCTCCGGGTACTCCAGTTTCCCCTACCACTAAAAACAAGTACAATAGGCCAGGATGAATGATATGTATGAGTGGATGAATAATGGTGATCAAAAGGACCGTTGGCGCAGATGTGTGCAGTCACGAAAGCGCTTCTGTCAGTCTCCCCCAACTGAAACTGAAGCTACTAAGGTAGCTTAGAACCACTGAGTATGAAGTGTTTGCTTCATTTAGTAGAAACCTAAGCCACATGGCTAATTTGCATACTGTAGCTTTATGAAACAGCTGTTGAGATAAAATAAAGGGAAATGTGAAGGATTATTTGGATGTGAAAGGTTAAGGATTAGTTGCTAGTGTTGGGACTTAGAGGCTATCATTTAATGGTTTCGGATGCAGCATACAGTATAACCTTTCATGGGGTCAACTGTTAGATCTCTATGCAGTTAGTGAACTTTGCTTCAGCAGCATTTGCCCAATTCCACCGTCCTTACCCAGGGGAAGGGGAAGTGACATCACCAACAGCTCTTCTTCTTCTTCTTTAAAGTTCAGTGCAGGCCAAACAAAAGCGCATACCGTCACCTACTGTATATTGTCCAACAACAACATAGTGTCCAAATAAAGACATTTAAAGGTGCTATGCGCAACTGTAAATGTTAAAAATAACCGTTTTCTAACCCATACATGCTTAAACAATTGCCTGATGTGCTGAATGAGTTCCTGTCTGATCACTGCCATTGCCCCTATAATCCTGTGCAGTCAAATAAATAAGGGGGATTCGGGTCGGAATCTTAAGGTTTGAGCCTGGGCGTGACGTCATGCGCGTTCACGCGCACCTGGCTAGTAGCTCTGGGGAGTTTGTGTATTAGCCGCCATTATCCGCATCAGCGAAGACTCCAGCGACTTTTGCCAAAGTAGAGGATGGATTGTAAGAGAAGATGAACTCCAGTTCATCCCAAACAGCAATGCAAACTCCACGTAAGATAAAGAAGATAAAACGTTTGTCTAGTTGAACCAAAAGGGGCAAATTGGAGTGAGACAGGCGTCGGAGTAAGATGAGAGTCAACATCGGAAAGGCGTTCATCAACAAATGGGGAGACCTCAGCTCCGCTCTCGGGCTCAAACGGACCCTCAGTTGGCTTTCTTCTTGCTAAAATGGTAAGATACCGTCTGTAATGTCTGATACGGTAAATCTATGTGAACAAATGACGATGCGTAATAGTTGTAATGCTATGTGTTTAGCGTGTAGTGTAGCGTTAGCTAAATGTAGAATCAGAATTTGTTTTATTGTCATGGTCAGTGGACAGGTTCACAAACTAGGAATTTTGTCCGGAGCAATCGTGCAACATAAAACATATAACATAAAAGATGCTAACTATGTTTTTGTGTATGGTTTACCGGTAGCCTTTTGTGTTTGGCTAACGTCTTCAAAATGATGCAAAATGCTAAAAGGTGCTCATGTCCTTGACCAACACGGCTGAATTTTCAACGCCGTTGTGTATATATGTTTTCTTTTTCGGCAAAATCAGTAAAATGTTCCCGGGAATGTGGTACATTTTGCATGTAGTTTATATGAGGTATGAGGGGAGAAAACATGTTACTTGATAGGCTAACGTTGCTGTTACTGTGTACTCGATTCTAATCAATTGTTATTTTTGAAGAGCGCAGCCCATATACATTTGTAGTCATTGTTTAGTCCTACTTTAGACCTGGTTTATTCATAGTCTGACCTAGTTCAGACCTGGTGTAGTCCTGGTTGTGTTCTGAGTTAGTCCTCCTGAGTTGGTCCTGGTTTAGATGGTGTGTAAATTGCAAATAAATAATAATAATAATAATCTCTTTTTACTTCGTCTGAGGTCAATAATGTATTCATGTGCATTTTTTCAAACATTATTGGCTAAGATACTTTATTTTCTTTTGTACAGGATAGAGTTTGAGTGAGAACAGGCCACAGACCCATATGACTCCGATTATGTCGCCCCTATATCTTTGTGGTATGTTTTGTCATAATGCAATTCCTACAGTCTTTTCCTTGTAAAGGTGTGAATAAATGTTTTTGTTACACAGCACTGGTGGTCCAATGCAGAATCAAATGGATGAACTTCTCATCATTGGGTTTGAAGAAGCTGTCATGGACATTTGTGACCGGGACTGCTGTTATAGTGGAGTGGGTGAGTACTACATGGCTATGTAGTGTTTTATAAAAAGTCATGAACAACAATATCAAATGGAAAATAATGTAGGTGCATTTGTAATGCTTATTCTTTATCTGCATAGTTTTGCCCACGTGGACACAAGTTGTGGATGTGAAACAACCAGCCGTTGCTCAAACATGGGACGCAAGGACTTTATGCTTGCAGCAAACGGGCTATTGTCTGGGAATAATTACACCAAGATCGCCCTCTTCTTCAAATACATGAACATGAGAATGGTGATCTTCTACTGTGGGATACAGCATTTCTACTGCGTACCAGCTGTAAGGGAGTTTTGGACAGAGAAGAGGGCTGCCATTATCAACCGATTACAGACTAAAACAGTGTTGTTGCCCTTGGTAAGTAATAAACTGCATGTATTTGCAAATCCTCAAATAGCTAACATGCATCTGTATTTCTGTTTTAGCTGACGAATGGAGTCCTCAGGTAATTCAGTGGTTTATGTGCTTTGTCTCTGGACTTTTTTTTCCCGTAAGTAAATCTGAATAATTTTTGTATTTGAGATAATGATAATGTAATGTTTGTGTTTTATAACAAGGAGAGATTCATGGAGAGGGGTGTTTTCCATTCCCGGCGCCCCGGAGCTACCTTTGCCTTTCATATGAAGCCAGGACATTTCTTGCAGCGTTGGACTACAACCACCACAACCACAAAGGCCAAGTGTTGTAAGTGATTACTTTATGACTTTCCTATATAATGCATGTTTTGGGAACTAATGTCATAATTTGTTCTGCAGGCAAGAACGACTGTACAGCAAGAAGTCACAGACCGGATACAAAGAGGCAAAAGACTACAGTTACATCCCTGACCTGCAGACAAACATTCTAGGAATACAACTTCAGTCTGCAGGAGAACTCTCAAGAAAACGAAGCTTGAGACCAGGTGAACCTTGGTTTCTGGGACCTCTGTTTGGCATTGTGCCCCCTCCTACAGCTGATCTGCTGCAGTCACAAGTCCACAGAGGGCAGGTATGTTGTGTTAGTTTTTCATTGTTTTACAATGAACATTTGTTTTTTCTTTTAGTCTGTATTTATGCAAGATTCCTATTTTCATTCATATTTTTGCCACATCACTTCCATGTCCTTTTCCATAATAAAATAACTGTTCTAATGGCAAAAAATGTATGTTTTGTTTTTCTAGGAGATGCCATCAGCTCCCTGAACAGACTCCAAGTCAAACATAAGCAGTGCATATTTATTTATTTTTACAAACATGGAATTATTTACAATAAAGCCGTTTCTTCCCTAATTCGTAGCCATATTTTCTGATGTGCTCACTACTTGTTTATTGCCTGAATGGTGCTTCTTTATAGCCAACATAAATGCCAAAAGGGTCAGGATAATTGTCTGTCCTCCTCACTGATCAGTCTAGATCTTGATTGTCCTCTGCACCTTCCCGGCCTCCTTCCCTGCCCCTGCTGCCCTGCTGCCCCTGCTGTCCTCAGTGCTTCCCTCCACAGGAACATCAAATTGATTCGAGCTGTAATTCTAAAGGAAAAATAAAATATGTTGTTATTGTGATAAAATACATGCTGTATTATTCTACACATCACAGGAAAGAAAATACAATGATAAAGGGATACTTATTTTACTTCCCTCATATTGTACATCAGGCAGGCCTTCTATTTACTATAGCAAATAACTGTATTTTCATCTACGTTTGCTTTGTTCTGAACTGCATAACTACCGGCCCATGCACGGTCTCTTTCCCTGCAAATATGACCTTGTACTGAGTGAACTAATTCCATGTTATGTGTACAGGTAACCTTTTTTCCCCCTTCTAAATGTCTAAACTAGTGAAACTTGTTGGGGGCACTACACACCTTGCTCAGGGACAGTAGTTGAAAAGTATTGGCACAATTCACAGAAATGTTTATCAATGTGTACTGTCCCTGTCAAAATACCTAATAAATAAATCAGCACTGTTGTAGGCTATTTAGGTAAATCAGTTCAGCTTTGTGGAGTGATGTAAAATGCTGGTATGTAAGCTTCATAATTAGAAAACAATGCAGCAAAGGGGTAAAAAGAAACATCCAAATTATCCTTCACATTTCCCTTTATTTTATCTCAACAGCAAAGCTACAGTATGCAAATTAGCCATGTGGCTTAAGTTTCTACTAAATGAAAGCAAAAGGACAAACTGCTTCATTTAGGCCATTTACTGAGGAGGCTCTTTAAAACCATGTGACTGAGCTGTGGTGACGACAACATGTATGAAGTCACTTTTATAAAGTTTGGCTTGTGCAGAATCTTATTTTTTTATAATTTGTATTATTAAATGTGCATCTGTCAATCAACAGTGGTTGTGCATGAATCACTCGAGGGTGGGGCCGAGGGGGTTGGGGAGATTGGCGCAGTGGCTTATGGGAGTGGCTAATCGCCAGTGAGTTAGCATCAGAGGTCCCTTTGCTAAAATGGCTATGATAGCATACAGGCCACTTTCCCTAACTCCTTCCTAACTGACAGCCCAATTCGGACGCATCTTATCATGGCGGACGCTGACGCACATCCGGTTTGGCGTAAGACCTCTTACCAATTTACTGGTTTCGGATGGAGCATCTCTCCTCACTTTGCAACCTACAGACTATCGCTTTAAGCCCCATGAACTAAAACTTGAATTATATAATTATTATTTTTTACGAATACATTGTTTAATGTCAGAAATGATGATAGAGCCCTTTTGATAAGCATGTTAATTATGTCAATATAAACAAAATAAACATCTGGTTTTATCAAATAAATAAAAGAAAACGTATCATTTTTATGTCAGTAACATACAGTTGACCCCAGACCCCTGTAGCCCTGAGGTCTGGCCTTAGGGTCTGCCATCTGGCCTTAGGGTCTCTGGTCTGGCCCTAGGGTTTGTGGTCTGGCCATAGGATCTGAGGTCTGGCCTTAGGGTCTGGGGTCTGAGGTCTGGCCCTGGGGTCTGAGGTCTGGCCCTGGGGTCTGAGGTCTGGCCCTGGGGTCTGTGGTCTGGCCCTGGGGTCTGAGGTCTGGCCCTGGGGTCTGTGATCTGGCCTTAGGGTCTGAGGTCTGGCCCTAGGGTCTGAGGTCTGGCCTGGGTCTGAGGTCTGGCCCTGGGGTCTGTGGTCTGGCCTGGGGTCTGAGGTCTGGCCCTGGGGTCTGAGGTCTGGCCCTGGGGTCTGAGGTCTGGCCCTGGGTCTGAGGTCTGGCCCTGGGGTCTGAGGTCTGGCCCTGGGGTCTGAGGTCTGGCCTGGGGTCTGAGGTCTGGCCCTGGGGTCTGAGGTCTGGCTCTGGGGTCTGAGGTCTGGCCCTGGGGTCTGTGGTCTGGCCCTAGGGTCTGTGATCTGGCCTTAGGGTCTGAGGTCTGGCCCTGGGGTCTGTGGTCTGGCCCTGGGGTCTGAGGTCTGGCCCTGGGGTCTGAGGTCTGGCCCTGGGTCTGTGGTCTGGCCCTGGGGTCTGTGGTCTGGCCCTGGGGTCTGAGGTCTGGCCCTGGGGTCTGAGGTCTGGCCCTGGGGTCTGAGGTCTGGCCCTGGGGTCTGAGGTCTGGCCCTAGGGTCTGTGATCTGGCCTTAGGGTCTGAGGTCTGGCCCTGGGTCTGAGGTCTGGCCCTGGGGTCTGAGTTATGGCCCTGGGGTCTGAGGTCTGGCCCTGGGTCTGTGGTCTGGCTCTGGGGTCTGAGGTCTGGCCCTAGGGTCTGTGGTCTGGCTCTGGGGTCTGTGGTCTGGCCCTGGGGTCTGAGGTCTGGCCCTAGGGTCTGTGGTCTGGCCCTAGGGTCTGTGATCTGGCCTTAGGGTCTGTGGTCTGGCCCTGGGGTCTTAGGTCTGCACTAGGGCTGAGGTCTGGCTCTGGGGTCTGTGGTTTGGCCCTGGAGTTTTAGGTCTGGCCTAGGGTCTGAGTTATGGCCCTAGGTTCTGTGGTCTGACCCTAGGGTCTGAGTTCTGGCCCTGGGTCTGAGGTCTGGCCCTGGGTCTGTGGTCTGGCCCTGGGGTCTGAGGTCTGCACCTAGGGGCTGAGGTCTGGCCCTGGGGTCTGAGGTCTGGCCCTGGGGTCTGTGGTCTGGCCCTGGGGTCTGAGGTCTGCACCTAGGGGCTGAGGTCTGGCCCTGGGGGCTGAGGTCTGGCCCTGGGGTCTGTGGTCTGGCCCTGGGGGCTGAGGTCTGGCCTTGGGGTCTGTCCTGAGCTGTCCTCTTGGCCTCTCTCCTCATGTTTGTGTTGGCCTGGCTCCTGCATGCCTCTGCTGCTGTGGCGTGTGCAGTCACACGCGTGTGCAGGTGAGGCCCTGGGTTTGAAGTGTCCGACTGTGGAGGAAAATCAGCTCTAAATCAAGATAAGAGCTCCCTGCAGACTCGGACTCGCTCTCAGCTTCATGTGTGAAAAATGTCACTAAAATAGAAGTGTCAGCTGCAAACGCACAACAAAAGAGAAAGTAAGTGGAGTGATTTCCCACAGGACCAGCACTGACGGAGCGAGCGCAGATTACAACACCAAGCAGTCTGTCTCCATTAACATCTGCAAACAGCTTTACAGAGAACTAATGAACAATCAGGAAACCCTCTCAGAGACACAAACAGCAAAGGACAACAGATTTACTCAAGTACCGGTCGTGTTCCTATAAAGTCATTGGTGTCAAGAAGAAATAAAATAGTCGTCTACCAAGATATTGTTCATGTCAGAGCAGAAAAGGACAACCAAAAACATCTCAACATTGACCACTGCATGAAGAAGTGGTCAGTTTTGATATGTTTTTGTTGTTTTCTCCCTTAACCTGTCACTTGTCATGACAGTGCCCCGTCGGCTGGCTGCCAATGAGATTCACATAAAGTGGAGAAAGATGAAATCTGAGCCCACCATTTCGGTTCATGGAGGGATTCTCTTTCTTAACAAAAATAGCTTCTTTCACTCCTCGTTTGAACCAAAGTTCTTCTTTAGCTAAAATGTATTTTAGCTAATGCCAATGAGGTGGCACCTCAGCCAACAACAGAAAGTCATTAGCAGTAATCAGATATAGGACAGGACAGATCGATACTCTGGGGTGAGCAGGTCGTTGGAGACGCTCTACTTCGGAGTTTTGGTGAGAGTAGTTGTGATTAGAGGGGAGGAGCCGGGCCAAGCTCGACTCCTCCTTGTGGTCTTTATCTGGACTGCGGGCTAAGCTGCACCTCAGTTTGCAAACATTCGAGACATCAACTACAGAGTACAGAAGATGACCCTTGAAAATATCGTTAAGTCCAAGACTGAAATGTTTGGAGTCTGTAGGAGCGATTAAAGTGGCGAGGTCAGTGCAAGAGTGGAACAAAAACCTCATTTTGAGAAAAGCGGTTGTTGTTTGTGTTGTATACAAATGTGTGTCAAAGCCACCATGAGAACTGTTATGTTATTAAATCAGCCGAGGATTCAGTCATTGTTTCTCTGGTAAACGGTGATGCTCCTGACCATGGCCCTGTTCTGTCGTAATTCTTTGAGTGGTGCCAGTCACCTTTTCTGCACATAAATGTGTCCAAGACGAAAGAAATGTGCACCCGCCCTCCCTACAGTTCTGATAAATGGGCACGCAGCAAAGGTAGTGAACCAGTACAAGTACCTGGGCTCAGTAATGGACAGTAAACTTACACTCGTATGTAGCAAGGTTCACTAGCTAATATCACACTTTCTCTGCTAGCTCAGAGGCTACAATGTCGACCGTGTTTTAATGAGAATGTTTTATAACTGTTTTGTTGAGTCGGTCCTTACTTTCTCTTTTCTTTGCTGGTTTGACAAACTTCAAAAATCTGAATAGTCTGCACCGCATTGTAAAATTGTTTAATCAGTTACAGATATTTTACTTTTTCCTTGGTTGCTGCACTATATGAATTTGATGTACTCTAGACATCTGCTTACGTTCATTCTTAGTAGATACGAATTAGACTTGTAAAATATAATGTCAAATTGTCTTGAATAAGCATTAAATAAGCCAAAAAAGATGAAATTCTGATTGAAACAACCCTCATTTTAACAAATTCAAATATTGATTCTATACTTTCTCTCTATATTTCTGGGAACGGCAGGCGACCCACTTTTGGGTCATGACCCACCAGTTGAGAACCGATGCCCTACCCACAGCCTAAAGCATAGGTGTCACACAGGCGGCCCGCGGGCCGGAGATTATTTAATCCGGCCGCTGACTTGACCAGTATGCTAATTTCAGCCACTAGCGGGCAATTTACTTTAGGACCCCCTCGCAAACGAGAGGTCGCATCTCATGGGGTTATCCTTCTAATAAATAAATAAATATTGGTCTATACAAAACAATTGATTGATTGATTGATTGATGCAAGAAGTCAATAACGTGACAAATGACCAGTGTTGGGCAAGTTCCTTAAAGATTGCAATATATTCTATATTAGTAGTTACAGTTTTAGAAATGTAATATGTTTGTATTACATATTTGGGGCGACAGTGGCGCAGATGGTAGAGCGGTCGTCTCATGATCGGAAGTCGGGGGTTCGAATCCCGCCTCCTGACGGTGCACATTGTCGTTGTGTCCTTGGGCAAGGCACTTCACCACATTGCCTCCAGTGTCTGCCTACACTGGTACCCCTAGGAGAGACCACAGCCGTTTCAACCGTGAGGCTGTCCTTCGTGGACCCACCACCTGCAGAAGAGCATGGGGGCTGGTGCAATGTGATTGGGCAGCTCCGGCGGCTGCCCCACGACCGGCAACGGACAAGTGGAAGAAATGGATGATGGATATGTTGTATTACATATTATGATTCTAAATGTAGCTGAGTTACTATAAACTGAAATTATATAATAATGCCACGGAGCAAAAGTGCAGTCAAATATTTCCTTTTCCTTTCTTTCCCATTCTCTCATGTTTTGTTTTGACATTAGCTACACGCAACTGCATCAACTTCCAACTTGATTTGGTGCTGCATTTTATTTTTGGGGATTTTGACTTTTTTTTTGTTCATACATTTAAATGCACTTGTGACTCGAGTTACTTAAAATGTAATGACTAATATATATTATATTCCTTAGTTACTGAAAAAAGCTTTATATTTTTGTAACTCGTTTCTTTAGTAATACGTTACCCCAACACTGCAAACCATATACTAAAAAAAAAAACATCCTTGTCCAACTGGCAAAGCGCATCCATCTTTGAACACAGGGTTCTGGTCTGACCCGCTCATTGGGGATTATCAGGCTGAGGGGTGAGTCATCTGTTGGCTGGCTCCTCATGGGAAACCTCTGTCTGCTCTGAGCACATCCACACGGCTCATCACAAACACTATAGTACACTAAACTACTATAACCACAGTGCTGTCAGTGATGCAACAGGAGCAGCAGGTTTGTTTATTTATTGGTTTATTTGGTAGGGACAGTGCAAGTTAATGAACAAGCCACACCGGATTGTAGCCTTGGGCTAATTTCCATCCGTCGTCCCCCATGCGCACTCTCAAACACAGTCACATTCATCCTGGCCTATTGTACATGTTTTTAGTGGTAGGGGAAACCGGAGTAAACCTACGCAGACACGGGGAGAACATGCAAACTCCACACAGAAAGGCCCCGTCCCTGGTGGGAATCGAACCCTGACCTTCTAGCTGTGAAGCACGAGCGCTAACCGCTGTGCTACCGTGCCGCCTGAGGAGCTGCAGACCTGGAGCAGCAGGTGAGGAGCTGCAGACCGAGAGCAGCAGACCGGAGACAGGGCAGAAACTCACTATTAGGGGAGATTGTGAGTGGGGATTATAATATAATATTATTTAAATTTACCCATTTAGCATTGATGATCCAGATGATTGGAATATGCATGCACTAGAGGTTAGCTTTTAGGCCCGAGCCGGGCCTAGATTTCACGCATGACAGTCGGGTTTGGGTCGGGTCGGGCTTCTTTTTTTTAATTTATATATATATATATATATATATATAATATATATATATATATATATATATATATATTTATTCATGGCATTATAATATCTAATAAAAATCTATTGTAGGCTTAGTCTATTGGACACAAAATGTGCTTATACTCAGGGAGGTGGTGCTGGGGCGTGCGCACGAGCTGGCTGTGTTGTCACGTTTAAGCAGCATGGTGAGGCTTTGATACCGGCGCCACAGTGAACATCGCTATTCACTCTATCTCTCAGGACAGCGTTTCATTTACAGTGGATAAATAAACAGTTTGGTTCCTGTTACTGCGTGAAAAGTAGCTTTTGTAAATGCAGCGCGATGTTTATGAACAACGAGGCGGAGGAGGAGAGAGAGAGACGACAAAGAGGAGACAGAGACATTGAGCTGCGGCTCGGTCACGTAACCTTCCCCCACGCCGCGCACATCTCTCGGCCTGCCCAGGTATGTGCGCTACTGCTGCGTGCACGTGTGCCGTGCGCGTAGCCGCGTACCTCTCACACATGGTGCTGCTGCTGAAAGCACTGTGCAGATGCTCCTATCCGAGCCTTAAATAAATAATTTACGTCGGGTTTGTTTCGGGCTCAGGCCGACAATTCAAGTTAATTGCTCGGGCTGGGTCGGGCTTTAGGCCCGTGGGCTCGGGTCGGGCTTGATTTTTTGGGCCCAAGCGAAACTCTAGCATGCACCCCATAAAAGGATAAACAGCATAAACAAAAAGTACATCTCAAGACACTTGGTGAATTCAATCATTTCCCTCAGAGTTCCTCCCATTCCCCTAAAATGGTCCATGTACTCAGAGGGGGCCCCTAACTTAGCCTGGCACGTCCAGAATGACCCCCCTCAGTATTTTTATACACAGGGATATCAGTGTGGGCCCTACGGCCTCTTTGGCCGCTCAAACGGTCCCGTGCAATCAGATTGGTTGATTTGTTTGCAAGCTGTGTCACTCTTGGGACGTGGAAGTCCCCTCAATGACAATCCACACATGGTGAACAGAGCTGAATTTAAAAGAAGCGAAGAAGTGAGACGTATTTCCAGTAGATTTAGTAGGAAAAAAGAAATACTGCATTCCGTGTGGTTTCACCCAGAGCCTCCCAGGTGACCCTCTCAGATTTGGATGAAACTTTTTTTTTTAGACAATTTACAAAACAGGGAGTTGTAACCACCGTTTCTGTGTGCACTTTTACAGAGCTGTAGCTCAGCAATGGAATCATATATAGGACTGAACTTTGGTCTGTGTCATGAAACATACTGTAGTTCCAGGAACAATCATCAAAAATATTCTAGATTATAAAGCTCTGGATTTACAGGCTGCTAAAATTGCCATGTTTGAATTTAAAATAAAAAAGACAAGGTTTATAATGACAGAAATGCAGATTCATGTACACAGACAAATATGAACATAACATTTTAGTTTTACATGTATGTAGATACATTTGTTTACCTCAAAAACCCAGCAGATTCGTCTTTCAGTTTGAATTCTCACTAATGTAGTATGGCGGGAGGTAATCTAAGATGTTTGGTACTTTAACTGGTATGTCGACAACGCCACGAGGAATTTCACCTAAAGAATAAGGGGCACTTGATTCAATAAAACTAAAGCTCAAGGCGCACAGGTAAGTACATGATAGGAAATAACAGGCAATGTTCTTTGTTTACAAAATGTAACAAGTTTTATTTGCACAATCTCATAATTTAGTTTCTTAGTTTCATCAGTTAAAACAACCTTTTTCAGTTAAACCACATATGTGCAGCTAGTTGGGCCACAGTCCATAGTTTAGTTCGAGTAGGAGAATCCATAGGCGTCGATCAGAACACAAAGGAACCCAAAAAGACAGGGCAGCAGCTAAAAAAGTCCCAGTTACCAGCACCGGAAGCTAGCAGCCTGCTAAAGAAGCAGGGAGGACAGAGACCTTAAGTCGATGGACACGCGACACAAAAGGGGCACAAATACTCCAAGCCGCACACTGGAGGCACCACGGAGAACATTCAGCGCACCGGGAGGCGCAGGCATGCCACGGCTGCGCAGCCATAACGCAGCGCGCACCCAAACCAGGAAGGGGGACGAACACCGGGAGGGGCGGAGTGAAGGAGTCAGAGAGAGAGAGGGGGAGGAAAGAGGGCTTTTTAATGGGGCAACGCTATCTGCATAGACGAATAGAACGAGAGCATTTACGTGAGGCGTTTCATGGCACTCAGTGCACCCTGTCACACTAGCTTCATTATACTATCTAAAAGGAATATTCAATGCATACATATTTCTTGAGATTACACATTTTTTGGCCATACCGCCTTTGCTCTGCCCAATCCCGTCAGACCTGGGAAGCTAAGCAGGAAGGGCCTGGTCGGTACTTGGATGGGAAACCGTTTGGGCACATCAGGAAGCCTGGGGTGAATGTAGTGTGTGAGTGGTTGGTGGTGGTTGCCCCAGGGCAACTGTGGCTACAACAGTACAACAGCTTACACCCCACCGAGTATGGAGTGAATGAATAATGACGACAGTGTAGCGCTAGGGCTGCACGATTAACCTTTATCGCATCGATATTGAGGTTTTAACTCCTGCGATAACCTCACCTCAGGAGGCTGAGGTTTTTTTTCCGCCCCTGACATTTGATTGACAAACCTATTAGCCAATCAAAATGGTCGAATCTCGCGTTCCTGGGTTGGTGGCCAATCAGAAATGGCAATGGAAACAAGCTTGTATGCAGTACACCGGCTTTCTCTGTCAGCAGCAAAGCAGCTAACACACACGACATGGATGGCACGGAGGGCACTTCTCAGAACCGTGCGTAATCTTTCTTCATCCCGTTTGTCAATATGTAGCTATTGTAAAACGCGCAGGATTTCACACATGGCTGGGGGCATTAGCGCACCTGATGCGCGGTTTACGGGTTCCCCCGTGGTCTCCGCAGCCATGCTCGCGGATCGGTCATAATTCTCCTTTGATGGCGGGTCTGGTTGTGGCGGGTCGAACAATCTCGGCCTGCTGCTGCGCGCCGCCGCTCACCGCCGCCGTACACGCGTCCACTGTATTCACCACGACTCATTCTACCATCTTTACAGCAGGTGTTTGACGTCAATATGCGGCGGATTTTCATAGAATAAGCAGCGTTTTGTTGCTTGTGATCCAGAGAACGCTTTTGTGGAACCACAATGTCTTGTATTTCCCACGGCATGTGCATCTGTGCACGAGTTTGCGTTACCTAACATCCAAAGCTTACAGAGTCTGCCCTCAAAGTGCTCATGCCCTTCCCAATACCTGTTAAGTTAGGTTTTCCAGTGTGAGACTGAAATTCTCCTCTTTAGAGCCAGACATTCAGAAACCGATGTGTGATAAGCGTTACTTTGTAATGCGTTATTTATTTTAAAATGTGTGCAATATAACAGTTTCATGTTTAGTAAATGGCTCTGGAATGCAGAATTATTTTGTTTTCTAATTGTAAATCTAAATCTAATAAGAATTAATTTTCTATTTTCAGTGTTTAAGATGGTTAAATTTAAAAACAAATGACCTATTTAAGTTGATTTCCATTATGTCTACTTATTCTTTGGTATTTGGGTTCAGGCATTTAATAATCACGAAGCATCTCATTACCTTAATCACTATGTATGTAGTTTATTTAACCCTTTGTTTCATAAAAGTAACAACATATTTTATTCAGAATTTTAGTTTTACGCACTTAAAAGTATTGAACGGAAAAATCGAAAATCGCATCGCAATCGCAATATTTGTCAGAAAAACTGCAATTAGGTTTTTTCTCAAAATCGTGCAGCCCTATGTAGCGCTTTGAGAAACTTGGTAATACAGGCTTGTAAAGTGTAAACTTCTTTGCATTATGTTGCCAATGTACCAGTGAGCATCATAAACACAGGCAACATATTTTCCAGGCTGGTACTGATCATGGTCAGCTTCAGGTTCTGTTTGGGGAAGTGTACACACACTAGTACACTGTAAGCCAAATGAAGAGGACTTCTGTTGGATATTGTCCTTGAAGAAATGTACTCCTTTGATAATTGCACTTGTCCATTTGTACATTAGCACACTAGTAAATCACATAAAGAAAGCAAAGCCTCAGATTAACCTCTTAACCCCCACCTGAACCAAGCACATTTTCTCCAGTTTGTTATTAACCAAATCTAAAAGCTTCTTGAAAAAAGCATCAAAATAGAGAGAAAAAAGTGTTAAAAAATGATGGAAAAAGTGGCAAAAATGCGATGGAAAATAACAGTTTAAAAACAGTGACAACACGGCAACAACGCAATTAAATAATCCAGTTAGATCCGTATTGTTGGTCTTCAATTTCAAATGAGACGTTACACTGACACTTTTAGATTTGGGTAAAGCCGAACTGGAGAAAATGCCCTTGGTTAAGGTGGAGTTAACAGGTTAAAAACATTTGGCAACTTTGGCAATTTGTGCAGCCATCATCAGGACCATGGACTTGCCTCAGAATGGCACTTCTTTGTCACTAGCCATGGTGAGAGTCCCTGTGACGGGATTGGTGGAACTGTGAAACATCTTGTAGCCAGAGCAAGATTCTCACTGCAG
The DNA here is from genome assembly GCA_007210695.1 of Neogobius melanostomus. Classification (NCBI taxonomy): domain Eukaryota; kingdom Metazoa; phylum Chordata; class Actinopteri; order Gobiiformes; family Gobiidae; genus Neogobius; species Neogobius melanostomus. The sequence continues at coordinate 923,075 of VHKM01000157.1, forward strand.
AGGACATGTAGAAATGAAGATCCACCATACTGGCAGACGGCACATGCTGCAGAAGGAGGAGTTAAAAAAAATAAAGAAATTCAAAAATGGCCATTTTAGCAGTTTTTACAATCTAGAACATTTCTGATGATTGTTCCTGGAACTATGTTTAGTAGACATGACACAGACCAAAGTTTAGCTCTATACATGTTTCCATTACTGAGCTACAGTTCTTTAAAAGTGCACACAAACGCAAAAAAGCACCCGGGAGCAGAAACAGTGGTTACAACACCCTGTTTTGTAAATTGTCTAACAAATTGGGAGTTAGAGCTAATCACTTTGTGTTCATTACACATGTGGAGGAACTTAAAAAAAAGGTTTCATCCAAATCTAAGGGGGTCACCTGGGAAGATTCTGTGAATTTGGGTGATTTGGCACAGAATGATCCTTAATCCCTGTGTCAGCAGGATGAGAAGTAGCATTAGCCTGCTCTAGGACCCTCAAAATGTGCTTGAATGTATGACTACTTTGAGCAGGCTGTTAGTCTTGAAATAAGATGCCGATGGGACAGACATTCACTTGCTTACACTAAGAAATATCAACATGTACAGTACACTTACATGTACAGTAAGACAAAAACACTTGAAATGAGACCGAGTCAAAGGCAAGTTTCTTTGGCATAAGACAGAGCAAACCAACTCATAATCAGCACAAACGTCGATATTTCAAGCACTTTTAAGTCATTTGTGACCCGCCATGGATTCCAAAGACACAAGTCGGCAGCCCGTGTCTCGAGAAAAACGCAAACTAAGATGTTTTGGGGGAAATTGGTGATTTTCACTTTTGTGCAGATTCGTTCAGTTGCAGTCACGAAGTAGCCTCTCCATGTTTAAGCTAGCAGTATTGGTATATTTAAAAGCCTAAACTTTTAGGTTCAAAATGACTAGTTTGAGGTGGGTTTCGGAGCGTGCAGTAGGGGCGTGACTTTGTCTGTGTGTATTTACATACTGAGTAAACACCGCGGAGGAAGAGAAGCAGACCCGAGCAGTGTTGTTTTTGGCAGCCCTTTTAGTTTTAGTTTTAGTTTTAAGTCTTAATCTTTTGGACGAAAATGCTTATAGTTTTAGTCACATTTTAGTCATTTCTAAATGTGATAGTTTTATTCACGTTTTAGTCAGACGAAAATTTAAAAGGTTTTAGTCAAGTTTTCGTCAGTTTCATTATAAAAAGTTATAATTAATTTAGATAACTATTGGAAATTGGGATAAATAATTACACCACAATAGGCAGAAGTACAAGTGTCCTTGTGAACAGGACTTTCCCCACAAGTGCCCGCTCTCCTCGTCCTCTGATCAACAGCGCTGTCTGCACATACGTAGCCTCAACATGCGTTCTGCGTTCATACGCTACGGTATTTAAAACTGTCCTGAGGTCGATGTCCCTGTGACATCGATGTCAGACGCGCTCTGTGGAGAATGTAGCTAGCAGTGCACTGCACACCACGAGGAGAGAGAGGGGGAGAGAGAGAGAGAGGCGTCGCTGCCCGGCAGCATCATGAGAGCTGACGGCGCCGCTCTGTGTCACGTTTACCGGTGTGTTCTCCCGCTCTGCGTATAAACTCTGTTTGTGAACGATCTGACGAACCACTTTCTCCAATTTTAGTCTCGTCTCGTCTCGTTGACGTAAACCCATAAACGTCTCGTCAGGTTTTAGTCCCCAAAGAGCTATTTTTAGCTCGTCATCGTTACGTTATCGTCTTTAAAAAAAGGGGCGTCAACGAAATCGTATCGTTATCGTCTTCGTTGATGAAAACAACACTGGACCCGAGACGGGGTCCTTCACAACGTAATTGCCTTTCTGCGACACCCTGTAGCTGTCTGTGAACAAAAGAAAAAGATGTAGTGGATGAGCCAAACATTTAGCCCATTCAATAGAACAAGCCACAGTGGTTTCACTTTGAATATTCTCGCCAAATTGTGCTAAAAAATATCAAAATGCTTCTGCGCAGATGTCGCATCAATACGAGAAGCCTGGATCCGTTATTTGATCATAAACAGGGGATTTGAGTCTCCCCATTCCTCAGTGATGTATAAACACCATTGCTCCATCCGAAACCAGTAAATTGGTAAGAGGTCTTATGCCAAACCGGATGTGCGTCAGCGTCCGCCATGATAAGAAGCGTCCGAATGGGCTGTCGGATAGGAAGGAGTTAGGGAAAGTGGCCTGTATGCTAACTATCATAGCCACTTTAGCATAGGGACCTCTGATGCTAACTCACTGGCGATTAGGAGCTATGTGCCATCCCATAAACCACTGCGCCAATCTCCCCACCCCCTCGCCCCCACCCTCGAGTGATTCATGCGCAACCACTGTTGATTGACAGGTGCACATTTAATAATACAAATAGTAATAAAAAAAAAAGATTCTGCACAAGCCAAACTTTATAAAAGTGACTTCATACATGTTGTCGTCACCACAGCTCAGTCACATGGTTTTAAAGAGCCTCCTCAGTAAATGGCCTAAATGAAGCAGTTTGTGCTTTTGCTTCATTTAGTAGAAACTTAAGCCACATGGCTAATTTGCATACTGTAGCTTTATGAAACAGCTGTTGAGATAAAATAAAGGGAAATGTGAAGGATCATTTTGATGTTTCTCTTTTTTTGCCTTAAATGTCTTTATTTGGACACTATGTTGTTGTTGGACAATATACAGTAGGTGGCGGTATGCGCTTTTGTTTGGCCTGCACTGAACTTTAAAGAAGAAGAAGAACAGCTGTTGGTGATGTCACTTCCCCTTTCTCTGGGTAAGGACGGTGGAATTGGGCAAATGCTGCTGAAGCAAAGTTCACTAACTGCATAGAGATCTAACAGCTGAGCCCATGAAAGGTTAAGGATTAGTTGCTAGTGTTAGTACTTAGAGGCTATCTTTTAATGGTTTCAGATGCAGCCCATATCTCCAAAACTACCATAACCGGAATACGGCCAAGAACCGGAATACTCGAGTACACGTAAACGCACCATGTGAAGTCCGCGTTCACTTGTTTGACTCCATGTACCTGCTGCTAATAATAGCTGTGTGGTAATGCGCTCTTATCTTATTTCACTAAGAGTAAAAGCATTAACACGTCACTGTTTATCATCCTCTCAATGTTCCAGATGAAACAATATGAGCCAAAACAATTACAGGAGGAGCGTAAGTCAGCGATGGCCAACAGACTGTGGAGCGCTGTTTGTGGAGGGTTGAGTTTCGGAGGAGTGCAGGGTCTGCTGGGGCCACTGCCAAAGAGATGAGGGGATAATGACGCATCCGCCACGGGGAAGAGGAGGAGAGGCTGAAGAGGCTGTTTGATGCCCTGGACACGATCGGGGAAGGAGGATTGATGCTGAATCAACAGGAAGAAAAGGAGCTACGGAAGTTAAATTCCTACATCTTTTATTGTTTATAATTGTATAATCTTTACTGCAATATGAATAATTCACCTAGACATATTTTCTTGTATTTTACTTGTTGTATTTACTTATTGATTTCAGGGACTGCATATTGAAGGTGCATTATACAACTGTTTATGTGATCTTTGTTTATTTGTGCGTATTTGACCTTTCATTGAACCAGTGGCCTTTATTTTGCCTTCACTTTCCATCACAGTGGCCCCTATGCTCCTGGATCAATTGTTTTTTAAGAGTTTCTGGTAGGTTTTCACTGCGGACGGACCCTCTCACCAGAAAACCTACATAACAATTGACCCTGGTGTGTTGTAGAGGCCACTGTGATCCAAAGTAAATAAGTCACAAAAATGTAAATTGCACACAAATATCAAGTTTTTATTTCCGCATAAAAAGTTGCATAATGCATCTTTTATGAACATTTCCGTGAGTGTGCTAAAACAAGAGATATACAGTACATGTGTGGTTTGGCAGTTATTGACAAAAGTACCCCTTCTTTACATTTCTTTAAGATTGCATTATTGTTTAATTTCACTATTTATTTATTTAACTAAATATCACAATCAATTAGAACTTGGCAACATATTATGCATTCACACAAAATAGATTGTTCACTTTTTTAGCTTTTACAGCCTTCAGTATGAAGAAAATGAACACATGCTACATAAAATATATACACGTATTCACAAAAGGTGGGGTTCTTAAAAGAAAAAAAGTCTACACCTCTGCTCTCATTTCCTCAGAATAACTGGAGCTCTGTCAGAGTGACCATCAGGTTCCAAGGCCCTTCTCCCTGATGGCTCAGTTTGGATGGGCACAGCTCTAGGAAGAGTCCTGGTGGTTGTGAACGTCTTCCATGTACAAATGATGGAGGCCACTGTGCTCTTCTGGACCTTCAATGCGTCTTAAAGAAGTGTTCAAAAATAAGGATGAAAAAGAATACGGATGCTCGTTCTATTCAAATCAAAATCATTGTTTTATTCCCTGAATTTACAATCTAAAACAGAAGCTATGGTAAAAGCTACATGATGCTCTTGGGTGGACAGCGAGACGGCCAGCGGGTAAGAGGGGGCGCGTCTCGATAGCTTCACAGTTTATAGACACAGGAGGTAGGCGGCTACTTGTTGAAGAACCAATCAATGTCCTTGGAATGCCTCAGCGCGATCTGACTCCACCTTATAACACACTGCCCCCCAGTGGACTCCAAGAGTAAGGACAACAATTCAAATCACCCAAAAGCACAGATTACAATCAACACAGTTTCATATAATCATTAAAGCCTATTATAACAAAAACAGATATAGAAATAGCCAACAATCCTCCTTTCGATGTCTCCTAAGACATCGCAATCAGACTGAATATTTATCATGAAATTACAGTTACAGATTAAATGTTCTTCAACTAGTCGTTGGTTGTTGCCTCCGTCCGTGCAGGTTCGGCGTCTGGGCTATAGAATCATATACTCACCACTGGGGTGTTTTTGTTTGGTGTGTTTTGTTTTGTTTGTTTTGTTTTCCACATTTAATCATATTTCAACTATTCTCATAATTACAACCACTTACGTGCACCCACAGAGGCAAGGAACCAAAACAGAGTTCTGTAACAGAAACACAAAAGAACAGACATTAAAAAATTAAAAACAAAATTCTCATCAAGATCGCTCATCGTGAGCCGGAGAACGACCATGCCAGCTAATTTTGTAAAATATGGCTGTACTCAAATGTAACTATTTAACTTGATTTATCTGTTGGAATGTTGTCAATTTTATCTGGAAAATTCAGGGATACAAGCACACAGGTTTCATTAATCTTAAATTTGTAGAGAATAAACTCCTGGTTTTCCACATTTGCACAATTCTGGTCGACTTCAGAACTGCAACAAATGCCGAAAACAGGAGCATTATAAAATTCATCTATCTATCTGAAACGTATGTCTTATATCGTAGTTTGCCATAAAATGTATCAATTTGTCACTTTTTGTTTGTCTTAGATATATTTGCATTTGTTCTTTCCCGTGCCCAAAATAAGCCAAATTATAATCGTCCCATAATTAACACCTCCTTTTGGACTGAGGAAAACTCAGTCCAACAAAGAGTCATATAAACGTGTAAAAACAACCTTCCATAGATGAGACCTCTATCCTTGAACAGGAAACACAGCAAACCAGCTCAAAAGTTCACTGGAGATTAATACTTGCGGCATCTGCAAAAACTAACACAATACATATAACAACACAAAGAAAAAATGAACAAAAACTAATAAATGTCAGGGCAAGTCCATGGAGATTCTATTTGGTTTTACTGAGTCAATGTGGTTCAACAGGGCGAGTGATAGATGTGAGCCCACTAGTCTGGTTTCTCTGGGACCTTGGCAGCAAATCAGGTCCTGGGCAAGGAGCATTCTCAGCAGCTCCCGGGAATGTACACCCACCGCCAGGAGCGTTGTTGCAACCGCCTCGTTCTCGAACGTTGCTGGTCCAATTTTGGTTCTGGATCTCGTCTGAAAACACCTTAACCACAATTATCATCAAAACCACCACAACCATAAATCACTCCACATTTAGGTAAACTTTTTAGATTTTTCTTTATTAAATTTTGTTGTTTACTTCTTTAAGCTGCATCTTTAAAAGTTGCACTTACATTTCTTTAATTTTTAATTCAGCTTGCTCTCACTTCTGGTCAATGGCGTACACCATATTATGTACCATAAATGTATTCATTAATTTATTAAATCTGTTTATTTGGTCTCCTAAAAATAATAATTCAAAATTTTGCATATTGCTTCTTCATAACTTTTAGTAATGCATCCAAGATGGTGCATAAACAAACATAAACTTTAAATGGATAACGGTCTGTACTCCAAATCAATGCATCCAAAGTTATAACCTATAAACACTTTTGTTCTCATTCCATGTCACCACAGTGGAGAGAGAGATTCTAATGTTTTAGAAACATCTCTTTCAGGGGCCTAAAATGTTCTATTCACCACAGACACACAAAAAATTTAAAAAATTTAAAAAAATAGCATTTATCTCACATTAGTTAATTTTTGATATTTCAAAATAGCAATTTTATGCTATTGAGACATAGCACTGCCTTCAGCAGAAATGTCTAAAAAAAATAATAACTTCGTTATTATACATTCAGGATTTTTTTTCTTTTGTTTAATCATTTATCTTATTTCCTTCTTTGCTCCATCTACACTAATGCAGACAGAGCAAATACAGCCTTTTTTTTTTTTAAATTTCATACCCGTGTAACATCTCTTAACTTTAACATGCACAGATACTTCTGAGCAAGGAACTCCCTTATTTTATAACTTTCCGTCACTTGCAACCACCTTCATTTTTCACTTACACACACACCTTATTAAATCGCAAACCACATTCAATGCCATTTCAGCATCCACCAAACACTTTTCAATACTTTCCAAATCTCTCTCTCCTGCCTCCACGCCACTCACAATCTGCTTTCCGTTACACACAAATTTTCATTCAACCTTGTTTGTTCACACAAACTCCACACTCGTCACTCCACAATGAACACATAGGACAACGAGACAAGACACCAGAATTTCACAATAATCCCATCACCACATGTACAAATATCTAACCTGGCCATACAAGAGCTCATTGTATTTGGCCAGTAGAATATTCACAAATATCACAACATAACATAACCTGGCCAGTACTTTAACACTTAATTTCCTCTTCTATTATTTACATTGGTTTTCTGAGTGCGACAATCTTCTCAACGTGTAACCAAGAACGTTGCAATGGAATCGATACGTCTACCGCGTTTTTGGAATAGCCCCATGGCAATCCACGGACGGACATGCACCACCAAAAAATGTACCGAGATCAATAGCCAATCTAATCCCAAAGCCTAAACCTATATATTGTGCGTACACATCTACCGTCTCTTTATATTGTTTTCTAATGTTATAGTTTTTATTTTATTTTATGTTTTATATCACCAACAATCTAGGGCTGAGCAATGTAACATCAGACCGTCGTACGATCTCCAGAGCCATCTGCTCCGATTAGCATGATATTCTATTTTGTCACATCGCTCATCCCTACAACAACCAAACACAACAAGACGATAAAAACAAGACAAAAACAAGACACAAAAACAAGACACAAAAACAAGACAAAAACAAGACAATGCTCACCCTCTGATCCTCCCTGCTGGCCACCAAGAGGACTTCACAATTATATTTTAGTTGCTTTAACAAGATTATACGTGTTCAGACAAAAAATGCTCCAAAAGCCTCAGATATAGACTGAAAATACATGAATAAGAAAAAATTATGTTATTGCAATGTTAGGCTATTATTTAATTTTTCCATGGGTGTTTGGATTTTCCTTATATTTATGTTTAATATTTAACAGCCCCGTGAACTGCTACCTTAACGTGGTGGGGTTGTTTGAGTGCCCGAATGATCCTTGGAGCTATGTTGTCTGGGGCTTCATGCCCCTGGTAGGGTCTCCCATGGCAAACAGGTCTTAGGTGACGGGTCAGACTAAGAGCAGTTCAGAAGACCCATATGGACGTACAACACTCAAGGACCGTGACGTCGCCCGGTATGGCGCAGCCGGGGCCCCACCCTGGAGCCAGGCCTGGGGTTGGGGCTCGAATGCGAGCGTCTGGTGGTCGGGCCTCTGCCCACGGGGCCCGGCCGGGCACAGCCCGAAGGGATGACGTGGGCCCGCCCTCCTGTGGACTCACCACCCGCAGAGGGATCCGTAGGGGTCGGGTGCAGAGAGGACTAGGTGGCAGTCAAAGGCGGGTGCCTCGACGACCTGGTCCGCGTGCGCAGCTTCTGGCGTTCGGGACATGGAACGTCACTTCGCTGGGGGGGAAGGAGCCTGAGCTTGTGCGGGAGGTTGAGAGATACCGGCTAGATATAGTCGGGCTCACCTCCACGCACAGCCTGGGTTCCGGATCCCAACTCCTGGAGAGAGGCTGGACTCTCCATTTTTCTGGAGTTGCCCGCGGGGAGAGACGGCGGGCTGGGGTGGGTTTGCTCATAGCCCCCCAGCTCAGCCGCCACGTGTTGGAGTTCACCCCGGTGAACGAGAGGGTCGCGTCCCTACGCCTTCGGGTTGGGGACAGGTCTCTCACCGTTGTCTCGGCCTACGGGCCCAACATCGGTGCAGAGTACCCGGCCTTCTTGGGGTCCCTGGGAGGGGTACTAGATAGTGCTCCGACTGGGGACTCCATTGTTCTACTGGGGGACTTCAACGCCCACGTGGGTAACGACAGTGAGACCTGGACGGGGGTGATGGGGAAGAACGGCCTCCCCGATCTGAACCCGAGTGGTGTTCTGTTATTGGACTTCTGTGCTAGTTACAGTTTGTCCATAACGAACACCATGTTCGAGCACAAGGGTGTCCATAAGTGCACGTGGCACCAGGATACCCTAGGCAGGAGGTCGATGATCGACTTTGTAGTTGTGTCATCTGATCTCCGGCCGCGTGTCTCGGACACTCGGGTGAAGAGAGGGGCTGAGCTGTCAACCGATCACCACCTGGTGGTGAGCTGGATCCGCTGGCAGGGGGGAGGAAGCCAGTCAGACCTGGCAGGCCCAAACGTGTTGTGAGGGTCTGTTGGGAACGTTTGGTGGATCCTTCTGTCAGTAGGGTCTTCAACTCCCACTTCCGGAAGAGCTTCACCCAGATTCCGAGGGAGGTTGGAGACATGGAGTCCGAGTGGACCATGTTCTCCTCCTCCATTGTCGATGCGGCTGCTCGCAGTTGTGGCCGTAAGGTCTCTGGTGCCTGTCGCGGCGGCAATCCCCGAACCCGGTGGTGGCGCCCGGAAGTAAGAGATGCCGTCAAGCTGAAGAAAGAGTCCTACCTGGCCTTGTTGGCTTGTGGGACTCCGGAGGCAGCTGAGAGGTACCGGCAGGCCAAGCGTGCTGCAGCTCGTGCTGTCACAGAGGCAAAAACTCGGGTCTGGGAGGAGTTCGGAGAAGCCATGGAGGAGGACTATCGGTCGGCCTCGAAGAGATTCTGGCAAACCATCCGGCGCCTCAGGAGGGGGAAGCAGTGCTTCACCAACACTGTTTACAGTGCGGGCGGGGAGCTGTTGACCTCGACTGGGGATGTGGTCGGGCGGTGGAAGGAGTACTTCGAGGATCTCCTCAATCCCACTGTCACGTCTTCCGATGAGGAGGCAGAGGCTAGGGACTCGGAGGGGGGTTCGTCCATCACCCAGGCTGAAGTCACTGAGGTGGTTAGAAAGCTCCTCGGTGGCAAGGCCCCGGGGGTGGATGAGATTCGTCCCGAGTACCTTAAGTCTCTGGATGTTGTAGGGCTGTCTTGGCTGACACGTCTCTGCAACATCGCGTGGCGGTTGGGGACAGTGCCTCTGGATTGGCAGACCGGGGTGGTGGTCCCTCTCTTTAAGAAGGGGGATCGGAGGGTGTGCTCCAATTACAGAGGGATCACACTTCTCAGCCTCCCCGGTAAGGTCTACTCCAGGGTGCTGGAGAGGAGGATCCGGCCGATAGTCGAACCTCGGATTCAGGAGGAACAATGCGGTTTCGTCCCGGTCGTGGCACACTGGACCAGCTCTATACCCTACATCGGGTGTTCGAGGGTTCGTGGGAGTTCGCCCAACCAGTCCACATGTGCTTTGTGGATTTGGAGAAAGCGTTCGACCGTGTCCCTCGGGGTGCCCTGTGGGGGGTGCTCCGGGAGTATGGGGTGCGGGGCCCTCTGCTAAGGGCTGTCCGTTCCCTGTATGACCGCAGCAGGAGCTTGGTTCGCATTGCCGGCAGTAAGTCAGACTTGTTCCCGGTGCGTGTTGGTCTCCGCCAGGGCTGCCCTATGTCACCGGTTCTGTTCATTACCTTTATGGACAGAATTTCTAGGCGCAGCCAGGGGCCGGAGGGTGTCCGGTTTGGGAACCTCAGGATCTCATCTCTGCTGTTTGCAGATGATGTTGTTCTGTTGGCTCCATCAAATCAGGACCTCCAGCGCGCACTGGGGCGGTTTGCAGCCGAGTGTGAAGCGGCCGGGATGAGGATCAGCACCTCCAAATCTGAGGCCATGGTTCTCCACCGGAAAAAGGTGGCTTCCCCGCTTCAGGTCGGTGGGGAGTCCTTACCTCAAGTGGAGGAGTTCAAGTATCTCGGGGTCTTGTTCACGAGTGAGGGACGGATGGAGCGTGAGATCGATAGACGGATCGGTGCAGCGTCAGCAGTGATGCGGTCGCTGTATCGGACTGTTGTGGTGAAGAGGGAGCTGAGTCAGGGGGCAAGGCTCTCGATTTACCGATCGATCTACGTTCCCACCCTCACCTATGGTCATGAGATTTGGGTAATGACCGAAAGGACAAGATCGCGAATACAAGCGGCCGAAATGAGTTTCCTTCGCAGGGTGGCTGGGCGCACCCTCCGAGATCGGGTGAGGAGCTCAGTTACCCGGGAGGAGCTCGGGGTAGAGTCGCTACTCCTCCACGTCGAAAGGAGCCAGCTGAGGTGGCTAGGGCATCTGTTCCGGATGCCTCCTGGTCGCCTCCCTCGGGAGGTGTTCCAGGCATGTCCTATTGGGAGGAGGCCTCGTGGAAGGCCCAGGACACGCTGGTGGGACTATGTCTCCGAGCTGGCCTGGTGTCGCCTCGGGTCCCCCCAGAACAGCTGGAGGAGGTGTGCGTGGATCGGGAAGTCTGGGCATCTCTGCTGAGACTGCTGCCTCCGCGACCCGGCCCCGGATAAAGCGGAAGAAAATGGATGGATGGATGGATGGATATTTAACAGCGAGTTCCACAGTTTATGAATCTGTGTTATGCTCAAAACACAAGGAGCCAAAATCAAAAAGCGGACTGGATCCGTAAAAAACGCGGACTCGGACTGGATTACACAGACGGTCTATGGTGGTAACTCAAAAACCCGAAATGGATTTGCGGAACGGATTTGGTTTAACGGCCGTATATAGTTACTACAACAATGGCGGCCATAATGGTACTACAAATATGGCGGCCGTGTGTTTTTACTACAACAATGGCGGCCATTATGGCGGCCTCCAGTATTGTAGTTTTTTTTAAACAAAGCAACAAAATGAGAAAAACACAGTATTTCCTTAAGTCAAACACCCAGGATTAAAAGCGGTGACAAGACAATGCTGGGAAAGCTTTTAATATTCTGCTACCTGTTACCGCCTAAGAGCTTAAAGCTAAAGCTAATGTTAGCCCTTTGTTCTCAAGCTAGCTTAGCAGCCCAGCAGAAAACACAGCATTGGCACCATAAATACCATGCTCAAACAATCGTCAAATAAAGCCTTTAACTACACAAAGCAGCCATCACCATGGTCACACACGAAGCTGTGCCCAACACATGTGCTTAACACCCGGTTTTTAAATGCTTTTTATCAACTTTGAGATGCTAGCGATCGCCAAGCTAACGCGGCTAACAGCTAACCACAAGGCCTGACTAAGCCTGGACAACATTTGAACAGGAAATAAACAAATACTGGAATTTCTGATATAGCCAAAGCTTTTGCAAAGCATGCGGTCTTTACACGGCACTAAGTTAAGTTGCATTCTCTTAAGTTTCGTTTTTTATTTTATTTCTTATTTTTAATTTAGCGTGGTCTCAAATCTCAAACACCACAAAACAGACGTACAAGCGTTTTTCTTTTATCATAGCCAATATGAACAAATTAAGGTATTTTTCTTACCTTGTACATCTGATGGCGAGCGACCACATGTTTCTTTGTTCGAGCGCTCCCATTCTCTCCCATCTCACATCGCGGTCACCAATTAAAGAAGTGTTCAAAAATAAGGATGAAAAAGAATACGGATGCTCGTTCTATTAAAATCAAAATCATTGTTTTATTCCCTGAATTTACAATCTAAAACAGAAGCTATGGTAAAAGCTACATGTTGCTCTTAGGTGGACAGCGAGACGGCCAGCGGGTAAGAGGGGCGCGTCTCGATAGCTTCACAGTTTATAGACACAGGAGGTAGGCGGCTACTTGTTGAAGAACCAATCAATGTCCTTGGAATGCCTCAGCGCGATCTGACTCCACCTTATAACACACTGCCCCCCAGTGGATTCCAAGAGTAAGGACAACAATTCAAATCACCCAAAAGCACAGATTACAATCAACACAGTTTCATATAATCATTAAAGCCTATTATAACAAAAACAGATATAGAAATAGCCAACAGTCTCCAGATCTGAGCCTTTATACAAACCTGTCTCTGATTCTACAGACAGTTCCTTTGACTTCAGGGCTTAGTTTCTGCTCTGACGTCACTGTCAGCTGTAGGACCTTATAGAGGTGTGTGTCTTTCCAAATCAAGTCAATCCATTTCATTTTACCAAAATGGACTCTGGTCAGTTTGTAGAAACATCTCAAGGACAAACCGTGGAGAAAGGAGTCACCTGAGCTCAGTTTTAAGAGGTTTAAGAGAGTGAAGAGTGTCAATACTATGTACATGAGATATTTCAAAGTTTTATCTTTAATACATTTACTGAATAGACCGAAACGTTGCTGCAATAAAAGCCAAGTAAAAGAGTGAGACAGTGTGCGGGAGCCTTTTTTCCAAGTTAAGTATTCTATTCTTCGACACACCTGTTGCCTACTCAGGTGTGCAGAGCTTCCACTTATCTTTAATACATTTGCAAAACATTTGAAAACACTTTTTTTCACTTTGTCACTATGGGATATTGTGTATCGATTGATGAGGAGGAAAATGAATTTACGGCGGCTACATAGGGCTTAGGGCAGAGCTTTAGTGAAGTACGGTTTAGGATTGCCACAGACTGACACGGCTCTCTGGACATGTTCTTCTTTGTCTTTGCCTCTGCACTAGCAGTCACCTGTTAAACTCTGTGTTGGGGCGTTTTAATCATCCCTTGTTTGTGCTGGAGAGTATCCTGTATTCTTTCACAAACACAGTGTTTACAATGCAGATTTATGGATGTGAAAGAATGGACTCTACCGCAAGAAAAGAAATTGATCACGACTACTTTAAGAACCTGATTTCTGTACGAACACTGAGCATTTTTGTTTATATTGATCCCATTTTCAATCTCTGCATTTAATCTAAATGCAAATCACAAATTTGAAAAAAGTTTGACCTGGAGGAAATGGGACAGCAGACCCAGGCCCGCATCACCTTCAGAAGAGCAGATATTAGGCCGTGATTGGTTTGCAGGTCGGAGAAAAGGGAAGAACGTGCACTTTTCGTCGTTGAGAGTATGATCAGCTTCATTCAGAGCCACAGCTGGCTTTGGTTAGTGCATGTTAGGCTCATGTTTCAGTGTGCCACACGAGGAGCTTGATCTCATCCTGCCGCTGATTTATCGGGCCCTTGTTCGCGTCAGCAGCTGCAGCTATTGCACTTGGCTGTGACAGGACATGACACTTGTTTGCACAGGATCAGGGTTACAGTGAGGAGGAGCGGCAAGATGATCCGGAGAAAAACACACGTTTCAATCCACTGAGAGAAAGATTTACGGAAATGTGACTTTCAAGAGTCGTCTTCTAACAGAACCTATTTTTACTGCTTTGACTCTTATGGCAGTGTTCACTTCTCTTCCTCTTTCTTTGTCACTTTTGTTTAAACTACTACTACTAATTAGAAAATTGTGTAAAGGCGCCATTGATACCCAGTGCTGGGAACATTACTTTAAAAAAAAAGGACCTTCTTGGTGTGAGGCACAAGCGCTAATGGCTACACCATCGGATCAGAACATATCCGGGCTAATGGCAGCTCACAGCCCTCTCCCCCTCTCTCATCCTGGTCAAGACTATTTATACACTTAGATTTTTCCAGAATTCCAGTCTTTTCTTCCTCTCTACTGTGCAGATGAACGCTGTGCGGCGAGTGGATATGTCTGAGAAAGGAGAGAATGCAAACATGTCCATCATGTGTAAGTTTCAGATTCCGGGCGGCAGAGAGCAGAAAGGACACATAAACTTTGATCTACGACTAAAACTAAACATGGTACCTGAAGGCAGCTCAAACGTCTCATTAGTTTTGCAGAGAGGCTGTCTTTAATGCTGGTCCAGCCCGTGCACTGTACATGACGCGCACGACGCACATGACACAGGCTCAACACGCCTCCTCAATAAGAGCATTTTGTACCATTGTGTGATATTCACAGTTTTTCATCCAGATGAAATCAGACGGGTTTGTGGAGTAAAAAGCGATGACATGCACGGTGCTTTAATACAATGTGGTCTTTCCACAGTATTTCCTATTTCCACAGAAAGTCATGAGTCCTGACAAAGGTTTCAGTGGTTTAGTTTGGTGTCTGAAGCCTGGTCTTCTCCTCAGCGCGAGGAGCAACTACAGACATCCCATGGAGCAGGGGCGGAGCTGACACAGGCAATAGGGTGGACCACAGCAGGGACTGAGGGGACCCCACTGGGAAACACTAACTTATTTTACAGTAGAATACATAAATATAATAAGATTATAGATGCAATACCAACTTAAAACACTATCTAGAAATAGAGAATTAAATGCATTTATTTTACACTCGAAGCCACGTTATCCTGCCGCTCCACTCCGGTGGACCGAAGTGTAGGAAGACAGCGACACATGATACAATATTCACTATGACCATAACAATCTATCAATTAGGCGCACCATTGTATAAGCCGCAAGGTTCAAAGCGTGGGAAAAAAGTGGCAGCTTATAGTCCGGAATTGCACAGTGGTACAGCAAGCAAGAAGGTCCCGGGTTCGATTCCCATCTGGACGGGGCCTTTCTGTGGCATTTGCATGTTTTCCCTGTGTCTGCGTAGGTTTCCTCCGGTTTCCCCTACCACTAAAAGGATGTACAATAGGTTCCCCTCTGGGGCCAGGACTCCCCTGAAAATGAGATTCCTCAGTGGGACTTTCCTAGTCACATTTACGGTATATAGGGACCTCAGTATTGTGAAATCCTGGAAAATCTTGAAAAAATAACTAAATAAAAAGGATAACAGAAATTGAAACACACAGCACTTGATCAAACAAATGATTTCTAAAATAGAAACATAATGAATACAGTAAACATAATAGTAAGTTATTATTCGATCACCATTACCTCCTTTGTTAAATGATTGGGTTTCGTGAAGCTTGTGCAAACTAAGATTGTACCTTTTTTTTTGTGTCACACACGCCCCTCCTTTAAATAAGCAGGACCCCCATTCCCCACCCCCCCCAAATAAAAATGTCTGGAGCCGCCACTGTGTATAAGCTCTGATATAAACAGAGAAGAGCAAGAGAAGGTGTGAGTGAGGGCTAAGGAAAGGCAGATCATGGGATTTTTTATTGACTTTTCTGTTCTCACAGATTCATTCTGGTATTTCTTTTTCTTGATTCGTCAATAGCACATTACCTGCCCTGTCCTGCCAGTGTGTTGATGTTTTCCAAGCCAATGGCTGTTTCCTAAAATGCCAGGATCCATCCTCAGAAGTCGTCTCCTCCAAAGCCGAGCCCAGTGTCCTGCTGCTGCCACATGTGAGCACTTTTGGAACAGCAGTCATGTCATCCCCCACATGTCTCCTTTCATTACCGGGGGTTCAATCATACGTAAAGTACTGGCAGATGAGAAAGAGGTTTGGACAGGAGGGAGAATGGCATGTTGCTGTGGTTGCCAGACTCTGAGCCCTCTCTATCTGAATGAACTTTAGGCAGAGCCAGAGCAGTGATGTGGGCTTATGGATCTGCAGGCAACAAGTTACACTTTCACTGTTATGATCCTGTATTCTCTCAGGCCTCAGCTGTGCTTTTTCACATCCAGCACACAGAAGACTGGGCAACATTTAGTCCATATTCACTCCCCGTATCCAGTTTCCCCTTCCACAAAAAAACACGTACAATAGGCCAGTGGTTGGTGGCGGTCAGATGCCTGCCCTGTGGTCAGTCTGTTCACACTCGTGGTCGCCATCCTTGCCATGGATCACATGATCCGGGCTTCCTTCAAAATACAATCCATTATTATTACAACAAATACTATACTTGAAGAGAAGAAGCTTAACAGGAAGTCATAATTACAAGATTTAAAGTTATAATTATTAGTTAAAACCACTAAACTTTAAGTTTAAAACACTACTTACAACTTTTAAATGTGTTATTTTGTGATGATATCTCATACTTTAAAGGAGACACATTATGGATTTTGTGATTATGTATTCCACACATACAACATTATTCAACACTTTAACCACTGCAAGAGGCAGTATTGACTTGAAACAACTTGAATATACTGTAGAAACGAGCCCTACCCCTGAACAAACGTCATTCACCAAAACTCAGCGTCAAGGCGAAAATGTCTCACAAAACAAACCAACAAAATCACATAAAACATGACGGAGAATAAAGCGCTGCCCTGTTTCATGAGGAGAGTTTTGTAGCGCTGGTAAAATGTACAAAGCTGAGGTGTTCACTGATAGCAAACCAAACTGAACATGGCACTAGACAAAATAGTAGCAGTACAGTGGGGAACATATTTACACACATCACATTCTCAAAACTGGACATTGTTCACTGTTCATTTGACCATGTATGTTGAATATTGTATGTTGAACTGTGTAATTTTCATCCATTACATTTATGTATTGGTATGATCTCTGTTTGGGAGTGCGCGATGCAGTTATGAATGTTTTTTGTAAATATTATTGGAATTTTTCCACGTCACATGACCATGATCATGTGAGTACCCTAATTTTAAATGGGGCTCGCACCTGTTTTGTCCACTTACCCAGGTGAAGAAACATATAACAGCTAACCTCACAGCACTTACAACAGTCATTAAAGAGAGAGCTAGTCATAACTGCCTTTGAGTACACCGAAACTCAATGGAGACGATCTTTGTATGTATCATTACCATAAGGCATTCTTGTTATTGTTTTCAGCCTTTGTTGTGAGCCCACAAGAGAAGGAAGTCATTGGGTAAACTGAGCGTTGTCCTCTGCATCACCATAACTGGAGCTGGCCATCAAAAGTTTGAATGGGTCAAAAGTCTGTCCCAAGAAACATCATTGATACAGAAAAAAAAATATATATATTTCCATACAAGTCAACAATGTTCACAGATGTACATATATATGTTTGGCTACACAGTATGAAATATGTTTAAATTAAAGTGTTAACAGTTTATGTCGGATTTGCAAAGGTTTAAATCGGTGGATATGTCAAACTAAATGATCATCTAACGGGGTAGCGCTGGGATATCTTCAAGCTTGGCTCATTCACTGACTTAATGTAGTGTACATGTGATGTTTCTGATAAGGCAGGACATAAAACAAACCTGTGTGATGTGATTCACACACCTCAAACCTAGGCTTAGATTTTAGTATGGAAAGAAAACATAGGATCAGGGTGTTTCGCTGATAAGAAAACAGAAACCATGACTGATAACTCCTAATTATTCGACGTACTAACCTTGTGATGTTTAAGGTGCAATTACAGACACTTTTTTTGCTGTTGATTCCTCTGTTTTGGGTGTCGTGGGCCTCTTCCACACACACTCGAAATCCGTGCGAGTACAAGTCTTCTCAGCCCAAATGAGGAGAGCTGTTACCTGGTGGCACTTGCCCTCCCGATAGCACAAGAGCAAGTAGTTGCTTTCACTACCTGTCCTTCAACGTGTACCTGAGTGAAAACAGGTGAAGATGCTTAGTAGCCATTCAAACCTGTTTGTGTCCACTTGTGTGCATATTACCAGGCCAAGATCACCAGGGTAAGTAAACTTTTGATTAGGGTCATTTTGGCAATTATCATTATGATTTAGAAAGAGTAAACTCAGTAGTTTGACCATACATGGCTTAACACAACCACTAATTATGAGTGAAAAAAAAACCTTTGTGTTAAAATGGTCACATTTATATAGCGCCTTTCTACCTGCTTTAGGCACTCAAAGCACTTTACATCAAGGAATCAGTCACCCATTCACACTCTCATTCATACACCAGTGTACGCAGACACTGGAGGCGAGGTGGGTGAAGTGTCTTGCCCAAGGACACAACGACAGTGGGCACCTGCGGGATTGGAACCGCCAACAATCTGGTCACAAGACGACCCGCTCTACTCTCTGCACCACTGTCATTCATGTTCTCTGACAAATCTTTTTCCTCCAAGCTCGGGTCCTCTACCAGAGGCCTGGGAGCTTGAGGGTTCTGCACTTTTCTGGGCCGAGATGTCTGATGTATTTCCTGTGATCAGCAAATGTTCTGAGGTATGACACTACAAGGTTTGCACATCTAGAGACTGACATTTTAGCCCATTCCTCTTTACAAAACAACTCAAGCTCTGTCACATTAGAAGGAGAGCGTTTGTGAACAGCAGTTTCAGGTCTTTCCACAGATTTTCAATAGGATTTAGGTCAGGACTTTGACTGGGCCATTATAACACATTAATATGTTTGTTTTTAAACATTCCATTGTAGATTTAGCTTTGTGTTTAGGGTCATTGTCCTGCTGGAAGGTGAATCTCCGCCCCAGCCTCAATTCTCTTGCTGACTCCAGCAGGTTTTCCTCGAAAATGTCTCTGTATTGGCTCCATCCATCTTCCCAACTATTCTTACAATCTTCCCAGTCCCCGCTGAGGAAAAGCAGCCCCATTTGACACTGGGGATGGTGCACTCAGGACACTGAGCAGTGTTAGGTTTGTGCCATACATAACATTTTGCATTTGGGCCAAAAAGTTCAATTTTTGTCTCATCTGACCAAAGCACCTTCTTCCACATGGTAGCTGTGTCCTCCATATGACTTCTAGCAAACTTCAAACGGGATTTCTTATGGCCTCCTTTCAAAAATGGCTTTCTTCTTGCCACTCGTCCATGAAGGCCAGATTTGTGTAGAGTACGACTTATAGTTGTCCCATGTACAGATTCCCCAGCTCAGCAGCAGTACGTCGCAGCTCCTCCAGAGTTATCTTGGGGCACTTGGTTGCATTTCTGACCAGTGTTCTCCTTGTTTCGGTCTGTTAGTTTAGGTGGACGGCCGTGTCTTGGTAAGTTCGCAGTGATGCTATACTCTTTCCATTTCCGAATGATGGATTGAACAGTGCTCTGTGAGATGTTCAAATCTTGGGAAATCTTTGTATAACTTAACGCTGCTTTAAACTTCTCCACAGCTTTATCCCTGACCTCTCTGGTGAGCTCCTTGGCCTTAATGATGTTGTTTAGTGACCAATACACTCTGACCATAGCTCTGAGGCCCTCACAGAACAGCTAGAATTATACTGAGAGTAGATTACACACAGGTGGCCTCTATTTAATGGTTAGGGCAAGGTGTGAACATTCTGCAGTCATTAGGAATGTTATAAAGGCAATTTAATGCACTCCGATAATGCTGTATGAATACTTATGCACGCCCCACTTTTCACTTTTCTATTTTTGAAAAATAACAGAATCATGTATCATTTTGCTTTCACTTCACAGTTGTTTGTTACTTGTGTGTGAACTTTAAGTAAAAAATTCAAAATAAAATCTTTATGTTTATGGTTATAAACATGACAAAATGTGCAAAAGTTCAAGATGTATTAGTACTTTCGCAAGGTACTGTATATATCCATCCATCCATCCATTTTCTTCCACTTGTCCGTTGCCGGGTCGTGGGGGCAGCTGTTGGAGCTGCACCAGCCCTATGGCTCCTCCTGCAGGTGGTGGGTCCACAGAAGGACGGCCTCATGGTTCTAACCGGGCCTGTTGGTCTCTCATAAGGGGCTTCTGAACCGCTCTTTGACTGACCCGTCACCTAGGACCTGTTTGTCTTGGGAGACCCTACCAGGGGCACCAAGCCCCCGACAACAGAGCTCCAGAATCATTCGGGCACTCAAACCCCTCCACCACGTTAAGGTGACGGTTCCAGGAGGGGAATATATAGACAGAGCTGGCCTGAAGGACAGCACAGAGGCACTCATCATGGCTGCACAGGAGCAGGCCTTGAGCACCAGAGCAATAGAGGCCCAGATCTATCACACATGACAAGACCCCAGGTGTAGACTGTGCAAAGAGGCCAATGAGACAATCCAGCACATAACTGCAGGGTGTAAGATGCTGGCAGGGAAAGCTTACATGGAGCGCCATAACCAAGTGGCTGGGATAGTGTACAGGAACATCTGTACAGAGTATGGGCTGGAAACCCCAAGGTCAAAGTGGGAAACACCTCCAAAGGTGATAGAGAATGACCGAGCCAAGATCCTGTGGGACTTCCAGATACAGACGGACAGAATGGTAATGAACCAACCGGACATTGTGGTGGTGGACAAAGAGCAGAGGAAAGCCGTGGTGGTCGACATAGCAATACCAAGCGACTTCAACATCAGGAAAAAGGAACACGAGAAACTAGAGAAATACCAGGGGCTCAGAGAAGAGCTAGAGAAGGCCTGGAGAGTGAAGGCATCAGTAGTGCCCGTGGTCGTTGGGGCACTCGGGGCAGTGACCCCCAAACTGGAGGAGTGGCTCCAGCAGATCCCAGGAAATACATCAGACATCTCGGTTCAGAAAAGTGCAGTTCTAGGAACTGCAAACATACTGCGCAGAACCCTCAAGCTCCCAGGCCTCTGGTAGAGGACCCGAGCTTGGAGGAAAAAGAGACCGCCCGCGGAGGGTGAGGAAGGTTTTTATATATATATATATATATATATATGTATATTATATATATATATATATATTTTTTGTTCAACTAATGAGAGTCTCGTATCCTCCCGCGTTGACTGATGAGACAAGCTTTTCCTTTGAACCAGCCTGTCACGTCCAATCAGGACGGAGGGGGAGGAGCTTGATAGTTTACTTTTGAACATTCTGTTTTTGCTCTCCTAATAAGGACTAATAAGGACTTTCTGGATAAAGAGGAGAGGAATTTGATTGTTTACTTATACATGTTGTATATTTACATATTTCACTCTATCTCTCCTCACATTGCAAACTTACAGACTATCACTTTAAGCCAAAGCAGAATCTTTGAATGAAATATTCAGATAAGGTCAGTTTTACACTTTTGCAAGTAACTGCAGGCTGAGCGAACGATTCCCGCAGTCAGTGTGGAATTGTAGAGTTCTGATTTGGGAAAGTGAATATTAGTTTGAGAAAGCATAAATTACCAAGGTTATCAAAGCTGAGCCATATCCCTAGGCCCAGTGCAGAGAGCTTTCTTTGAACAGGTGAGACCGCTCTAACTTCCTTCGGCCGAGTCCTGCTGTATCGGGTTATTGCTCCTCGACACACGGTTTCTTACATCATACAGTCAAATGAGAGCTGATGAGCAGCCTGAGGGAACAGGGCTCCTGGACACGTGCCAGACTCTAAACCAGACATGCCCAAAGTCTGGCCCGCGGGCCAATCACGGCCTCCGACGTCATTCAATGTGGCACTACACAATTGTATTAACATTATGTACGACCCGCAACTGACAAGCCAAATAAACAAACAAACATTAAATTAGGTTATAATCATGCAATTTCACTGTACTGCCATTTGATGGCAGCATCGCTCAAAAATATGTGCATGTTGTGACTGGGTGTAACCTACTGCAGAGAAACGTGAGAGACACCTTGATATTGATCATGGCTTCTGTAAATAAAATTAGAACAGTTGATTGCGAGGGCCTTAAGATTCAAGAGAAATGGAAACTGCAATATTTTTTTCTCTAATTTTAACAACTGTTTTCTCTAATTTTTTGCCAAGAGACTGTCGGGATGTACAAAGAATTCAATGTCAAAAGACATTATCTGACAAAACATGCTAATGCATAAACAACGACAAAGTGAAACAATTGGAGGTTGTACTTTCCTCTCAACAGCGTTTGTTCTCTCGAGCACGGAAGTCTAATGAAAATGCCACCGATATTTCATCTGATCTCCAAAGACAACTCGGGGCCATAGGGAACCTTGGCCCTTGGCTATTTACCTTAGCTTGTGATGAAGGTACAGATGTATCTGACACTGTAGTGAGAGGAGTGGATAGTGACCTGAACGTAACTGTGGAGTTACTCGACCTACAAAGCATTAAAGGCCAAACAAGAGGAACAGATTTATTTGACTGTATTTGCGGAGGCGACACTATCAAGCTTTGGGTTAGCACTTGTGCTAACCGCTAGAAGGTCCCGGGTTCGATTCCCACCTGGACGGGGCCTTTCTGTGTGGAGTTTGCATGTTCTCCCCGTGTCTGCATTGGTTTTCTCCGGGTAATCCAGTTTCCCCTACCACTAAAAACATGTACAATAGACCTGTATGAATGATGTGTGTGTATGAATGAATGATGGTGGTCACAGATATGTGCAGTCACGACAGCGCTTGTGCCAGTCTCCCCCAGGGGAAACTGAAGCTACATAGTACGTAACTTACAACCACTGAGGATGGAGTGAATGTAAATTATCTCATGTAAAGCGCTCTTCTTCTTCTTTATTATTATTATGTTTCATTACGCTTAATTTACAGATAGAATGATTTATTCATTATTGAGGATGTTGGCCCCTGGCCTTGGTCTGTTTATCCAATATGGCCCTCGTATAAAAAAGTGTGGACACCCAGGGGTGTCGGGACATGTTACGCGCAGGAGCAGCAGCAGGCTGTCAGTGTCCCTCCTGCCGTCTCTCTCTCTCTTCCTCGTAAACATTGGAACCAAACTGCTTATTTAGCCACTGTAAGTTAAACACTGTCCTGGGATGAAGAGTGAATTGCGATGTTCTCTGTGTAGCGCCGATATCAAAGGTGCCTGGACATACTGCTTAAACGTGACAACAATCAGCACGTCCGCCCGCCCCCCCGAACCACCTCTCTCCCCTCCCAGCGCGCAGGAATAAGTATAATCAGATTTGTATTAGAGATTATATGACATTAATTAAAAAATATATATATTGAAGCCCGACCCAACCCAAACCCGCTGGGCCCGTCGGGTTTGGGCAAAGATTTCCAGCTCTACAACTGCGCCACCGTCGCCCTCTAATGGATTGTTAATGCATTTATAACTGCAGAAAGCGCATACAGAATTTCCTAATTTAACTTTCATAAAAGTGTTTCTATGGGATGTTGGTTTTGTATCCAGTTTAATCCTCCAAGGAAGTGTGATGATATCCTGCAGCAAATGATCTGGTTAAACGCTAACACATTAACCTCTTAACCACCGCCTTAACCGAGCATATTTTCTCCATGTCTGTTTTTGTCTAAATCTAAATCTAAAAAGCTTCTCGACTGGAGTAGTCGTAACGCCTCATTTGAATGCTAAGGTCTGCAAAATTGATCCTGACTTTTTTGTTGCATTGTTGCCGCGTTTTTGTCACATTTTTGAAGTGTTTTTGTTGTGTTTTTGTTGCTTTTTTGTCATGTTTTTGTTGCTTTTTCATCAGGTTTTTTTTCGGGTTCTTTTCGTCGCTCTTGAGTCATTCTTTTGCTGTATTATTGTTGGAAAGGAAAAGGAATAAAAATGTCAATGTAAATTTCAAATTCTTGATAAGCAATCCCATACATAATGACCAACCAGTTTATTGGAAGAAGATATTTCAAGGTAGAGATAAATATGCACTTTGTTTTACTGAACTTCAGTCTGTGACCATTTATTCTGGTTCTGTCATGAGGTGGCTGCCTTTTAGCACAAAGTGCATCATATGCTTTATGATATAAAACTCAAGTTTTCCATCAGTTGTTTTAGGGTTCACTGGAGTAGAATGTCATGCTACATGCTTATGTGGCATAATGAGCGGTACCAAGGGGCCTTTTACTTAAAAACCCTTACATTGTTTTTACAATGCCACCCTTGATTTTGTGGGTCAAGGGAACCCAAGAATGAACTAATCCTCACACATTTAAGTCACACAGGTTCGTTAACGGATAGGGACAGAGACGGTAAGTTATAAAACAAGTGTTATTACCCAACAGTGTTGGGTAATAACTGGATACTTGTATTCTGAATAAGTATTTAGAATACTCTGTATTCAGGTACAGTTGCTCTTTCATGCAAGGGTATTTGGAGAGTCTTCTCGAATCAAAGTACTCAATCATTACATTTCATTTTCATAGCACTTTGCAAATGCCCACAGCCCAGAAGGACGCTGAGCTAAACTTTTCCCCGGTGTTTTTTTTTCTACATTCCTATTTAGTCAGGCGTGTAGCAAATGTAGCCTACATGTTTTTAATCATACGCCTCTTTTATGCATACAAATAATGTAAATCAATTCATAATGCAGTACTCTGATTGGACAGGGTGGCGGAATATGTTGCAGAATGCACTTGAGGCACTTTCAGTGGTCTGACGAATCGGCCACACACTCATTTAAACTATCTTCAGAGGACGCTCATATCAGGACATACAGACATATACGTATATGCTGTATACCACAGAGAAAACATGAGGCAAGCACCGCCCGGGAGACGAGAGACAGCCGAACAGATGAGCAGGGACATGGGCGGAGATTTACTTTCAGCAGACTGCTCCATTTTGGTGTTGTAGATTTGTTTATAATAACCAGTCCATGGTGTATGCCAAGCCATTTATTAGCAGCATCCAAAAGTGTGCGAACAGGCTACATTCAGTGGTCAATCAACATGTGGTCACAGCGACCTCTACCGGATACTCCAGGTAACATGAGTATGCTATGCAGTAAGGACAATATGTTAACAAATGTCTACATCCCTCCTTTTAAGTTTTTTTTTCTTTTCAAATAACATTCAGTAAACAATAACAAATGTTATCACGACTAATAGATTGCAATATTTCAAATGCAACTTTTCAACCTAAAAAAAAATAAACAAACTTCTTCAAAAATACAAATACTCAGTGGATATAGTAATCTAAGTATTTAGGATTTGGTCTAGAAACTCTGCCACTCTTGGTTCGGTACAAGTTATCATTACTTTGCACTGGGCTAGCAACTGGTATGTCCTTTTTATTAGTTGTCACTCTTTTGTTGGTTTCTTGTTCACGCTGGCTTTTGTCTTGTATTGGTTTTGCATTGTCAGTCATTTCATGTGTGTCATATGTCGGGTTGTCAGTCTCTGATCTGTCCATGTGCTGAAACATATCCATTTCACTTGTGACCTGATAGGGTAGTTGTTCGTTCGTTCGTTCACAGGCAGGAGGTGTTGTCTCTTACGTCTGTATTGTTTTCCATCGGACTCCACAATGTAAGAACAAGGTTCTTTGCAAATTTGACGTACTACTCCAATTTTGTCGTGTCCTTTTTGTGTTTGTAATCTCACTACTTGGTTTGGTGTTAATGAAGTGAGTGGTTTACTTGATTTGTCATAATGCTGTTTTTGAGCTATGCACTTTTTGGTGAGCTGGGCCTTGACAGCATTTGTCGTCTTAGCTGTTGGTTTAAGTAACTTTTTGCACACAGGAAGAGTTGACCGTGTTCGGCTTGAAAACAGTCTCTGGGCTAGTGAACCAAGGATGTTGTCTCGAGGTGTGTTCCGCAGGACAAGTAGGTTTAGGTATAGATCCGTTCCATCTCTTTTTGTTTCGAGAAGTCTTTTGGCACTTCGAACCGCTCGCTCACTAAGCTTTGACTGAGGAAACTCAGGGCTGCTCGTGACATGTTCAAACTCCCATGACATAGCAAAGTCACAGAATGTTTGGCTCGTGAACTGAGTACCGTAAGAATAGAGTTTTTGTGGTATTCCATGCACTGAGAAGTGACATTTGAGTTTCTTGATTGTGCAGGCTGATGTTAAATTTTCTAGTGTGTCCAGCTCAAACCATCCGCACCTGGATGTCCTTTGTGTACACTGTAGCTCCTCCAGGTACACGTCTTGTAGTGATGCGGGAACAACTGCTCTGTTACTTTTCATAACAACATGGTTGTTAACAGTCAGTTCATCTCGAAAACTGATTAATGGTTTGATCACTTCCGGAACACTGCTCACTCGTGTAGGCCACCCCTGCTGGATGTAGCGGGTGCGTACTTGCAGAGTTGTATGCGCTTTTGTGTGTTGTGCAAGCTCTAGTAGACGTCGTGGTGAAATGAGCTGAAGTGACATTACCTCAAAGTCACGCTGCTCCTCTTGTAGAGGGGGAGTGTCCAACTTTGGTGTACGAGAGAGAGTGTCTGCAATGTAGAGATGTTTTCTTTTTTTGTAAACCAGAGTCAGGTTGAACTTCTGTAGTCTCAGCATCATTCTTTGTAGACGGGCAGGGACTGTGTGAAAGGGCTTGTTCTGAATGGTGACCAATGGCTGGTGGTCGGTTTCAATTACCACTGGCTTTCCATAGATGTAGTCATAGAATTTGTAACACGCAAAAACAACTGCAACTCCTTCTCGATCTGCGCGTATTTTCTCTCTGTTTCAGTAAGAGTCTGTGATGCGTACGCAACAGGTTTGTTGTCTTGGAGACAAGCAGCTCCAAGGCCATACTGAGAAGCGTTGCAGGTGAGGGTTACTGCCCTCTTCACTTCGTAGTACTGAAGCACTGGTGGGCTGGAGATGCACGTTTTGAGTTTGATGAACGCATCCTGTTGGTGTTGGGTCCAGCTCCACACCACGTCCTTGTGAAGCAGTTGACGTAGCGGTGCTGATAGTTCACTCAAGTTTGGAATGAACTTCCCTAGGTAGTTGATCATGCCTAGGAAGCGCTGTAGGGAAGCCATACCTTCAGGTGAAGGCATGTTAGTTATTGCAAGAGGGTTAGACAGACACGCACATCCCAGGTCAGTTGAGTTGCGTGCAAGAGTTCAATAGTACATGAGATTAAAGAATAAAGAATAAAAACTCTGCACCACTGTTGCGCTCCCAAGGAATTTATTTTAGGCACCACAAGATGATAACGTTTCGGGCGGTGCAGAGTTTTTATTATTTATTCTTTGTCAGTTGTCAGTTATTGCAGCAATTTTAACCGGATCTGCTTCGAGTCGGTGAAGATATGACCGACGTAGCTCACCTCTTTGAGCCTGAATTTGCACTTTTTGGGGTTTAATCTGAGCTTTACTTGTCTAGCACGCTCCAACACCATCTTGAGGTTGCGGTCCTGTTCTTCGACTCCTTTTCCTCCGATCAAAATGTCATCAACGATCACTGCACATGGATATCCTGTGAAAATTTGTTCCATGGCCTTTTGAAACATCTCGGAGGCTGTATTAATGCCAAATGGCATCCTCAGGAATTTGAACCTGCCGAAAGGAGTTGCAAATGTGGTGAGAAGAGACGAAGCTTGATCCAGTTTAATTTGCCAAAAGGAACTTTTTGCGTCCAGGACAGAAAAAAACAGTTGTCTCTGGCATATGTGCTGCCACTTGGATGGTGAGGTCCCATAAGTGACTTGTTTAAATCCCTTGGATCAATACAAAGAAGCACATCATCTACCTTCTTTTTGTGTGTGGCAACCATGTTTGAAACCCATTCAGTTGGCTCGTCCACTGGTTCGATTACTCCAAGTTGCTGCATTCTTTGTAGTTCTTTTTCCACTTTTTGTTCCATTGGCACAGGAATGCGCCGTGGAGAGTTGACGACTGGTGTTGCATTGGGGGCAAGCTTCATCGAGTAGGTTACAGGCAAATCACCCAGCTCATCTTTAAATAAGTCCTTGTATTCCTCAAATATCTGTTGTTCAAAGCTTACTACCTGAGCGGTGTCAATGTGGAAAACTTCCTTGCTGAAGCTAACCAGTTTCATCCTTGCACTGTCCTTTAGTCCCACAATGGAATGTACATTTTGCTTCACAACTTGAAAAAGTAGGTCATAGGACTACTCAGCTAGTTTGCACTTGAGAACAATTGTGCCTGCAGACCTGATCTTTGTTCCTCCAAAAGCAGTGAGATTTGTCTGCTTGTCTGAGGTTTGCAACTTCTCTTTGGGGCAAGTGTCCAGGGAAATCACGTTACATTTTGCTCCTGTATCAACCTTTAGTTGATAGCTTTCTTCCCAACTGTTACTGAACAATAGCCTTCTTTTCTGTGGCTGTCTTCACCCTCGAGTGTCAAATGTTCAATGGTAAAAGTCTCGGCACTATCTGAAGAATCAGGTAAGATCTGATCCACTTGTCTGCCTCTTTGATGTGGCTTTGCAGAACTGCACTGATTTTTAAAGTGGTTGTACTTCTTGCAAATGTGACATTGTTGTCCAAATGCAGGGCATTGCTCATGATTGGCTGGATGTGAACCACCACAATTCTTGCAGCTCGAGATGCTCATGTAGACCTTTTCTTGTTTTTCTTGTATTTGTTGGTATCTTTGAATGTGTGGCTTTGGTTTTACAGTGTCCACACTAGCATAAGTCACGTGCTTCGGAGTAGAGAGGGCTTTGCTGTGCTGGTCGGTGAGCTCGTTTATTTGACAAAAGCGCACTGCTTTGGCAAGTGTCAATTCAGTCTCTTTGAGAAGGGAGCGCCTGACGCTGTCACTGCTGATACCGCACACTAATCTGTCTCTGATTAGCTCGTCTTGTAACGCCCCAAAGTTGCAGGATTTTGC
Organism: Neogobius melanostomus; assembly: GCA_007210695.1. Classification (NCBI taxonomy): domain Eukaryota; kingdom Metazoa; phylum Chordata; class Actinopteri; order Gobiiformes; family Gobiidae; genus Neogobius; species Neogobius melanostomus. The sequence goes on from VHKM01000157.1 coordinate 951,852, forward strand.
CATGTTTCTTAAAATGCTCACATATGCCTCTCTTCTCCTGGTTTCTGCTGTCTTATGTTGAAGTTGTGTCTTTCCATTATAACATTGGTTTCAGGAATGCAAATCTGCTTGAACTTCTTTGTCAGACATGCCGGGTCCTCTCTTGACTCTGCAGCTGTTGTGATAACGCCATCTGCCTTTAGTACTGCTGGGTCATACGTGAATGATCGCTCTCTTTCTATGGCCTCAGGTCCCGCCAGATTGAGGAGAATATAGGCCTTAGTTTGGGCATTTTGTCACTATGGGCTGCAGCTATGAAAATATTCTTGCTCGAACTTACGCCAGCTTTACCATAACAATGTGTCAATTAACAAGCCAAACAACACCGTCATTTGACTGAGATCCGAGGCCCTTGCAGCTGCAGGGGCCCTACACAACGTGCATAATTTATGCAGTATACAGTGCCTCTCGAAAGAGAGTTTACAGTCATGTTTACAATCCTAAACGTAAATATTTTATTTTTAATTTTTACTGAAAGTTCACACACAAGTAACAGACAACTGTGAATTAGAAGCAAAATGATACATGATTCTGTTATTTTCAAAAAATAGAAACGTGAAAAGTGGGGCGTGCATAAGTATTCATACAGCATTTTCTGAGTTCATTAAATTGCCTTTATAACATTCCTAATGACTGCAGAATGTTCACACCTTGCCCTAACCATTAAATAGAGGCCACCTGTGTGTAATCTACTCTCAGTATAATTCCAGCTGTTCTGTGAGGGCCTCAGAGCTATGGTCAGAGTGTATTGGTCACTAAACAACATCATGAAGGCCAAGGAGCACACCAGAGAGGTCAGGGATAAAGCTGTGGAGAAGTTTAAAGCAGCATTAAGTTATACAAAGATTTCCCAAGATTTGAACATCTCACGGAGCACTGTTCAATCCATCATTCGGAAATGGAAAGAGTATAGCACCACTGCGAACTTACCAAGACACAGCCGTCCACCTAAACTAACAGACCGAACAAGGAGAGCACTGGTCAGAAATGCAACCAAGTGCCCCAAGATAACTCTGGAGGAGCTGTGACGTACTGCTGCTGAGCTGGGGGAATCTGTACATGGGACAACTATAAGTCGTACTCTACACAAATCTGGCTTTCATAGACGAGTGGCAAGAAGAAAGCCATTATTGAAAGGAGGCCATAAGAAATCCCGTTTGGAGTTTGCTAGAAGTCATATGCAAATATGGTGGGGGGAGCATCATGCTATGGGGCTGCTTTTCCTCAGCGGGGACTGGGAAGATTGTAAGAATAGTTGGGAAGATGGATGGAGCCAAATACAGAGACATTTTGGAGGAAAACCTGCTGGAGTCAGCAAGAAATTGAGGCTGGGGCGGAGATTCACCTTCCAGCAGGACAATGACCCTAAACACAAAGCTAAATCTACAATGGAATGGTTTAAAAACAAACATATTAATGTGTTAGAATGGCCCAAAGTCCTGACCTAAATCCTATTGAAAATCTGTGGAAAGACCTGAAAACTTCTGTTCACAAACGCTCTCCTTCTAATTTGACAGAGCTTGAGTTGTTTTGTAAAGAGGAATGGGCTAAAATGTCAGTCTCTACATGTGCAAACCTTGTAGAGTCATACCCCAAAAGACTTGCTGATGTTATTGCAGCAAAAGGGGGTTTCACAAAGTATTAATTCATGCTGTATGAATACTTATGCACGCCCCACTTTTCACTTCTATTTTTTTTTTAAATAACAGAATCATGTATCATTTTGCTTTCACTTCACAGTTGTCTGTTACTTGTGTGTGAACTTTCAGTAAAAAATTCAAAATAAAATCTTTATGTTTAGGGTTGCAAACATGACAAAATGTGCAAAAGTTCAAGGTGTATTAGTACTTTCGAGAGGCACTGTATAACAAACGAATGCTGAAGTCCTCTTCTGTGTCGGTCTGCAGTGGACACAGGAGTGACCGTACCTGGCTGTCAGCCACATGTCACACAATGCATCCAGTGGTTCATGTCTGGCAGTGGCAGAATCACCAACAAACCCAGAGGTTGGTGGTTTGATCCCAGCTCCTGCCAGACACTTCACTATGTATGTTGGGCTGGATAACTCAAAATGGTACCAATTTAGTACCGAGCAAAAAGCCCTAGGGGCTCATTTATACAGCTCACGCATGGACGGTTTTGCCAAAGGTGGTATTTATAGAAATCAAACTGAACGTGAAACAGTATGCACCGCCACACTACACAGTAAATGTTGTAGAGTAAAGTTTACTCTGTTCAGATTGTATATGGTCCTACTCTTCACAGATTAACTGTGAGTTGACTCTCTTCAGAGTAAAACTTCAGGTTAAACAATCAGACACCATAAGTGACAGTAACATGACGTTAAACAGAATGTGTTCTTTATTTCCAATAAATACACTGAGGCCTCATTGCACTTCAGTCTGTCACAGACCGTCAGGTGAAGAAGCTGGAAAATGTGTCATTTGACACTCCAACTTATTATTCTCAGCAGGATGTATGGTATGGTATGGTATGATTTTATTTAGACAGGGACAGAGCACAATTTAACATTGACCAAAAGGAAAGATGCATTGTACCAGGTTATAGCAAAAATGCTAATTTCCACCTGTAGTCCCTGAGCAGGTTGATGTTACAGTACAACAACTGATTTTAAATGTAGATGAATACGTGACCATGGATTTATACATTTTAACATCATCAGAACATACATTTAATTTAAATACGTTTAAAACATTATAATTTTTCTAGGTAAACGGTCGCTCCCTCATGACGTCGTTACAGATCATGAGCCAGTTTGATTTTCTAGAAGCCATTTTTTAGTTAAATGCGCAAATCTTTTGAATGTAGTACATGCAATAATCTCTGTTGGCCGTGTGTTCCACTGACCCAGTGCGATTACAGAGAAGGCAGATTTAGCGAAGGCGGTTTTACATTTTGGGATGCTGCATTCTCCTCTAGAAGTAGATCGAGTTGTTCGAGTCATTTTATCAGTACATAAAGTTATACATTTTCTCAGAGGAGGTGCAGTGACTCCATGAATAATTTTAAAAAGTAAACAAACATTTGTGTAGATTATAAGGTTTTTAAAATTCAGAATTCCATACTTATTTAGTATTTGACAATGGTGATAGCGCCTGGGTTTCTTATCATGGATCTTGAGTGCATATTTATATAATGATTCAAGAGGCCCCAGAACCGTTTTACAGCCCTGTGACCAACTCGATATGCAATACATAAAATGTGACAAGATCATAGAGTTCAGGTACAAATGGGTAGCCTCCGTGGTAAGAGACCCCCGTATGTATCTAAAGTTTAAAGAGTTTTGACGTTTTTTTACGTGATTTTTAAAAGTCAGAGTTGGGTCCAGGGTTACACCTAAGTAGGTGAATTCGTTAACATTTTTTATTTTTTTGCCATCAATACAAATATTTGGATAATTTATGCGTTTACCTCTATTTGTAAAGTACATTGCGACTGTTTTGTCAGTATTTAATGTCAGACAGTTTTGACTCAGCCAGTCAGATACTTTTTGCATTTGGTCAGTTAATTTTATTGCCACATCACTTTCATTTTTTCCATGTACATACAGTACTGTATCGTCTGCGTACATGATGACATTGGCAGTGCAGACAGAGGGGAGGTCGTTGATGTAAACACTAAAAAGCAAAGGTCCCAAGATGGAGCCTTGCGGCACTCCCATGGTGTAATCTACAAATTAAATACAAGTAAATACTAATAACTTTTAGATTAAAAGAAAGAAAAACTGTTAAAGACATTTTTTTTTAAATTCAAGAATTGTATCTGATGAAGCTTCATATGTGTCCCTGTTCCTCTGAGTCATGGTGGACCACAGCAGATGTGGACAAGAGTGTGGTATAAATATATTGTTCTTAAAATCCAACACCATGAAACTTGATGACCTCATACAATATAATACGTTGTTACAGATATATTGAGCTATAAACAACCAGCTCCCTAGTAATATACAACAAATGTTTGGTAAAAGAGAGGGAAGTTACGAAGAGTACTCATAATCTGAAAGTACAATGTATTCATTCTACCCTAAAAAGTCACTGTATCACCCGGAGTGGTGTAAATCTGTGGAATAATAGAGGAACCCTTAAAAGGCGCTGTTAGACTACAACAATTCAAAAAACAGTATAAGAGAAGTGTGTTTGAGAAATATGCTAAAGACATGTGACCTTGTTCGTATTATTTACAAGTAATTTTGTATTACTGTGAACCTGTTTAACCACATCATTGCTGATAGAACCAATGTCACCAACCCCTAAGTTTAAGTTGTTATGAATTATAGGAACTGAGAGAAATTAATAAGCAAAAGCTAACAACAATGCTGTAATAGCCTGTTTCCACTGGTCACTATTAAACATAATAGAGCGAGGGCATGGGAGAGATGGACCTGTTGGACGCCCCCCCCCCCCTTTCAACGGGTTCATAAATCTTGTGCACCACCTAGTATAGGGCTCAGAACTGCCTCACAACAACAACTAGTTAGGGCAGCAGGGTGAGGACTTGCTGGTGGGGGGCTACTGCCCTCTACCAACTGGCCATATTACACCCTGGCTTCTTAAGGCACCTCACTAAACAAGGCAAACAACAAAAATAATAAAACAATCACAACCAATATTTTACAGTGGAAATGGGAATTACAATAATAATGGGTCGTGTTGGCTATGTAATACTTATTATAACTAAATTGATTGTCAATTAATAGAATGGTGACTGGTGTTTATAAGTAATGATTGGATATGGTTAGTATGTGAACGGGAATGAGGAATAAGAAAAAGGAAAAAGTACAAATTGCAAATAAAAATAAAACAAATAAAAATGTTGGTATTGGTAAACTGCATACATTTCTATCTCGTGTTATGTCTTTTCCTTTAGAAGTCTTAAACATCCTGTGATTTTCTTCTTGTAAAACATGAAATGCTTTTCTCTAACAATCCTGCTATATGTAAAGTCAATGTGGACATGTGTAATTGTGTAATTCAGGAATTTGTAATGTAAAGTGTTATTGTATGTAAACATGAGATGATGTATCACTGTATCCAGAATGTAAATTAATCTTGAATATGGGGGTAAGCACTTATAAGCTTTCTTGCTTCGGCCTACTCCTTTTGAGTTTTTTGTTGCTTTGTTTGTTCTCTGCACTGCAATAATGTTGTTGTAAATAATCGCTCAAATAAATCCAATCAATCAATCAATCAAAACGTCATGTTACTGTCACTTATGGTGTCTGATTGTCTAACCTGAAGTTTTACTCTGAAGAGAGTCAACTCACAGTTACTCTGTCGTATTCTTCACAGAGTAACTGAACAGAGTCAAATTTACTCTAGAACATTTACTGTGTAGGTCTGTACCTGTCGTACGCAGTCTGCACTCTTCAGAAACGCTGCACAGATGCAAAGAGAGCAGCGAGGGGAAGTCAGTTTGAGGAAATCAAGTTTGGTGCACATTTAAACATGTCTATACTTTGGCCTAATATCACAACGGGAGTTGCCTCACAGGGCTGCACAAACATGAAAGCAATGAAACAAAAACAACAAACAAGACAATGTAAAGGCAAATGAAGTATCCTGGCAAACATACAAGGGGGAAAAAAAGGGATTTTAGAAAACCCTCCGTACGTGAAGTTTGGGTTTTGTTCGAGTGCAGAATCCAAATTGAATTCCTCACAAACCACAAGTTTCCTTTTTTGCCATAAACAGTTGCAAGGAGAGCCCTGCAGTATGTGTGAGTGATCAGTTCTTGTTGGAGTCTGCTGACACAGACTGACAGCAACACTTCCGTCGCTCTCCCCCAGGGCAGCTGTGGCTACAGCTCCACACCTAGCTTATCTGCCCATTCCTGGGGCCCATCCCACATGGCTGAGGTCATTCCTGGGGCCAATGCCAGAATCCCTCTCCAGAACACAGATGAGAATCACATTTATATTTAGTGTATTGTTAAATAGACCCACTAACATTTTCATCAATCACACTGACGTCTGCCTCTCCGTTCCACACGCATAGCATTCCCCTGTGTCACCATGATGTCACTGGCCTGGACTCCTGCCCCCTTAAATCAATGTGAACAACATTTTCATGATGAGATTTAGTGTTTAACATCTCCAAGTGCTCCGACGGACTCCAAGTAAGAATTAGATAGAGCCAGTCCAACAGATGGCATGAGTTCAGTGGAATCAGGAGTTTGAACACACAGGTTACAGGGAATGGAGCGTATTCTTTTTGTAGTGGAAAAGGAGGCTGATGTGATGTGCGTGTGTGTCTGTCATATAATGGGCTTTTTTAGCGATCTCAAACAAGGAATTGTTGTTGATGTTTAGAAGGAGGGGAAATGGGAACTTAGTCTAAGATTGGATTTTAGAGCAAAATTCTTAATGACGTTTACAGTTAATCTTCAATGAAGGTGCTTGAGTCATCTTCAAGATGACTGAAGCACCTTCATTGAAGATGGACAACTCCTGTACGACTGAGAGCTTACACCGACCTAATGGAGAAAATGCACCAATTCTGATGCAAAGAACCGCACTGTATTAAACTCATCAAGTCGGGCAAAGAGCAGCACTCTCATTGGCCAAGAGTCACTTGTGTGTTCGTCATCACTGCTCTAAATAAAGAGAGTTACTTCATTTACAACTCTTTAATAATACCTCACTTACTTTATAGACATTGAAGACATGCCTATAAAAAACACCAAACCAAATCTCCCTGTAAAAAGTCCCATTCTTAACCTAAGACTATGGGTTGGATAATATCCCGTGAAAAAAAAAAGGAATAAAAAATACACTTTTATCCCAGATTGTACAAAATACTGTAGGTTCAATATTAGACAGAGCCATTATGAGCTTATAGAGTAAATGTTTTATTTCTGCATCAGTCATCATTGCGCAGTGCTGCACATGTGGATCGGCCTTTGGGAAAGCCATGCTGTGTTGGACTTGTACATGAGTTATGTAGGGCAGCAACACCCGAGCACTTAGTGGCACAAAGCTGGATACTGAGTCGCCAGATCATGCTGTCAGATGGATCTTTCCCTGGCTCAGGAAAGGTCCCTGGTTGAAAGGCCCAACCAGGGACATGAGCTGCAAATTAGCACTAGCTAAAAGCTCTTTATGCTTCGCATCAGCTGCAACCTTTATTGTAACTATGTTGATTGCATCGTTGCTGACAAATAAATAAAGAGAGCAAAGAATTTGGGAAACAACGGTGTTAGAAAACCAAACTTTGACTCGAGATTGTTGCAAGCCAATAGCCTTCGATGGTTTGGCATCTTCGACGGCAGCATATATTTGATTGACAGTAAAGTCTGGGGCATCTTGTCAGCTTAAATTAGTGATTTTCCGGTGGAGTTGACTATGTTCTTGGCCTTTGCGTTGTAGGGCAAGGGAAAAGAACATCTCAAAAGAACATGGCTCTTGTCAGATGAATGAACTCTGACAAATGGTTTGTCTATGGATCAGTTGATGTAAAAATTACTTTTGATTAGATTATTTCCAATGTCAAATGTGACGATAACAAACAGTGCATCCGGAAAGTATTCACATCCCAACACTTTCCCCTTTTTCCCCCATGAATCTACACACAATACCCCATAATGACAAATTGAAAAAAGTTTGAGAATTTTTTGCAAATAAAAAATAAAACTGAGCTCAGATTCATCCTGTTTCCACGGATCGTCCTTGAGATGTTTCTGGAAACTGACCAGATTCCACCTGTGCTAAATTAAATGGATTGGACTTAATTTGGAAAGACGACAAAGCTGATAGGTTTGTATAAAGGCAGGAAGGTACAGAAAAACTGTTGCAAAATTCAAGGTCCCCCTTTCATAAATGAAAGAAGTGCCAAACCACCAGGACTCTTTGTGGAGCTGGCCGTCCCCCAGGTTTAGTACGGGGGATCTGGCCAGGCCGGATACTGACTCAAATGTTGTGTTCAGGTTAACAATGATCTCCAGAAGCCCAGGATGAGGCTTTCAGAGGTCTGCTGGCCTCGGGCATCAGGCCTGCTCAGAAGTAGGGCTTCAGCTCTCCCTGGATGCTCCTCTTACTGTAGAGAATTGGACCCTTTCTGGTGGGTTTGAGCTGAGCTGCCCCGAGGGTGTCTCTAAGCTCCTGATCTGTCCTCTGCGCGCTGGGACACTTTTTCCATGGCGTCTGTCTGTCAGAGAGCAGAACCAATTTAATGCATTACTAAGACAAATTTGAAGGGTTTAAGGTGTGCTGGCTCCTGTTAGCGCTGTGGCTCTGTTAAATAGAACGCTTTGATTTTTGACACCTCACAGGAGTTCTGCAGCTAAGACCTGTGGCATTCATAATCAGAAACACTGCCAAGGGTACAGTCCACTAACAGCGGCTGCTCATAACAATCACCTCCATTTGTTAGAGGCTGACTGTAGGTCTACAGCGCACTGGCACAGGTGGGATATGTCTGACTTTTGCCTAATTAAGTGCATTTATTTAACGTAAATGTCCGGCCTATATCCCGCTACTTTTTGTGTTCTGATCAGCCACCCCATAATCGCCATCGTTTTCTCACGAGTTTATCCAGGTCACAGCAGGGTTTCACACATCCAGAATCACATCTGGGCTACAAGAGGTCCTGGGGCGGGGCGTGCGGAGGGGCTCTCCTCAGAGGACTTCAGATGGTGAAGAACAGAGAGGAGTAACCCAAACAGACATACATCCATTTACAGCAGACTGTCTCTACAGGAGGTGATTTTCACTGTGGACCAAGCTGCCGCATGGAGACAGAAGCTCTACTGTTTATCTAAAAGCCACCTAGGTTTCTAAATGCAGACTAGACTCCAACCTTCAGACCTTCACATGATGGACCTGCCTCATCCACCACTGTCTCATTATGGTCTCTGATGGGGCGGCACGGTAGTATTATTATAAACCACGCCTCAGTCGACATCCTCTTTTATTAGCGACGCCCTCTCGCCAGTGGCGCAGGCACATAGAGCAAAAGCTATGCCACATGCAAGAGGACGAGTCCAACGTGATTTTATGTGTGAAAAGCTCTTTAAAATAAACTTTACTTTATATTGTTTTCGATTCATTAACTCTTTATTTGGGTGTTTGCCCATTATCCATGCTTACCAGAACCACTGCTCTAGGTGTATACTACGGGTATATTAGGTATATTATTTTACTTTCAACCTGCACCAAAGTAATGAGCAGATACGCATTTTGTCATCATTTAAATCTAGGGCAGGGGTGGCCAAAGTGGGGCCCGCGGGCCAAATTTGCCCCGCCAGAACAATTACGTTGGCCCGCCAGAGAGTGACCTACTTTTGCGCTGCAACTGGTTAATACTGTACTAACTCTCTCCCTTTCATTCTCAATAGTAAATATGGATGCAGGACACCTTTTGGCCACCAGCGTCAAATTGGGGGCGCTGTTTCACTCCTTTCGCAAAGTTAAGGACACACTGTTGTGGTGTCTGGTGCTCCATCCGAAACCACTAAATTGGTAAGAGGTCTTACGCCAAACCGGATGTGCGTCAGCGTCCACCATGATAAGATGCGTCCGAATTGGTCTGCCAGTTAGGAAGGAGTTAGGGGAAGTGGCCTGTTTGCTAACTATCATAGCCACTTTAGCATAGGGACCTCTGATGCTAACTTACTGGCGATTAGGAGCTATGTGCCATCCCATAAGCCACTGCGGCAATCTCCCCACCCCCCGCGCCCCCACCCTTGAGTGATTCATGCGCAACCACTGTTGATTGACAGGTGCACATTTGATTAAAAATAAAAATAAAAAATAAGATTCTGCACAAGCCAAACTTTATAAAAGTGACAAAATACATGTTAGAGTCACCACAGCTCAGTCACATGGTTTTAAAGAGCCTTCTCAGTAAGTAAGTAAGTAAGTAGTTTGTGCTTTTTTCATTTAGTAGAAACTTAAGCCACATGGTTAATTTGCATACTGTAGCTTTATGAAACAGCTGTTGAGATAAAATAAAGGGAAATGTGAAGGATCATTTGGATGTTTCTCTTTCTTTCTTTTCTTTCCCCACCTTAAATGTCTTTATTTGGACACTATGTTGTTGTTGGACAATATACAGTAGGTGGCGGTATGCACTTTTGTTTGGCCTGCACTGAACTTTAAAGACAACAGCTGTTGGTGATGTCACTTCCCCTTCCCCTGGGTAAGGACGGTGGAATTGGGCAAATGCTGCTGAAGCGCTAGTTCACTAACTGCATAGAGATCTAACAGTTGACCCCATGAAAGGTTAAGGATTAGTAGCTAGTGTTAGTACTTAGTGGCTACAATGTAATGGTTTCGGATGCAGCCTGGGTGTTTATCACAGAGTGTTGTAGCATCAACTTTCACAGTTTTCCAACTTTTATTGCAAAGGTTGTTGACATTAACAAAGGTACATGTTAAAAATGTACGTATAAAAGAATGCTGAACTGAGACTTTAAAAATGATCTAATGTGGCATTTTCTTTGAGTTAACAATTAATGAGGTAAAGTCACTGTAGGTGCTGCAGATACAGGTGTTGTTTTATATTTTGCACTATGTTGATAGTTGATTTTGTTCAACTAAAACTAGGCTTTTGCCATAGTTAACATTTGTTTTAATGCAGCATGATATTTGCATATAGAATCAAATGCAAATGTATACCAACAAATAAAATAAACTATTATTGTTTGCAGTTAAGTGTTTCACATCGCCGTGTTTGGCCCGCGGTCCACAGGCACATTTCATTTTGTGTAGCCAGTGGTTGTATTGATAAATATTTTGGGAGCCAACAACGCCACCTAGTTAAGGGACTAGGACCCGAATACAAGGCTAACAGGTTCGAATTCACAGGGGTGAGCAGTGAGACCAGAGAATAATAAAAGTTACTCACATGTATTACAATTTATGAAAACAATGACACTAAAAATAGCTAAAAACTAGGCTTAATCATTATTAAAATGGGAATAATAAAAGTAAATTAAAAAGGAATTGTTGTGCAAAAAGGCGGAACGACAGGGGTCCAGAACCGGCCACGCCACAAGTGTTGTGTCATAGATCCAAGTGTCTCCTTGGTTTGCTCCCGCCGTCTTCTCCCCTAGGGCATACAGCAAAGACCAGGAAACAGTTCCACACACTGAGCACCACTTAGGCCCAAGGCTATCCACGTCACCATGTACAACACCGCTCCAATGTCAGGTACTCACAGCGAGGGCAGGGTTTCCCCTGCCGCTGCATGTTTTTCAGCGCACGGTGTTTTGTCCTCGGACCAGTCTCTGTTTCCTTCAGCCGGTTGGTTCCTCCTATGGCGGCCCTTCCACCTGCCGGACGACACACAGGCCAGCAAAAGCGCACACACAAGAGATACCCAGAGCGCTCTCACCTTACAAGTACAACTTTTACTTCCGGCTACTCACAGAGGAGGCAGGGTTTCCCTTGCCGCTGCGTGTATTCCACGTCGTGGTGCTTCACCCGCCGCCTGTCTGCCTCCTTCTGCCCAAGCGGCCGATTGCGCTTCAAATGCTGCCACAAGCCGGTGCCATCCTGCCCTCGTGCTCTGCGGTCGACCGTACGTGCGTCGTACCTGCTCTCGAAGTTGTTCCAACTGACGGAGTCTGCCTTGACACCCGTTGTCTGCCATACACTCCCTTTTTATCCACTGGCCCGTGATCCACTTCTGCTGCTGCACTGGTGTGTTGATTGTCCCCAGGTGTGACTAGCCAATGACGGTGGTGTGGGCGGGCCCGCACCAATCAACTCAAAATATTCATAAAACATGCAACAAAACTGAAAATTACCAAATAATATCAAACATGTACATAAAGAGACAAAACAATAATGGCCATGGGCCCACATTTGGCCCATGGCCATTATTAAAATAATATTGTTGTGGTTGATAACGGATGGAGCGAGTGGCTGTCCTCTGCGTGACTTCAGCTCCTGTTGGAGTTCTCCTGGGGCTGATCAAAGAGGCTGGATGAAGATATTTCATTCAACTATGCACAGCCCTGTGCTTCAAAGGCCCACATGATTGATATGTGTGGGCTTTGGATCGGTGACATGAGAGGCTCTGTTTGGATAAGGCATACGGAGGTGCACATTAGAACAATATAGAAATATGAATCTGGATATTACTGGGTGAGTTATGGAAGGTGAGGAAGCGCAGTCAAAGGCATACAGTAAATGTGGATAATCTGAGGAACAAAATTCAATGAAGATGTAGAAATATTTGATCAAATCTGTTGTTACTGGGAATATCACCACCAAGAACAGAGAATGTTATTTTAGATCGTAAAAGCACTACATCACTGTAAAGGTTCATTCTAATAGTGAGGGGCAGTGCTGCATCTGGTGCCTGTTAGTCACTGCAGAGAATAGACCCCGGCACCTTCTTAAAAGCACAGGAGAGCTGTCGCTAATCATCTGCCTCCACACCGGTCCACTCATCCAGTAAATTGTCAAAGCATGATTTTGAAAAGTTCAATCTTTCAAAGTGGACATCCTGTGCTTTAGAAACCTGCTTTGGGCGTTTGAGCCCCTGTCCTCAGGCAGAAGCTGTAGGGCATCAGGCCGAGGAACAGTTTTTACCACCGAGCTGTCGCTGCCATCACTCCGAATCATCTCTTTACATTAGAGCTGCTACTACACTTTCTGTTTTTAATATCATTATTAAATCTCCATTTATTAGACTTTGTTTATCCATTGCTCCATTAGCCATTGCCTTGACAATGGCTAGTCCTTCTGGGATTCAGATTATAAAATCACATTCTAAATTATTTGTGCTGTATCCACATAGTATAAATCTATAAAACAAGCATAAAAACATAAATCAACAATTACAACATTCTAATTGCTGCCGATCGGGAAACAGCTGCGCTAATTAGCGCATAAGAATCGCATAAGAATCGCATAACAATCCCGCGTGCATATTAAATTAGGGCGTCCTGTTTTTTTAGAAACAATTGTATCATGGAGCTCAGATGTTGGACATTCTCTTTCTGTTCATCTGGGCTGTAGTTACCGCTCTGCAGTCAGAGAGAGAGAGAGAGCGAGAGAGAGATAGCACACAAGGCCGCTCGTCTGAGAGGATTCACAGTCAGGTCTAAAGATTCAAGGCTTGGGTCCGGATGGGCTGGCGCAAGGGTCCAGATCGAGGTCCGCCGTTTAGTGATCTCTGGTGTATGGTAAGATCAGAGCATGTTTGTCTCTATCCATCTTGATGACGCATGTGCATGCCAACGTACTTTCCACCTTGTCCTACTGTCTCCCAGTTTGGACACTCACAACTCCAAAAAAAATTCTGGAACCTGTGACTCTAAAACAGAGCATACCGCATTTGGCCCCCAGACCATACTGTGGGCATTCCTGCTCTACTCTCTGTACAGGCTTAGATCAGATCTGTTAGCGCTCGTGCTTCACAGATAGAAAGTCACGGGTTCGATTCCCACCTGGAATCGAACCCGGGACCTTTATGTGTGGAGTTTTCATGTTCTCCCTGTGTCTGCGTAGGTTTCCTCCGGATACTCCGGTTTCCCCTACCACTAAAACATGTACAATAGGCCAGGATGAATGAGAGTGCGCATGGGGGACGACGGATGGAAATTAGCCCAAGGCTACAATCCGGTGTGGCTTGTTTACATGCATGAGACACATTATGTTCATTAACATGCACTGACCCGACCAAATAAACCAATAAACAAACAGGGTGCAGGTTTCTGTGTGCCCTGTGCTTAAGGTGCCAGCCTATGGCTATGACATCATGTTGTTTGTGGACACTCATAAGGACATTCTAGCCCACATTGTCCAGCAGTTTGGAGGGGTATCAAGTGCAAAGATGAACTGGGCTAAGACTGAGGCCATCTTGGTTGAGGAGGAGCTGTGCAGGCTCAGGTTGCCAGGGGGACTCAGTTGGAGCAGGGGAAGTTTTAAATATCCTGGGCCCTGACCACTCTCAAAAGAACTGGGGCCAGACTGTAGAACAGGTTCAAGAGCGACTGAGCAGGTGGACTTACTGCTTCTCTCTCTCTTCTTTATCTCCTCTCTCTTTCTCCCTCTCTACTCTCCTCTCTCTCCTCCAACTCTCCCTTCTATCTCTTTCTCATCTCCTCTCTCTCTCTCCTTTCTCCTCTCTCCCTTTTCTCTCTTCACTCGCACTACTCCCCCCCCCCTCTTCTTGCTCCTCACAGACTCTCTGTTGCTTAATGCGTCCTCTGTCTGGGCTCTAATGACATTCTCTTGGGTCAAAGAGATGCCCCCACATGTACTCTCTGTTCAAAATCTCTTTTTGGAATCCTGCCCAGAGCAAATAATGTCTCCAACTAGCTCATAGCTGTTTGTCTGTGACATGTGGAAGAGCCCTCTTCAGTGTATAGTTTACAGACAGGTTGAAGGATGCAAATGCAGAGGATATTCATTCAAAAACAAAGATTAACACAACCCACCACAGCTGCCAGGCTCATGATCCCCGTCTGAGAGATGATAGCTGAAAGTGGCAGGACACAGCAGGGTTTGCATTATGACATCAGTGTCTGCTCTAAACTGTAGGATTGAAATATTATTAAACACATACTGTGCATTACAATATCCATGTATCATCATAGATCTGGCACATTTTAGTCTCAGACCCAGACTTGAACCGCCGTGGGCCCCTAAGGGCGAGTATGAGGCTGTCATCACCACATCCACTCAGGGGCCAACACGCAACTCACGTCAATACAGTTTGGACCGCTTTTAGTGCATCATATTTTACAAGTGTTCAAATCTTACGCTGCTGCTCGAGTCCTGACAAGAACCAGGAAATACGACCACATTAGTCCAGTGCTCCGGTCTCTGCACTGGCTTCCTGTCACTCAGAGAATAGAATTTAAAACAGCTCTGCTTGTGTACAAGTCTTTTCATGGTTTAGCACCAAAGTACATCTCTGACATGTTAGAGCCGTATGAACCATCTCGGGCCCTGAGAACTTCAGGGAGGGGTCTCCTGGTGGTTCCCAGAGTCAATAATAAACACGGTGAGGCTGTGTTTCAGTTTCATGCAGCTAAAATCTGGAACAGTCTTCATGAGGATGTGAGACAGGCCTCAACTCTGACAATTGCCTTGTGTATGAATTGTGCTCTACAAATAAACTTGCCTTGCCTTGCCTTATTGATAGATTTATTAATTTACCTTAACAATACTTCTCCTATTATGCCAATTATTCAGGGTTATTATTTAATACTATACTTACAGTTTTCCATAGTGTTTCTTGTTTTATATATAATATACAGTATAATATACTGTATAAATCATGTGTGAGTTTGGAAGTCATAATAACAATGAAGTAGATGCCACTTATTTACAAGAAATATTTTGTAGATGTAATTTCAGCAACAAGTCCTTCAAATCCATACAACACAAGTGGTCGTTTGTTTTATCCCTGAATTACGACCATATAACA
This sequence comes from Neogobius melanostomus, assembly GCA_007210695.1. Classification (NCBI taxonomy): domain Eukaryota; kingdom Metazoa; phylum Chordata; class Actinopteri; order Gobiiformes; family Gobiidae; genus Neogobius; species Neogobius melanostomus. Next base: position 967,295 of record VHKM01000157.1, read on the forward strand.
CTTTTTGCTGCCAGAGGCATAACTTCTCTTCATTTTGTTGGAGGAGATGCATGGCTGCTCTGTTACCACATGGGTTTGCGCTGTCTATCTCTCTCTCTCTCTCTCTCTCCTTGTCCAGGTGGGGGAGGGGCGAACTTGGCTCATGGGGCCCTTTCAGGGGATATGCGACGGCCAATTGCCGATGCACCTTGTCACTGCTGCTGCAGTGATTGTATTCTCTTGGTCGTTTCTGTCAAATCTGTTGGCCATCTGGGGGCCCCTGCTGGCTTGGGGGCCCCAGGCAGCTGTTTGCCTTGCCTTATGGCAAACTAGTCCTCTGCTCACAAAAATTTACCATTGATGTCTTCGTGAGTCCTTCTTCTCCTCCAACATGTGAGTCATTGCCAACTCCATCATCTCTTTTGTCCACTTCCATCGCTGTCCTCTACAAACGTCCTAGTGTTGTCAGACTCCGTGTCACCCGTACGTCCCGTTGTCTGCTGACTGCGCCGGGTTCTAGTGCGTATGATGCGGGGAACCTCCTCTTGTCATCCCAGGGAATTCTGGCCTCGAGTCCCGCTGCTGTTTCCACAAAGTCCTGTGTGTCTTTCAGAGTTCCTCTTGAGAACGTGGCGCCAAATGTCCGTGGTGAAATTGATGTAGTTAATTTCGCCGCAGTATCGACATCTAAGGATAAAACATGTAAAAAGCATTACAGCTACATTTAGCTCGCGGGTTTTTGAAGTAGATTTGATGGACACTCGCTCTTCCCAATGGAAACGTGTATCAGCTCGAGGGCATTTGGGCAGGTGAGCCTGCGCCTCTGATTGGCTGAAGGGTCAGCTACGTCATAATGCTTGTCATATTCAGGAATATTTCTTCAACAATATAAATAATAATTATCATCATTATATTATTAACAATCGGAAATAAACTGCTGTAAAGCCTTTCTTCTGATGCCTGTGATTTATTTGGATGAAAGCAGATTTGTTTGTACAAAATGTAGAGAGGTGTAAATGGTATAGAGTTTAGTGATGGAAAGAAAAAAGAAGGAACAAAGAAAGAGGTGTATGTATTTGATTCTATTTATAATTAATCTTCCTGGGATCCATTTATTTGTATTTTTAACTGTTATTTAAGTTTTATCACAATTTTTACTTTTACTCAAGTAATATTATTTTGACATATCTGTACTCAAGTGTATAGTTCTAGTTACTAAGTAAATCTGCAAGCGACAAACTGAATTAAAAACAAATAAAAATGAATCAAAGTGCAATTAATCTAAATCTGTATTCATTTTCTTGCGTCTTGCGAATGATGTATTTCAATTTTTTCTGGGGTATTATTTACACATATCAGAATTTTCAACATTGTTTTGTTTAGTCTCTGCTATATCAACACTAAACCTTAATCAGACAAACATTTACTCAGGGGTTAAGTGATATTTGTAACAATAATAAAATAAATAAATAAATACATCCTTTTCACAGTATTTATTCATGTCACGTTTCATCCGGACTAAGAGGTTTAGGACGCACTGTGGGGGCATGTGTGTGTCGTCTGAAGTGTGTATTGGTTGATCATATAAATGTGATGTCAATGGAGCTCACAGGAGAAAGCCACAGGCGCATGTGGATATAATCAGTGGTTCAGAACGCGTTAAGTCGGTCAATGTAACACAAAAGTTAGTGTGTACATTTACCATTAAAATAGACCAGTGTTGTATACTGGCTCACAAAAGCCGTCGTTCCACATAGCGCGACCCGGCAACGCACGCCACGATCTACGTGCACATATCGTCACTAGCCCGCAGACCTTTCTGTTTCCACCACACACACACATGCATTTGTTGTGGGCGGCGCTGCACAGAGGAGCACGCTGTACAGATCGTCATTAAAAGTTTTTAGAGCCGCGATGAGAACAAATGTGGACAAATGCTGTCATCTGGTGGGAGTTATGGAATCATTCAGAGGAGCCAAGCTGTATTGAAACAGAAAAGAAACGAAAAGAAACCACTAAATACAACTATTTATTTTTTACTATTTAATACTACTGGGCGGCACGGTAGTACAGTTGTTAGCGCTCGTGCTTCACAGCTAGAAGATCCCGGGTTCGATTCCCACCAGGGACGGGGCCTTTCTGTGTGGAGTTTGCATGTTCTCCCTGTGTCTGTGTAGGTTTCCTCCGGGTACTCCGGTTTCCCCTACCACTAAAAACATGTACAATAGGACAGGATGAATGAGAGTGTGTTTAAGAGTGCGCATGGGGGACGACGGATGGAAATTAGCCCAAGGCTACAATCCGGTGTGGCTTGTTCATTAACTTGCACTGTCCCTACCAAATAAATAAAAAAATAAAAATAAATAAATACTATGAAGGTAAGCTACATGCAGCTAAAGCTGCGCTAACAGCGGCTAAATGCTATTATTGGCAAAATCCCCTTTTAGCACAGCGGTATGATGTTGTGAAATATTAAATCCGTATGACCTGCGTGTCAATAGTGAGGGCTGTCCACTCTCTCGTTCCCAATCAGAGGGCAGAGTCTGTTCACGTCACATCAGACACGGGTTAGCGCTTTGGCCACAGCCAGAGGTCGGGCCCAAAACCTATACCTGGTCAGACCGGTTTGGCCCTGGCCTTTGTTAAGGAAAAGCTCGACACAGCGTGTGAAAGAGCCATTCAGCTGACACGCGCCTGCATGTGGAAAAGAGCCTAAAGGGACCCAAAGAATTGGACAAAATCTTAGACAAGCTCTGACTTGGACTGTCCAGAACTCCATGAAGCAAATCTGTCCCTGCAGCTCTTCATAAGATGAATACATCAATGGGGGCAATGATGATGTGCCTCTGCACAAAACAGATCATAAGGAACTCTAAAAGAAACGCAGGACTTGGGGAGAACAGCAGTGGAGCTGAGGCCGAAACTCTCCGGGACGAAGAGAGGAATTTCCCCGCATCATACGCACTGGAACCCAGTGCAGGATCCGAGGCTCGCAGTGGTCACGGACAACGGGACATACGGGGGACACGGAGTCTGACAACACTCGGACGTTTAAGGACAGCGCTGGAAGTGGACAGAAGAGATTATGGAGTTGGAAATGACGCACGTGGAGGAGAAGAAGGACTCACGAAGACATCAATTGTAAGTAATGCTTTGGTATCGCTGTTGTTGTGAGTAAAATGGTGATAATCTAGCCTATATAATATAATAAGAGAGTGGTGAATTGTGAGCGCTGCTGCGGTTGGGGATGGGGATGGTGATGCGTAATGGTGCAGAGCGCACACTTGGAGACAGCCCCTTCAGTTCCTCCACAGGTGTGGCAGGGCTAAAGATCTGGGGCTGCTTTTTGTCCTCACATATTGCATGGGGGGCTAATTTTGCAAGTTTGTGATTAATTTATTTTCGTTTGAGTTCTGGAATCATTGTCACAGTTGGTCAGATACACTACGTACAATAAATTCATTCCTGAATTAGGTTAAATGCAATGAGAGCTTGGGGGCACTGTTTTAGTAGACGTCTTATGGTCGTAATTCAGGGATAAAACAAACAACCACTTGTGTCATTTTCTGTTGGAGGACTGTCTCAGTTTCATGGCTGAATGGGCCAAGACGAGAGGTGACAAAGAGGAGCGCCACCTCCTGGCATCAGGTCACAGACTCATTTATTCTAATGAATCTGTTCCTTAAATCCATATCTGCTTCTAGAATCCCTCACAAACAGCTGTGATGCCCGAGCTCAGGCTCAAACTTACTGTCCACACTTTAGTTTCATAATTTTAGCAGAGTTTTCATCATTAGCAGCCGTTATAATCAGTGATGCTGGTAACGCCTTACTCTGATCCGACCACTTTTTAAATAACACATTACTATTTCCAAACCAATTATCAGATTAAAGTTACTTATCCAAGTCACTTTGCGTTACTATTGTCATTTCCTTAGTAAAAAGGAAATTTCTTCTTGCATCTTCACCAAAGTGCAGACTTTTCCCAACGCTGTGAGGAGAGTGGCAGCGAGCCCATAGAAGAGTACTGGCTGACACGTGGGAAAACACTTCAGAGACTTTGGGGTGAGTGTCCCTTAAAGAGCAGCAGTATTCCTGCAGTCGTGTTCGAGGATGCTGGGTATCTCACAGGTGTGTTTACAAAACTCAACCTGTCGCTCCAAGACAAAGAGTCACACATCCTTAACATGTATGACAAAGTGAAAGGGTTCACAAAGAAGCCTCAGCAATGGTTGAAGCCTGTTGATGAGATGGACATTAGCTGTTTCTCACTACTTGAAACTCAGAGAGTGAACCAGGTGGGCAGTCGTCAAAATAGTGAAAGCACACCCGTCTGGGCTCAGCACTAATTTTACTCAGTAGTTCCAGGACATTGACATAATTCCGATAGACTTTTTTTTTCAGTTACTGAGGGAAAGCAGCAAAAGTCTTAATGCAGGAACAGCAGAGTATTTATTCTATAACCATGGACGGAAGGTGGCACGGCGACACATTGGTATGATGTGGAGAAGGAATATGCACAACTGTTGCCTTTTGGATCTGCTGACGTTAATGAAGTGACCCTTTGAGTTTTTACACATCTTTTTCACTTATGATTAGCTTATTCAAAATCTAAACAAGATCCCCTCTGAAAAAATCGTTGTTACTAATAAGTCAAAATCAAACCATACACTTAAATCTGGGTCTATCCTTTGTTTAGATTTTGTCACTGAAAATATTGGCAATTATGGCCATTTTCATGCACAAAATGCCATATTTGTATATGAAAACAGAAAATGACAGAAAACTTGCCATACATTTTTGTCTCATATTTATATAAGTAATGTTCAGCAAAAGTTTCAAATTGATATCTTTCAATTTATGTTTTCCCTATTTACCTGCAGTGTCTCACCTTCGTAATAATACGTTTAGCTCGACTCATTACGGATGTGCACTTGTATATGTTTTTTTTAATTTTTATTATTGATATTATTTGGGCTCTCGGTTGTGCAGGACTTTTTTTTCCATTATAGAATTTTCTTTCAGCTTCTTTTGGAACTTGAACTTGAAATGGATTTGCAAAGATCCAAGAGTACGATTACATATTATTCAAGCACACGCTGCTCTCTAGTGGTCACACTATGTATTGCACCTGCCTCACACTTTCAGTCTTGGTGGAGCCAGGTAATGTTGTTTGAGGAGACAAAGGCTGATTCCGAAAGCGTGAAATTGGTAAGAGGTCTTACGCCAAACCGGATGTGCGTCAGTGTCCACCATGATAAGAAGCGTCCTAATTGGGTTGTCGGATAGGAAGGAGTTAGGGAAAGGAGCCTGAATGCTAACTATCATAGCCACTTTAGCATAGGAGGTTCTGATGCCTCACTGGCGATTAGGAGCCATGTGCCATCCCATAAGCCACTGTGCCACATGCACGCCCCCCTCGCCCCCACCCTAGAGTGATTCTTCATGCTTTGATTGACAGGTGCACAATTCATAAAAAAAAAAAAAAAGAGATTCTGCACAAGCCAAACTTTATAAAAGTGACGAAATACATGTTAGAGTCATCACAGCACAGTCACATGTCAGTGTTTTAAAGAGCCTCCTCAGTAAATGGCTTAAATGAAGGCAGTTTGTGCTTTTGCTTCATTTAGTAGAAACTTAAGCCACATGGCTAATTTGCATACTGTAGTTTTATGAAACAGCTGTGAGATAAAATAAGGCTAAAGGAAAATGTGATGGCTCATTTGGATTTTTTTTCCTCCTTAAATATCTCAATTTGGACACTATGTTGTTGCATATGCACCACAGTAGGTGGCGGCATACGCTTTTGTTTGCCTGCCAATATCCTTAAAGAAAAAGAAGAACAGCTGTTGGTGATGTCACTTCCCCTTCCCCTGGGTAAGGACACTCAAATTGTTCAAATGCTGCTGAAGCTCTAGTTCACTAACTGCATAGGGATCTAACAGTTGACCCCATGAAAGGTTAAGGATTAGTTGCTAGTGTTAGTACTTAGAGGCTACAATTTAAGGGTTTCGGAATCAGCCAAAGGGTTAGGTAACCCAACTTACTCATGAGTTGACCTTGGGTTCGGACATTTAAGAGAAGGATGAAACCAGTGCAGACCTGGTAATGCTGTTATTGAACTTGTAAGGACTGTTGTATGTGATTTTTATATTACAGTCACTTTTGCATTGTTTTGACTTTTGAGTTAATAATGCATCGGTTTTGTATAGCGCTTTTTTGGACACGCAAAGACGCTTTACTGTACATTGCACCAACCATTCATTCACTCACTACATTTGGTAGGCTTCCTGGTGTTTCCAATTGGTCTCTGATCCAAGTACAAACCAGGCCCTTCCCTGCTTAGCTTCCAAGATCTGACGGGATTGGGTAGAGCAAAGGCGGTAAATGTTGAAGTTATGTTGATTGCTTGCTTAACTTGTGCTTGAGGGACCGATGGTGCAGATTGGCAGTTAGTCCTTTCCTTTCTTTCCTAGATTGACCAGTAGCGCGTTCGCCCCAAATTGTTTGGTTCATAGATTGTTAGCTTTTTTTTCATCCTTCTCTTAGGGCCATTAAATAAACACAGTTGATCGCGCAGTAGAAATGAAACAACAAACCCTCGTAGTCGAGCTGTTTTGAACTTCCATAAAAGTCAGTCCTGTGGGACATTCTTTTGATTGATCATGATTTAGTTTTGAATTTACGAGAATCAATTCTCACTAATCATCAGAATGCTGCATAATGAATAGGAGAGTCAGTTGTAGACTAAATAATTAGGCAGACCATGATCATTCTGTCCTAAATGCAATGAAATTGAGCGGGAGACGTCTGCAGAAATATTGAATTTGAGCTGTTTTTGTCCATTTGGAAGAATAAGATAGTTCTAAATACATATACAGTCGTACGGAGGTGTGGGCACATGTGCGAAATTGGACTCAGGAAAGAAAATAATCCCAATTGAAAGTGTAAAATAAACAGCACACTACTGAAGACAGTGAAGGCATCATCTGAGCGGAGCCAGCCCAGCTCATATCCGGCTGTGTGCAGGTCTGAAGAGGCAGGGTAATAAAGCCTTTTACATAATATTTGACTGCGGAGATAGACATAATATGACATGGCCTTTGCTTAATAATAATACTTCAATATTGCATTGTCTTACTGTATATATAGACCTGTTCACGTAGCAATTTCGCGCTCTATTCATTCACTTTACTCTATGTGAGACTTCTGTAAATAAAGCCATATTTGCTTAAACTTTGATTGTTGTTAAGACCTTAAAAGACAGGAGTCACGTGGTGAGGTACCAGGGAATGGCTGCGCCGTAGGAGAGCTCCGAACCCCGTCAACCTAATACTGGTTCTAAACAACTTTATCTCTCCCAAACAACACGTTACTAGTCGGTGATAACTTCTTAAGTCACCAAACTTGATGTTGCTGTGAAACATGTCCACGGGACATGTCCAAGAAGAAGAGCGTTCAAACTTGACTGCCTACAGTCACGGTGGGTGATGCTAATGGTAGCTCCGCAACAGCTAATAATGCTAACTGTAACCAAGAAGAAACTCCAAAGATGGACATAAGCGTTCTGTTTGCCGAAATGGGTAAAATGGGAGCTATTTTGAATGGTGTTGCAGCAGATGTATCTTTTATTAAGTCAGACATGACGGAATTAAAACACGCTGTGACTGTGACCCAACACAGATGAGCAAGGCCGAAGGCTGCATCTCGGACGTGGAAGACAAGGTGGAGAGCATTGCTGAAGACAAGTAAGTAAGTAAGAAAGTGCTACGAAATAGTGTTCAGGTGTTAGTCCTGAGCTGCTGCGGCTGAGCCGCGCTGCCACTGTGTGTCAACCTGACCCGCATGACCTTGGAGGTCGGGGAAACTGTAACACTCGGAAGAAACCTGGCTGGCTGCCCTCTGATCCTCTGAAATGGTGCCGCGCCTCCTGGGTTTGTCTCTGTTTCAGAGCGTGGTGTCCTGCACTGGTCAGCTCCACCTCCTCCTTCCTCTTCCTGGCTCCGCTCCCTCCGCTTCACAACAGTCTTTCACCATCTCTCGTTTGTCCTTTTTTGTTTCCTGTAGCTCCTCTTGTGACGCCTCCACTGTGCTGCAGCTGTGGGGACTCTTGGTGCCTCTTCAGTGTCTCAGAAGAAGAAATGTGTAGGTCTCAAATGGGTTTAGCTGATAAGCTAGCATTTGTTTACCTTTAAAAAGCTGCTTTCTTCAGGACCATTTTAGACTCTCAAAGTAAACAAATCCACCAAACCTCCACAAAAACACGGCAAAAGTATTCAGAAAAACAATGTGGAACACAGAAACCACAAATGCAGTTTGCAGAAAAAGGCAAAAAACTCAGCTGCACAAGGAGAGAGCGAGGTTGCCTCCTGTTTTCACGTCGCCATGACATTTGAGCAACAGTAATATACTAAACAACTCAGGCAACTCCCCAGCCAGCAAAACAATGTGGACTCTGCATGGGTTTGCCCACCTGGGTTATAAGTGGGTTTGTCTGCAGTTTCATTGTGGGCCCCATGTGTGTTGGCCATGTGGGCTGGACCTTTACAAGTCAAACTTAACCCTTTCTACTTTAAAGAGCCAGATCTGGCTCCAGTTATGGTCCCGGTATTTGGACACAAGGGACACAAGGGGCGCCCTTCCAACCTTCAGTGTAAACGTGAATTGACTTTCTTCAGAGTTAGACTTTATGTCAGACACCATGAGTGACAGTAACATGATGCTAAATACAATGTGCTCTTTGTTTCCAGTAAAAAGGCTGAGGCCTCATTGCTCTTCAGTCACAGACTGAGAAGGAAGTCATGCTTTAGACAGAACGTCAGACTTCTGCTGTAAGAGGAACATTCTGAAACTAGAGTATGTAGGAAATAAATTAAAAATGGAATGAAAATTATAATTATACTTTTTTTTTAAATCACACATAATGGTTGAACAAATATCCCTATATATTATCTGCTGTAGAGTCATGTGTGTCCCAGTTCCTCTGAGTCATGGTGCGTCATGTGGCCATGACAGATGTGGACAGGACTGTGGTAGATCTACTTTTATTTTGGAGAAAATAGTTACTATAGTAACTGTGTTGAAGAAATGAACCTCATGAGCTTCTTCTGTAGCATCTGTCCACATCAGTCCTGCTGCACCACGACTCAGAGGAACTGGGACAAACATGACTCTACAGCAGATACACATGACAAGGGTTTGTTTTGTAGAATGAGAGTCATTAATAATTAAGCCTACAGCCAAATACTGTACCTCCAACGAGTAAGGCAGGTCCTAAGAAGCCAGCTCAATGGCAAGAACAAATCCCAGGCAATAAACAGCTACGCCCTGCCAGTAATCAGATACCCTGCAGGAATAATAAGCTGGCCAAAGGATGAGATACAGACCACAGATGTTAAGACACGAAAGCTCCTAACCATGCATGTAGGGTTCCACCCCAAATCCAGCACCCTGAGACTGTACACTAGCCGTAAGGAAGGAGGCAGAGGACTAGTGAGCGTGAGAGCCACTATCCAGGATGAAACATCCAAGATCCATAAGTACATCAAGGACAAGGCTCCAACAGATGTCGTGCTCATGAATGTCTCAGACAATGGGGAACAGAAGATGAGGTGCTGGAGTCCCGTCATGGAGGACAAGCCCCTACACGGATGTACCACCGAAACATAACTGAAGTGGCGGAGATCAAGAAATCCTACCAATGGCTAGACAGAGCTGGCCTGAAGGACAGCACAGAGGCTCATCATGGCTGCACAGGAGCAGGCCTTGAGCACCCGAGCAATAGAGGCCCAGATCTATCACACCAGACAAGACCCCAGGTGTAGACTGTGCAAAGAGGCCAATGAGACAATCCAGCACATAACTGCAGGGTGTAAGATGCTGGCAGGGAAAGCTTACATGGAGCGCCATAACCAAGTGGCTGGCATAGTGTACAGGAACATCTGTGCAGAGTATGGGCTGGAAACCCAAGGTCAAAGTGGGAAACACCTCCAAAGGTGATAGAGAATGACCGAGCCAAGATCCTGTGGGACTTCCAGATACAGACGGACAGAATGGTAATGAACCAACCGGACATTGTGGTGGTGGACAAAGAGCAGAGGAAAGCCGTGATGGTTGACATAGCAATACCAAGCGACTTCAACATCAGGAAAAAGGAACACGAGAAACTAGAGAAATACCAGGGGCTCAGAGAAGAGCTAGAGAAGGCCTGGAGAGTGAAGGCATCAGTAGTGCCCGTGGTCGTTGGGGCTCTTGGGCAGTGACCCCAAACTGGAGGAGTGACTCCAGCAGATCCCAGGAAATACATCAGACATCTCGGTCCAGAAAAGTGCACTTCTAGGAACAGCAAAGATACTGCGCAGAACCCTCAAGCTCCCAGGCCTCTGGTAGAGGACCCGAGCTTGGAGGAAAAGAGACCGCCCGCGAAGTTTGTTAAAATACAAAAACAAATATTGTTTTTTTTTAAAGACCATAAAGACACAGTTTCTATTTATTAATATTCATCTTTGAATATATTTTAAAGTTTAAAATAAGAAGTGAAAATTCAGATTATTAAATTATTAAAGGAAAACTCACCCTGAAATCCACTTTTTTTTAGCTGATAAACTGTATAAATGAGTGTCCAATAGTGTTGTCTACATATCCTGGTCATAATTTTGCTGTCAGTGAGACATAGATCTGAGTATCATTTGTGTAATTGTGATAGGACACGTTGTTACTGGATATTAATTGACCCAGCGGAAGCTTGTTCAGATTGAACAAGAGGGGCCCCAGAATCGACCCCTGGGGAACCCACAGGTCAATGCCATCCGGTCTGAGACACAGTTTCTTATCGCGACATTGTAAGTTCGGCCCTCAAGGTAGGATCTGAACCACTCGAGAGCCTTTCCAGAGATTCCCACCCAGGTTTTCAACCTCTCTAGTAAGATCACATGGTCCACTGTGTCAAAACCTTTTATGAAGCTTAACTGCTCTACTATACTGGATGCTTTGTACGTCTTTGCAGTGATTTTGTGGAGGTATGGTGGATTTCTTTTACTGCAGAGAGTCCATAAACCTTGACCTTGCCTACATCTGTGTTTAGCCGGATGTCATTAGTCACCTTGATCAAGGCTGTCTCAGTGCTGTGGGCGGGTCTAAAGCCCGACTAAACACGTCAAAAACATTATTTACAAGAAGAAATTCTGTCAGCTGGTCATACACAGCTTTCTCCAAGATTTTCCCAAGAATGGCAGATTAGACATAGACCGATAATTATCTTTCTGTGGCATCAAGGTAAACAGATATAATAGATAAACGTTTAAATGCAAAGTTCAAAATTCAGCTCAACTCTGATTGAAAGCCAACTCAAACAGATGTTTTTTTTTTTAGTGACAATACTGCAGTTAGCAGCCGCATGCTAATGCTAGCTTCAATCAGTCAAGGCTACAACAGAAAGACTGAGTGTCACACCTGAAGTAGTGGACTAGGCTAATATTGGCTACTAGTGTTTGCATTTTAGTTTGATAAATACTGTTACAGAATCACTGATATAACATATTTATAAAGCATTTAAGCAAAAAATCAGAATTGGTGCATCACTAATTTAATAACACATACCATTATCTTGTCCTCCTTGAAGCTCACTAGCATACGGGGTGGGCTCTATTGTATTGTACATTTAAACATTTTTGCCTCTCTAAGTCATTATTGGACTGAGGATTTATATTAAGCAATAATGCAAATTTGATCAATGGGATTATATTTCTCCAGTTAGTTAGTTTTGGAGAAAAAAGCAATGAAAGTAGTACATGTTTAAAAAAAATACTTTTTTATATATACATATTTTTTAAATTATGTAATAAATTATTACTCTTGTAATTACCTGAACAACTGCTACACTGTGTTTTGGACCATCCCATTTGCAGCCATGTGGTTTACTCATGTACACGTTTCCATAGCAACATGGGCAAATTCTAACACTCACCAGGTGGCACAGCATAGTTTTGAGACTGGACAATGCAAAATAATATAGCCACATGTGTTAGACATTTTAAATGCATAGAAATACATTGTTTTACACACCTTGAATATGATTTTGCTACATACAGGCTTAAAAATCTGCATTTTGGCATTTTGAGGTCAATGAGGTCTCAGGGTCATCAGAGGTCAAATACAGCTTACCTCCACATCTAAAAATAAACCTTATGGTATGGGCTAACTGTGATAAAACCGCTCTGCTATATAGCGTTGTTGTTGAATATTGTAGTTTTAGTCATTAGTTGCTTTTATTGCTAGATTAGTTAGCTGAATTTAGTTTAGGACATTTGTTAGTATTGGTTTTAGAGTTCAATATCGTGTGTAATTTTAGTGTGTATTGTTTATTGTACTACTGTGTAGTCACTGGAACTCCATGCTCGGACTTTGTTTACTCGTTGAAGTAAATAAAGTCAGATGACTCAGGCCTGTCAATCACAGACCCAGCCCCCTCCCCCTCCAGGCAACGCCGCTTTTTTGTTGCGATTTTCAAATCTGAGGCTCTGAGGCTGAGGCTCTGGAAGGGGGTTAGTTACTCTTTAACATCAAATGTCTTGGCTATTGCATCATGTGAGGGACCTCTGGCTCACTGAGGCTTGAATGGTTCAGTGAGAGGACTCACTTTTGGATCAAACACACCGCAAATCCAATATATATTTAGTTTAGAAGAAGTGACATGTGTTTGTGTTACATGTAGCAGCATACTTTGTGTTTTTTATGTCATTGCCATGTTTTGAATTAGTATCTATCTTCTCCCTGTGTCTGTGTAGTTTTCCTCGGGGTATACTCCGGTTTCCCTTCCCACTAAAAACATGTACAATAGAGCTAAACAGTCCCGCCCACTCCCGGTCACGTGTCTGGATCCGATGTAAAATATACCATTTATTTTGTGAGATTACTGTCAGGGCGAAACAACTCCTTCAGTACAGCATGTATAAAGGCTGGACTAATTTTGACTTTGTGCCCCAAATGATTGAGTTATGTACAACCCCTATAATACAAGTGTGTTCATGTGTGTTCATTAACATGCACTGTCCCGACCAAACAAACCACACATGAATACAGATCCACTCCCATGGACAAGCAGGCTACAGGCCTTGGTGTAGCATGAGTCATGTGTAACCAACATTACGGCACCGAGAGCATCATGTTGAAAGATGCGTTCATCCCTGACCTGTTCTGTATAAATACGTCCGTCCATAAAACAAGACCTGCAGTCAAAAGGAGGAGTAGTGAGCTGTACACCGACAAAACAAATGTGCCTCTGTTCAGGAGAAGGTACATCGCAGCAGTGAGCAGTACATCTCTATCTTAAAACCACAGCACACTTTTGATGACAGTGAGGTCCAAATTGTAGCTCGAGAGAAGATGCTCAGAGAGAGGTGTAAAGGAGGGCATTTTGGTCAAAAAGTAGAGACCAACCCTGAACTGTGGTGGTCTCTGACACAACTTCAACAGCCCAGAACTGTAAACTGTTTACAGTAAACAGAGCCATTGCTATTTATAGGCGTCAATCACATTTGTTGTGACAAATAACACTTTTTCAACAGCCAGAAGATGCCCAGGGCGCTTTCCAGTATAGAAATAAAAACACAATTGTACATAAAAACAGCAGTCGAGTCAGTGGCTATGTATCTAAAGCTTGTCTGAAAAGATGTATCTTCAACTGTGGTTTAAAACACTCAACTCAAAACTTTTGTATTTGAACTTGGGAGTGACCAGGGAGGTGTGTTCACCTTTATGTTTAGGGTTGTAAAACATGTAAAAAAAAAAGGCACTGTATAAGTCATACAGTTATTATAGCAAAGAATGTTCTTATCTAAATCTTTGACTTTCGAGAAATAGCCCACTGCCAGTGATTTGAGTCTCCTCCGTCCTGAAGCTGTTTGATGGACGGCTGCAGTGGATACAGAGGAAAGCCAAAGACTCGCACGTAACGTGTAACTCACCATGAAAACACAATTATTATTTCATCTTTGTAAACGAGCCAGATACAAACATTTGAAAAGGTTTATAACCCAGTATTGTTTACACCTGCTTCTCAAACGTGCTAATTTCTGCAGTTTTACTCCTCGCAGGTATGATTAATACGACCACACTCACTAAACATTTGCATTGTCTTCGTCTTTTGTGCATTGTGCCCATTTAGGTCTCATGTGCTACTGTAACTTTGCGCAGTTTCCTTTTAGCATTTATCACACATGCAAATATATCCATTATATCAGGCTCATTCGAATGGGCCGAGTGATGTTTTCTGAACAGTTCCAGGACCGATCTATTACACAATAAAATGCAGTCCAAAGCAACATACTTATTGTTGTAGAAGAAGAGATCAAATTAACCACATTTTCAAATAGAAACTGAAAAAAAAATAATAAATTGCAGCATGATCCCTTAAGAATGGGCCTGTGCCGCTGGAAACACCTCCCTCCTGTAAAGCCCAATTTTGCTCCATTTTGGACAAGGAAAGAATGAAAAGCAAAACATTCTCGCTCGGCTGCTCTGACCCAGGAGAGAGAGGGAGGGAGAAGGAGAGAGAGGGAGGGAGCCAACAGAAACAGCTCCAAAATAGAAGTCCTATTTCAGTCTGAGCACACTGTTATTTTTAGCCTGAGCAGTGACATGTTGTACACTACATTACAACATCGTGAGGTTACCCCCCTCCTGCCCTCCAGCTCATGACTCACCCCAGGTATGTACTGACCTCATCCCCGTTAACACGCGTCGATCAGGGACGCCCGTCTGAGATCACGAACCTTTTATCTGCTTCAGAAACGCTCAGCCGTAATGGTGTTGGCTCGTGTTCAAAGCCACACTAATATTTCACTCTATAAAAAGGCTAAAAGAATAGGTCCTCTTCCAAATACTTTATATCCGTGGTTCTCAAACTTTTCACACCAAGAATCATCATTTCATGATAATGCCCTGGATTTATATGGCAATGTTTGTGATCTTCTTCTCTTCTTCTTCTTCTTCTTCTTCTTCTTCTTCTTTCTTCTTCTTCTTCCAATGATCTGACTTATCCAGCAGCTGTCAATTTTAATTATGCTTGATTTTATTATTGTTATAGCACTACTCCGGTTTCCTGGAGTGAAACATGAAACATGCTTAAGGCCCAAGACACAACAGTAATGACTAACTGAAGTTGGGATTGAACCGCCAACCTTCGTTTTTGAGTGATCGGAGGGCCGATGACACAGACTGGTTGCCTCGCTTCCCCTCAGTCTACCTCAGGGCAGCTGTGGCTACAACAGTAGCTTACCACCACCGAGTACGGAGTGAATGAATAATGACTACTGTACAGCGCTTTGAGAAACTTGGTAATACAGGCTTGTAAAGCACAATACAAGTTTAATTATTATCTTCAACCCATACTATATGCTGCGTATGTCAATCTAAAAGATTGATTCCTTGGATTGGAGTTCCCTCTGGCTCTTCTATGGGGTATTGGTGTTCCAATATAATACATTAACATCCTTTGCTCTACAATCCTTGCTCAAATACCAACTGCAGGGTGAGGGCCCTTTTTATTTCAATATTTTATTTCAAGCCACACAAACACAGACACAAAATTGAAAAAAATTAAAAATAACATTCTAGCTCGAAAAGGAGTGGGAAGAAGACAAGCTTATTTACTCCCAGCCCCTATTCATATACTTAAATAATAATGTGATTGCTACAATAACAGTTTAGTTCTTATTGTGTTACTAAACAATTAAGTTGGTTACATATTTACAGGTGCAACAATGCATTACATTAAGTCAACATTCACAGTATGTTACACTTTATAACAAGTGTATCATTTTTGTTTCTTATACCTTATTTATTACCATGTTAGTGTTACTGTTATTCATCATCAGCATCACAATCCATATAGCATTACTTTGTATCAAAGTGCTTAAATGATACATAACATAATCCACATTTATTCATGAAAAGTATAGTAATAACAGACTCATGCTCATGATAACAAGATTAATCTTAATGATGTGTGTTAAAAGGAATCGAGGTTCTTCTTTTTTCTTTTCTTTTTTCTTTCCTGTGTCTGGACCTGCTGCCAGAGGGGAGCAGCCCCGAGCAACCGGACCATCATTAGTTAAGTGTCCTATGCTGTGCATTAAAAGAGACAAGATTTAGGAGTCTGCTGCCAGAAGAGGTTTCCTCGAGCCGCCGGCCCCCACATGTCTGCCCTATATACGAGTTATGTTGAATGTGGAAATACATGGTTATGTATTTAATTCCTTTTTATTACCATCAGCACCAATACCAATACCACTGTCGAAACCGATTTAGTTTGTTTCTAAGAATAAGATATACTGTAGATTGATGATGATAATAACACAACAGCAATAGCAATAACAATGGCAATAACAATTACCCCACATAATCAGTTCTTATACTAATATACAGTAGTCACAAAGCATTATTGATCACCAGCATTAATAAAAGACAAAAAATAAAACAATAGCCATATAGTTCCTATAAGATATTACTAATACAATGTAATCACTTATTACTGAGTTATAGGTTATGTCCTTGATTTGAACTGTTGAATATTTGGACATTGCTTCAGCTCTGCCCCCAATCTGTTCCAGAGTTTAGCTCCACATACAGACACACACAGACTTTTTCTAGTGGAAGTCACTGCCCCCCCCCCTCCCCAGGTTATAGCCCCTCCTGTGCGTGTAAAAGCATTTGTATATTTGCAGGTAGCACACTTTGTTAACTTTAAATAGAAGTTGAGCAGTAGAGAGGTCAACTAAATCATTTTGAACAGTTTAGACTGCAGAACTAATATATAAGTGTGATCACAATATTCTACCTTATGTATGATTCTTACAGCGCGTTTTTGCAGTATAACAAGGGGGTGTAATGAACTTTTGTAGTAATTTAAATATGCCAAAACTAATGAATGATTTCTCAACTGTTTTTATCTTTGCAACTTTACTAAAGAAGTTAAACGCATGGGGCCACAACAAATAGTCTGACGGCCTAATTTGGCCTCTGGGCCGCACTTTGGGCACCCCTGATTTAAAGAGTGAACAACAGCTTAATGCAAGCCTGCCCTTCAATTGAAATGTTTACGAGTCAGGTTTCTGACTTTGCGCACACACTTTTGGCCCGAACAGCGGATCATAACTTTGTTGAATGAGAAATGTGTAACGAGATATGGGCCTTGTTGGGATGCCAGGCTCAAACATGCACAAGACACATGCTTCTAATTCAGAACGCGGCTCTGTCCAGGCGGTGACGTAACACAGAGCCCAGAGGTGGCTCGCTCTCAGCCCGGGCAGCCATCACAAAGGAGAGGCTGCGTCATCACCGGAGTATGGGAGGATAAGATGTATGAGCGCACTCAGGAACTCGCGCTCGTCGGGTCTACAGACGTGTGAGGGGAAGTTGTAAAAAGACAACATGGAAGAGAGGATGAAAGGAGAAGATTACAAACAGGACTATTCGGTCTTCAATGCTTGGATGTTTGTATTGTGCTTTTCTACATCCACCATTCTACATCTCAGGGCATTTTACAGCAAGGGCCCCTCACCCATTGACATATATTCTTACCCCAGTGTGCACAGGCACTGGAGGCAAAGTGTCTTGCCCAAAGACAATAATGGTCTGAGCTGTCTATCAGAAGGAGACAATTCACCAAAGGAATGCGTTTGAAAAATAATTTGAATTGAACAGACACTAGCAGTGGCTTGGGCAAGGTTTGATCCAGGGCGTCTCTCAAGACGAAAGTACTGTAATGTTCGGACTATTGAGCGCACCTAAATATAAGCAACAACATTTCAAAAGAACCCTATAGCATCCAGAGAAGAAGACAGCGATAGGGTGTGCACCTGTCCAAGTTATTGTGTAGATGAATATGGTACGTCTGAAAGGAACCGCGTGAGCCGGAGTTCTTTCATTAGAAATAGCCAAGTGTTTTGGACCCAGGTGCATTGTTATTGAACATGACACAACATTCAGTAGGACCACAAAATCTGTAAATCAGCCATACCGTTGTATAAACTGCAGGGTTCAAAGTTTAAAAAAGTAGCGGCTTATAGTCCAGAAATTACGATAGACCCATGTCTAGACTTTAAAGCATTACATGACATGTTATTTCAATGAAATTGTTGATTTGACCTAATCTGAAAACAGTCAATAATCCTCTCAAAAGGAGATGTAGCTCCCAAAGCTTTCACCAATGCTGTGGTCCACAAACAAAAGTGCTTATGTTTTACAATAGAAGCAGCAAATCATTTATCTAGACATTTGCCTCTCTATCGACCTGCATGTAGCTCGCACTGTATTCTTTGATGTGGCCTTATGCAAATGGGGCTTGCAAACATGTAAATCTCCTTTTATCCCAAGTGAGCATGGAGCATGGAGCCATCCACTATCAACATCATTTATACAGACGGGTGTCCTGCTTGGTTGTTCCTTGGGTTCATTTGGTGTTCTTGGTCTTGTATTTGTCCCTGTCCATGCTCTTAGTGTTGATACCTGTTCTGCCCTGATGCGTTTCCCTTTTTCCTTGTTCCCGAGTGTATTTAGACCCTGTGTCATTGACAGTTCATTGTCTCTATGTCTCCAGTTAGTGATGTGCAAAATGAAGCAGCTTTTCAGCTTCTTGTGTTGGCAAATAGTTCTACTAAACTAAAGCCTCACTCTATACTGCCGTCTGCTGATACTTTGAGTGAGGATTACAATTAATAAAATATGTTTATTGTCCTTTTTCTACGTTGAAATATAAATTGTACGCGTTTTATAGTTTTAGGCTCACATAAACCCATGAATTAATCATTGCCATAAGCCTTGGATCACATGATCTCCTGGTTCATTTGGCATGGCCTCTTGACACACACTTCGACACATGCTTCATTTTGCTCATCACTATGTCCAGTCCTGCCCATCTGTGCCCTTACTCCCCCCGATTTGCGTTGTGTTGTTTGAGCCATGGACGTTTCCTGTTATCCACTTGATTCCTCAATATCTAATAATTGTTCTTTTCTTTTTTCAACTTACCATAAAATGTCAGTTCAAACGTAATCAGAAAAAAAAAAGTACTACAAAAAAGACAGAAATAAGCCGTCCGTTATCTCGCTCCCTCAGGCCGGCTCTGTGTGAGGGGAGGAAGGAAGTGTCAGTGATCAGCACCATGCAAAGCCGCTGCTGTGGCCATTTGCATCTGCCAACACTGTGGACCAGGCGAGAGGGAAGGCTGGGACACCTCGGCTGGGACACCTCGGCTACGCTTGTGGGACAGTGGGCAGGAGCAGCTGTCTCGGGACACGTGTACAGACCCATGGATGCGGGATCCGGGGCTGCAGCAGGAGGTGAGTGAGACTGTGAGACTGAATGACATGTGAAACACCTATTGACACATGTGTGTGAAGGATTCTGTGTATAGTACTCTGTGTGTTGTTCCAACCTTCAGATGTTCTCAGATGGTGTTTGGGATTTTAAGGTGATGTCATGTGTACAGACTTTGGATTTTTACTGTCATCTTTTGTGTGAGCTTAGTGACTGCCCAGTGTTGTCCTATATTTACCATATACCATATGCCATATGCCATACCGCCTTTGCTATGCCCAATCCCGTCAGACCTTGGAAGCTAAGCAGGGAAGGGCCTGGTTAGTACTTGGATGGGAGACCGTTTGGGAACACCAGGAAGCCTAGCGAATGTAGTGAGTGAGTGAGTGAATGGTTGGTGGTGGTCGGAGGGGCCGATGGCGCAGACTGGTTGCCTTGCTTCCGTCAGTCTACCCCAGGGCAGCTGTGGCTACAATAGTAGCTTACCGTCACCAAGTATGGAGTGAATGAATAATGCAATGTAAAGCGTCTTTGAGTGTCCAGAAAAGCGCTATATAAAACTATTTCTACAGTATGCATGTCCTAATCTTTGTTTCCTGTATTATATATTACTTAATAGTATAGGGCTGGGCACCGTTTAAAATAAATGGCTGAAAAGTTTAGGTAGTACTACCAGTATAACAAAACAAAAAAAATTGACAGTATCGAAAACAAGTACAGAATATAGCCGCAAGCGGCGATTATCGGCCCTCGCCGACCGCCCTGCCCAAAGCAAGGGGGCGCTTTGCGCCCTTTTGTCTCCCTCAATCTAAAATGATGGTATTGCTACTGCCTTTATGTTTGTTTTTAACTTTTTTCCCAAGGGTCTTAGTATTAGGATTTTTGGAATGCGCTAACGCGCACTCCGTGCTCAATTTTGACATTATACAGAGAAAAATGAGTATGAATTTGTATCACACTATATCTGCAAACTGAAGCATATTTTTACATTTTACTTAGGGCTGCGGCTGCGCCGCAGAACATCCACAAAGGTTATCCAAAGTATTTGGATAACCTTTGGTTCCTCACTTCTCGCTGAATTATGGAGTTTTTTTTTTTGAACATTTTTCCATCAGAATAAAATGGGACGTTCTGGTCATCGCTACGGCAACACCGTGAAAAATATGGCATGGGTGTAATTGACTTTTCTGAGCAGAACGACCAAATAGAATTTTGTGCCAAATTATTTAAATTTTCGTAAAACTAAAATTTGAAAGTGTTTAGGACTGAGAATTTAACAACTGATGACAAAATGAGCGAAATTGGGCTTCATATGTGTGAATGGGAGCCATTTTTTGTTTGCAAAAATCTCAAAATACTTCGTACAGTTTGCGGCTTCGCCGCATAAAAACTGTAAAACTTAGAAAAGTAATTTGGATAACTTTTAAAGTTCTACTTCTCAAGATTATTTTCCACCCAAAATTAGCTCGTTCCGATAAACGCTCTAGGAGGAGATAGATTTTGTACGAAGTGAAAAATAAAGGCGGATTCCCGCTTTGCAGGCTGTCATCCAAAATGGCCGGCACCCAATATAGCGGACGGCGTTGCCGTAATAATATTTTTTGCTCAACTTGTCATGATGCACATCTGTACCAATTTTTATGATTCTACGACAAACTTCATTTTGGCCAAGTCCTATCTTGCAATGTTAAAAAAAAACTGAGGTGGCGCTATCGCGCCACTATTTTGAAATTCAAAATTTGAAAATAGCCAAAAGTTGCGTCGGATCGGGTTTGAATTTTGGGCCAAAATCTGTGACTTTTCGTCGATGTTCACTGGGTGAAAATTGCGACGGTGCGAAAGAAAGAAAGAAAGAAAGAAAGAAAGAAAGAAAGAAAGAAAGAAAGAAAGAAAGAAAAAAGAAAGAAAGAAAGAAAGAAAGAAAGAAAGAAAGAATAATATTCCCATACGAAAACAATGTTCCCGCTTACGCGGGTACCATTAACTATATATTTCGGAAAGTGCTCGCGCATTCCTACCTCATGGTAGAGGTCCTGGGTTGACTTTTATGGCTCTGTACAATTACAATGTTGATTTTTGCATTATATACGTATGTGCACGGAACGTGCACGACGAGAGGAGTGCGTAAGAGGAGGCGCCTAAAAAAAAAGTTATATATTTAAATCCAAGTTTTGATGCCCCCCCGCTTTAATTTACACAATTTGTGCTTTATTTTTGCCACAATTTTCCACACATTTCTTGACATTGGGGATGAACCCGATATTGTACATTTGCAGATCTTCCACACATTATTGTTCTGTTTCTGGTTCTAGACGACAACTATTAAATATTTTACTACAAGTTCTGGAAAAAGTAGCAGTATCGAAAACCAAGTATTGTTAAAGTACTGGTATCTAAAAAAAGTAACGGTACCCAGTTCTACGTGATCACTTTACCCCCACGTGAACCGATTGGATTTTGTTACCAAATCTAAAAGCTTAATGAGAAAAAGAACGCAAACATAGTGATGAAAACAAAAAAGCAACAAAAGAGCGACAAAAGTGTGACAAAAGAGTGACAAAAACACAAATTTGACATAAATGCACCAACTAAGCAATACACAAAAAGTCACGATTATTTTTTATTTTTTCTTATGCCGTGTTCAGACCGAACGAAGTCCCAAACACATTCCCAGCGCAGATCCAGCCACTCAAATTAGTTTTCTTGTCGCCGCTTTTAATCCTGGGTGTTTAGGTAAAAGAAACACTGATGTGTGTCTTTGTAAAAGTCCCAGAGCTGCTTTAGCCCCGGTTCACAACAGGATAATCCTCCATGACTGTTTACATCTGTTTGTTGTTTACAGGGCGGCACGGTAGTACAGTGGTTAGCGCTCGTGCTTCACAGCTAGAAGGTCCAGGTTCGATTCCCACCAAGGCCAGGGCCTTTCTGTGTGGAGTTTGCATGTTCTCCCCATGTCTGCGTAGGTTTCCTCCGGGTACTCCGGTTTCCCCTACCACTAAAAACATGTACAATAGGCCAGGATGAATGAGAGTGTGTTTGAGAGTGCGCATGGGGGACGACAGATGGAAATTAGCCCAAGGCTACAATCCGGTGTGGCTTGTTCATTAACTTGCACTGTCCCTACCAAATAAAATAAAACAAAATAAAACAAACAAAATCTGCGGGCTGGCAGAGGATCTGCCCCAGACCGACGGTGGCTCAGCTACAGCGTATGTCACTGTTGGAGAGAGCTCCTGATTGGTCGACGCTTGCAAATTTCTCCAAAAAGTTCAACATTTCCAACTCTAGCGTTGGCCGTGCTGGACGCCCTGGAGGCGTGTCAAAAGCTTCCCACACCGAAAATCTTCCAAACGCGCTGCACAGGAAGCGCGGGACGCACTGCGGGACCTCTTGACGCTCCCCGAGGCCCGTCCCCCATGTATTTTAAATGTAAGCCTGACACTTTGGAGGCGTTTGGTCTGAACATATAACATACATAATAATGATAATAATGCAAAAACGTGCGCCTAGATATTCCTATTTGGACAATTTTTGTGAACTTTATTATTGACACACATACAAAGAGGTAGAATTGGTTGAAACTGTTGCCGTGCAACATGACTGTGCCAATGGGCCATGAGTTTTATAAAATTATCCCTCCTCTGTGTCACCAACATAAACATTTGAACTTTATTGTAATGTTTTCTTCCTAAATGTGTCATTTCACTGGTGACAGTGGTATGATTGATGCTGACAACGAGCATAATTTCAGTAAATGTAGGAATCATTATATACAGGTGCTCGTCATACAATTAGAATATCATGAACAAGTGCATGTATTTCTGTAATTCAACTTAAAATGTGAAACAAATTTATGATATAGACTCATTACATGCAAAGTGACATATGTCAATCCTTTGTTATAATTTTGATGATTATGGATTACAGTCCATTTTCAAAATATTCTAATTTTAGGAGATTTTTAATTTGGGGTTTTTACAAGATGAGCCATAACCATCGAAATTATGACAAATAAAGGCTATACATATCTCACTTTTACTGACGAAATGCTAACGTTCAGATCATGCATTCATTGCAATTTCCCTTTCAGGCAGGGAAAGAAGTTAAGGATACAAAACTTTTTTATTTTATTTTGAACTCTTTATACAAACACTTAGAAAAACCAAGCCCCATGCCAGACTTTTATTTGTAGTTTTCTCATCGGCTTTTACACAGTGCAGCCACATCTTCTAATTCGGACTTAATCACGTTTAACATTCCACACCAACTTGTTCTATGGATTTGGGACTTTTTAACGAACAGGAAGCAGAAAGTTTTGTATATGGTCATCTGTATTATATATTACTTAATAGTATAGGGCTGGGCACCGTTTAAAATAAATGGCTGAAAAGTTTAGGTAGTACTACCAGTATAACAAAACAAAAAAATTGACAGTATCGAAAACAAGTACAGAATATAGCCGCAAGCGGCGATTATCGGCCCTCGCCGACCGCCCTGCCCAAAGCAGGGGCGCTTTGCGCCCTTTTGTCTCCCTCAATCTAAAATGATGGTATTGCTACTGCCTTTATGTTGTTTTTAACTTTTTCCAAGGGTCTTAGTATTAGGATTTTTGGAATGCGCTAACGCGCACTCCGTGCTCAATTTTGACATTATACAGAGAAAAATGAGTATGAATTTGTATCACACTATATCTGCAAACTGAAGCATATTTTTACATTTTACTTAGGGCTGCGGCTGCGCCGCAGAACATCCACAAAGGTTATCCAAAGTATTTGGATAACCTTTGGTTCCTCACTTCTCGCTGAATTATGGAGTTTTTTTTTTTGAACATTTTTCCATCAGAATAAAATGGGACGTTCTGGTCATCGCTACGGCAACACCGTGAAAAATATGGCATGGGTGTAATTGACTTTTCTGAGCAGAACGACCAAATAGAATTTTGTGCCAAATTATTTAAATTTTCGTAAACTAAAATTTGAAAGTGTTTAGGACTGAGAATTTAACAACTGATGACAAAATGAGCGAAATTGGGCTTCATATGTGTGAATGGGAGCCATTTTTTGTTTGCAAAAATCTCAAAATACTTCGTACAGTTTGCGGCTTCGCCGCATAAAACTGTAAAACTTAGAAAAGTAATTTGGATAACTTTTAAAGTTCTACTTCTCAGATATATGGTCATCTGTCTGAGGGTGTAACTATATCCACTGGTTCACCACAAGGGAGCGTTCTGTCTCTGCTTTTGTTTATTTTGTACATGGACGAATGTAGAAGCTCCCACTAGCAGCTTGTTGATAAAATGTTCAGCTGATACAGCGTTGTTGTGTCTTCTCAGTGGCCAGGAATCAGGTAAAGGAGATGCCTTCACTGAGTTTATCTCTTGGTGCGACAGAAACTTCTTGGACTTGTTGCTAAGGCAAAAGAACTTGCGTTTGACTCCCGAAGGAAAAAAGTTACTGTGTCTGAGAGCGTTGTACACAATGAAAGTGTGGAAATTGGGAGTTCTCACAGTTAAGTTAAAATTTGATGTTAACATGGCTGCTCTTGTGAAGCGCAGGCAGCAAATATTGACCTTTAAACTGAATTCTTTCTCTGTCAGCCCCACAATTCTCCTGCGATTCTATGAAGCATTTACCTTTCACTAGGAGACAAAAACAGTCTCAATCGAGTTGTGAAAACTTGCTCTAAAATCTAGCTTCACCAGAGCATGTCCTAAATGGTGAAATCTCCTTGTTGCCTTCAGGACCATGTGGTAAGAGGAACCGCTATATGAAATCTTTAGTCCCTGAGGCTATACGACTCCTGAACTCTCTTTAATTTGTCTGTTAGTTAGGCAGATTGTCATCTATGAGTGAGCTCCACTTGTTTGTTTGTATGTGGTTTGTGTGGCTGTTTGTATTTTGTGTGTTTTTTTCTGCTCTGAAGGAATTGCCCCATGTGGGATAAATAAAGTTGCCTGGATACTTCATTTGCCTGAACTCTACATTGTCTTGTTTACTGTTTGTTTCATTGCTTTAATGTTTGTACAGTCCTGTGAGACAACTCCCGTTGTGATATTGGGCTATAAAAACCATTGATTGATTGATTGATTGACTTCTCCTGCCACAGCTGCCTTGGGGTAGACTGACAGAAGCAGGCTGCCTATCAACACCAAGCACTCACCTGTGTTGATTCATAGGCAGAATGTGTGGACCCTTCTCTATGTCCCATGACCAACATGTGGAGCAGATAAGCTTCAGTTCTGATTCCACACAGCTCATGTCAGACAGTTGTCCCCTCGGGTCCTACACTCCACTGTCATGTTTATTTACCGATCCAGCCCACAGTATGTTGGCTAAGCTTTCACATCAAATATTTAGCTTTAATTACTAAAGCCCTCTCCTTTAAATCTGAGGGTTGTAATGTGACCTCTCCAGAGAAAATCCACGATCTGCTCCGCCGGGATGGATGTGCTTATATTAGACATGCTTTCTGAAAGCATTGCCCTTTCTTTGACTGTGTTGACTGAAGCCGTTTGAAAAGAAAGGGGGGAAAAAAGTCATGATTTGGTTATTGTTGACATAACACTAAGTTCTTTCAGTCTAACTCATTTAAAGTGCCTCTGACAAGTTATTTCATTAGAACATGGTTCATATAAATAAATGGATTTAAAATGTGCTCATAACAATTACATAATATTCCATGGTTTGACATTTTCTGTAAAGTTTGTTATTTCTCTTTCCTAATGGACGGGATATGAAATAGGAAGAGGGCGATTAGGTTTATTACCTTACATGTTTCAGCTGTTGGTCTCAGGCATGGCCACTAAAAATGACAGCTTCGTTATTAGTGTTTTTCTAGAAAACTAAATGAGATCATTTAAAACAAGAAGACATAAGAAATGTGATATAGGTAAGGAGGAGGTAACATTTTCAGTTTGCAAGTGCAGAGCAAAATGTCCTAGATCAGACAGGGAGTTAGTTCTGAATATGTGAGACTGTAGCACCGACACTCATCTCTCCTTAAAATCAGTTACTTTGTTGGCAGGGTCGAATAGAGAAACACTGCAAACTGCACACACATACTGGCCTACAGTTCTATCCTTGCAATATGGGACTCCCTCTTATAATGTCATTTAAAAATGACAACTTACTTCAACTTTCCTGCCATAAAGTACATTACAGGTCAACAGTTTGGAAACACTTTTTCTGTATCGGCTTTTCTTTATTTTCAACACTATTTCCATCGTGTGATTCTCATTGAAACATTAAACTCTGAATGAACACATGGGATTATGGAGGAATAAAATAAAGGTGAAAGACCTCAGAATCGGTTTTATATTTTAAATTCCCTTTTTCTTGGCTTTTTCTCCATGAGCTTCATAAGGTCCTTGTCACTGAAATGGTTTCAGACTTGGTGACGTCAAAACCATTTCTGGTGACAACAATGTGAAGCGCTTTGAGAAAATGTCCAAAGTACAACGCAGTAATCAAAGCTTCCCAATTTGGAAGAATTTGTTTCAGCTTTTTATGGTCATTTGGTTTGTGGGAGAACCCCGTACGAAAGACCAGAGAAATGTTGTTGCATACGAACACACGTTACAAAATGTCAGGACTGCTTTTCTCTGGGTTTTGCTTCACTCAAGCAATGACCTCACCACTTCACCACAGTCTTGGACTTAACAATATTTTAGTTTTTTCAGATGGATTTTTTAAATATATTTCCTAGCCTGATTCATTGAGCTTTGAACACAAAAAAACAAGACCAACATTTACAGATTTTTTCAATTATGATTAGCCTATTAAAAAAACTAAACAAGATCTAAAATCCCTCTGAAAAAAATCCCTCTTAGTAGCTAATATCCAAACAAAATCATACAATAAATGAGTCTATCCTTTATTTAGATTTTGTCGCTGAAAATATTTGCAATTTTGGCCATTTATTTTTATATGAAAATGACAGAAAACTTACAATATATTTGTTCTCATATTTATGTCAGTACATATACAGCAGAAGTTTCAAATTGATATCACTCAATTATTACTTTTGTCACTACAGTGTCTCGGTTTATAACATAATAATAAAAAAAAAGTATTCTAAGACAACATAAGATTAGCAAAAGTTCATCTGGAAAAAAAAAGTTGCACAAACAAAATTATTTGGTCATTTTTACACGCAAAATGCACTATTCATTTATGAAAATAATGTATTAAATGACAGAGAACTTAACATACATGTGTTAATATTTACATCAATAATCTACAGCAAAAGACTCAAAGCGATGTCTCTAAATTCTGTCACCTTACAATGATTCATCTACGTTCCGAGTAGTTCTGAGATCTTTCGGTGTAAAGCTTCTATCTGCAGCTCTGCAGTCAGGAAACACAGTGCAGAGAGACTGATAAACTCACTGTCAGGAGACGACGTCAGTGCTCCAAAGCACACACAGGCTAGGGGCAAGGAGAAGTGTCTTCACCAAGAACAAACAGTATAAAAGAGTTAAAACAGGAATCAAAACATTGATGCCTGGCTCAGTGGGTGAACACTACTGACTGAGTCGTTCCCTAGTAAGTATGACCAGCTTAACCTCTCAGGTTATGATGGACATACTTTCATTCATTCATATTCAGTGGTGGTAAGCTACTATTACAGCCACAGCTGCCCCTTCGGTTAGACAGTGCCATTTATTTATCCACTCCTGCTTTTGGTGTCTGTTCAAAAGCATACAATTGGCAAAAGAATGTAAACATTCTGATATAACTCTTTGGAAACAGTATTGAACTCACTTCCATAAGGTTTCTGATGACATGCGAGGCCTTCCAGGCGATCTTCCTCTGCGACTTCATCTGCAAACACCCACTGAATGATATGACACCCTTAACCGGTCTCCACCAACTAACAGTCCACACTCCCTCTGGGCCCTTTAGAACATACATCACCTTCACAGATATATATGAGTATTGATCAGTGGTGTGCCGTCAGGGCCAGCAGGCCCTTCTCTGCTGGCCGTGACCAAATGAAGAAAAAAAGTGTGAAATGTCTTGATAGTATATTTAATTTCTAATGTATTATATAATGTACAGTTGTTATATTGGTTTTGTTGAGGTGTAACTGTAATTTCCTACTCAAAAAGTGCCGTAAACATGTCCGGCGAGCTGCTCCTCCTCAGGGCCTTCAGGACAGATTCTGCAGGCCCTGTGTTGTCAGGCCGCACACGTGATTGACAGCCAGCGTGACTGACAGAATTATCAGCCAATCAGAATTTGATATACATTGACAGTACGCCCCCCAGGAGCTGCAGTAGCTCAGCAGCTTCCCCTACGTTTTCTTCGCTTGGTAAACCACTAATGTAACCGCGCATGGGCAAGATGTTCCAGCCACTCAGAAGTGAACCGAATAAACAGATATTCCTTTTGGAAACGTCCGAACGAGGCAAAATGAAGTGGATTTACTGATCACGGATATTTTGCGCCCCTTCATTATGAAGAGCTTCGAGAGCAAAGCAGCGAGAACAACAGCGGGACGTAGACGCTCGGCTCCCCGGACAGGAGAAGAGTTTCTCCGCGTCAGCTGTGGTGGGACTCGGGCAGGCAACAGGTGAGACTACGAGCGCTATAAAAAGGGATCTCAAATAGCACCAAAGTTTAGTATCTTTTTTATTTTACTCGCTCTGTCAACAAAACATCTCCTAAAAACAGCCGCCTGTTTCCACGTTATAACGCGCTCGTCTCCGCCTGTCATGTGTCATGTGGTTCCGTATTCTAGTACGAGTGTTCCCGAAGGTGTTTGCTTTTGTTTGGAGTGGAGGCACCGCTGCTTTGGTTTGCGTTGTTGACAAATCCTTTAGCGAACAAATACCACGCAAAAAGGCAGTTTTATCCATACGCCTATTGTCGATAAGTTTATATGCGTTCAATAGGTTGCTATTGAAGGCCCTGACTGAAACCCCACAGCCTAGATTTTAGTCTAGATTTCAGCCTTGAAGAGTAGTCCAGCAGAGCCCTTGAGGTAAGGGCTCTGTCATGTTAATGAGGCTGAAACTTATCCCAGGACAGACCACTAGGCAGGTAATTAGCAGTGATCACCTGAGAATAGGGTTGTTCAGACTGAAACTCAGGTGTGAGTTAGGTCATTAGGGCTTAGAATTACAAAGACTTAGAACCACAAAGATGTTTACCCACAGGGGAGAGTAGCTGTTAATAGAGGGAGGGACTGAGCCAAGCTAACTCCTCCCTGTGGTCTATATTTGAGCTGCGAACTGAGCTGAGCTGAACCTTAGTGCGCTGACGAAGCCTTTTGGATGAAAGGCGAAATGTTCAACACTTCAATGACAAAATACAGAAGACGACTCAAGAACCTTCACTGAAGATAGACAACTCCTGTACAACTGAGAGCCTACGCAGACTTCCATTCACATTGTTGGTGTGAATGACCTAAACATGTTTGTAATAATTGAGGCTTAAAAACTCTTGGGCACCTACACTGATATTGGAATGCCACAGTAAAGTGTTGACGGGAGCTGGCCTCAGCAGCTGGTTCTGTTCAGTGTGCTGTAATGGATTCTTTGCAGAAGAAGCTAAATGTTCGCGGAGCGTTTATATTGTTCCCAAACGTCCAAACGTCTGCTCCGAATAAACCCGAGCTGTGAGGCCAGACCAAACTACTGCACTCTGTTTATTGTATGTTTATTACGTGTTTGACATTTCCAAATTGAAATCTGAAAACTGTCTCCACTGGTTTGCATGACACATTTTGCAACATGGAGGAGGCAGTGCGTGAGCCTGTTTGCTGGTTCCTTCACTTCTCAGTCACAAAGTGTGGTTTGCTCTAAAGGGGGAGGCCTTTGTGGTGAATGGGGACGCGTCTCTTGCTGTGTGTGATACAGTGTTGAATGTGGGCTTGTGCTAAATTAATAATTGTCCCTCAAAAAATCTTGGAAAAAAAAAACAACCTTACGGTGGTTAAACCCATTGAATAAATAAGTAGGATAAACATAATGCGCACAGATCTGTTTATGTATGCAAAATGCAATATGCAGATGAGAGACTTTTTTTTATTGTAGCAAACGTTTTATTGAAAACAATGAAACTGAAATACACTGTTTTTGAAGTTGATCAAAAGTTTAGGACCACCTGCCTTCAAAAGGTCAAATCTGTGCAAAAATGTGGATTCAGTGTAATTTTTCTGTAAAGTATTCACACTGTCTTGACGTCCTGATGGGACATGGTTTTGAATGTGGTCGAGTTGTTGAGCTGCATAAGCAAAGCCTCTCACAGCGCACCATCGCTGCTGAAGTAAGACAGTCATTTTCAATTTCTTAAAGAACTTTTTTAGAACAAAAACGTTATGGAACAAAAAAGTCAATTGGAAAACAGAACAAAATGTCCCCAGATCCGGAGGATCTGATTGGCTGTGTCAAGACACGGACGATCGTCGACCCAAATGAAGGCTGTTACTGGACCCATTTTTCAACTGGTCTTAAACTTTTGATCAAGACTATATCGTTACGGAGTATGTGACAATATGTGTATCGATGCATCATGTATCATGAAACGCAAATATGTTTGTCTAACCATAGTCTTTATTCAGAACATATCACAACATGCTCTACCTACTGTTAGTTTGATTATTTAATTCCAGTTTGGATTCCCAAGAGATAACGGGGACAATAAAGTACAATAAAGTACACCTCAACCTTAACCTTAAAAATAGAAACATGCATATGGGTATGCATGTTTCTATTGGAACAGAGCTAAAGCCTATTCATACTTCATTAGATGCAAGAACTTTGTTCTCGCACCCAGAGCTGTATATAATATCATTATCATTGTTATTAATGTGACTTTAAAAATGTATGTATGTTTAAGCACACCTGTGCTCAGTTGCAATTATCAAATGCCCTGAAGAAGATCGCCACGCGACTGAAACACGTTGGATTTTAACTTTGTTAGCCACTGATGCAATCACCTTATCTCCTCCTCACAAAATGATATCATCAGTGGGGTCCGGTCAGAACAGCTCTGGTCCTGATCATACATCTGCATTGCAAAGGCCCTGACTGACACCTGCGCCCATCATACCCCGACATCCCCCACTGTCCAGGCTGAAAACATCATAGTGTTGTTGTTGTTAGGGCTGTGGGGGCGGGGCTTAGGAGAAATTCAGCAGCGAGATGTCTTTTGAAGTATGAAAAGTCAGAGCCCAAACAAATGTGTTCTTGTTCGGATCAAGAACAAACATCGTACACCTTGTGAAGTATGAATAATGTTTTTTCCATGACAGTTTATTAATAAATAGCCTATAATTGATAATTGATGACATCTCGTTTCCAAGAAAAGATCAGACTTTATTGATCTCACACTGGAGAAAAGAGACCATTTACTTTTTCACTTAGAGGAAGCCACTTTTAAGAAAGTCTCTTGGTATCGGTTAATATCGGCAAATACTAAAACCCCCAGTATCGGTATTGGAAGCAAAAAAGCTGGATCGGTGCATATCTAATTGCGTGACTAGCTACAGTGACCTCTGACCACAAACAAAACAACAAACAGTGACCACATGCAGCCTATAGGTAAAGGCTGTTATGATTGTGTAATGAGCAGGGCTGATGTTTCTGCAGATGAATGTCTGATACGGGTATGGGGCTGTGTCTATAATTGGGCCTGATTACATGTGATGACACGAATAATTACAATAATGGTAATTTGTTTAGTTACATTTGCAGAAGTGAGTCCAGCTGTGAAACATCTGCTGACGACTGTTAGAGCACACATGTACAGTATTATATTCATAAGCTCCATACAGTGTTGGTCACCCGGGCTCTTCAGACCTGGGGATAAAATGTAGACTTTTCAGAGTAATAGTGATATCAGTCCGGTATAATTCTGCGATAACACCATGTCCATGCTTTCAAACTACTGTGGACACTTGAGCCTTGATCTATTTATTACTTACAACAATACTCTGGAGTATTTTTCCTTTTGTTTTTAAGGTGAGCCGCAGCAGGCAAAAACCGCAGTAGTCAATCCAATCTTGAGATTTTTACTTGTTTTCCCCTTAACGTCTTAGTTATAATGTCAGAATATAAACAGGTGAAATTTCCCTTTATAATGCTTATTTTGTGACATTTTGTCGCTCGATAGCCACAAAGTAACTACAATATTGGGCTGCGGGCCATTGGGAACTGTTGCGTCCGGTGAGGATTCTATTGAGAATGTCAAGAATCGGGCGAATGTGTTCCCTATAAGTACAGATAGATTAGGGCTGGGTGATATGACGATATTAGACCGTCTTACGATCTCCAGAGCTGATGATCTGTCATTTTTGTGGAATCGTTATATCATGGTTCTAAGCACTTCTGCACAGTTGACTCTATTCACCGTCAGTGAAGGAAACCCAAGCCACGCACTTACTGCTACGCAATGTCAGACGCTAATGCGAGCGTTTAGCAGCGAGCCGCTCCTCTACAGTCGCATACACGACCAGGCTCCTCAATCTGGAGCTTTTAAACCCAGCATTCTGTCTCTATTTCAGAGGTATTTATGTCAGTGTCTTTCCCTCGTAACGCCGCTGCTCTGCTCAGCGTGTGTTTATTTATTTACCTGGCGACACATGTGTGAAGAAGCGAGTGTGTCCATCGTCCTTACAGTTCTGTCAGGCGCCGCATCCTTCTCATTTGTTTCTTTAAATCCTGTGTTCACAAATGCAACGTTTATCCATGTCTTTGAAAATAAGACTTGTCCAACTTTGGTGAATTACTTGGTCAAGTAATAACTTATGGTAACTATCTGCTTCGGTTAGCCTTTTACACAATAAAAGTCACAATATGTTATCGCTTTAGTAAGACTCTTATTGTGAAAGGGTCAGACAGCAACAGAGCGCTGTATCACAGCAGCTTGACGTCATAAGAGAGACGTGTCTGTGTAAGTTCTCAGTCGTACAGGAGTTGTCCATCTTCAAAGAAGGTACTTGAGTCATCTTCTGTACTTGGTAGTTGAGGTCTCCAAACGTTTCGCCTCTCATCCAAAAGGCTTCGTCAGTGAACAAGATTACACTCAGCACACATCGTAGATAAAGACCAGTTGGGAGGAGTTGGGGTTGGCCCGGCTCCTCCCCTCTAATCACAGCTACTCTCACCTGTGGGTAAACACCTTTGAGTAGAGCGTCTGTAACGACCTGCTCCCCCCAGTATCGGTCAGTCCTGTCCTATTCATAGATGATCACTGCTAATTACCTGCCTATTGTTCTTTTGTTAGCTGAGGTATCGTCTTCTTGGACTGGCCGTGTCCTGTCGGTTTTCCCCGAAGCAGATTGGAGTAAAAAGCAGAAAGATTAAATCTGAGTCCACCATTTCGGTTCATGGAGGGATTTTCTTTTCTGACAAAAATAGCTTATTTTACTCCTCTTTCAGCTAAAGAAGAACGTTGGTTTGAAAGAGGAGTAAAAGAAGCTATTTTTGTCAGAAAAGAAAATCCCTCCATGAACCGAAATGGTGGACTCAGATTTAATCTTTCTGCTTTTTACTCCAATCTGCTTCGGGGAAAACAGACAGGACACTGCCAGTCCAAGAAGACGATACCTCAGCTAAAAAAGAACAATAGGCAGGTAATTAGCAGTGATCATCTATGAATAGGACAGGACTGACCGATACTGGGGGGAGCAGGTCGTTACAGACGCTCTACTTAAAGGTGTTTACCCACAGGTGAGAGTAGCTGTGATTAGAGGGGAGGAGCCGGGCCAACCCCAACTCCTCCCAACTGGTGTTTATCTACGCTGTGTGCTGAGTGTAATCTTGTTCACTGACGAAGCCTTTTGGATGAGAGGCGAAACGTTTGGAGACCTCAACTACCAAGTACAGAAGATGACTCAAGTACCTTCTTTGAATAAGAGAGACGTGTTTTTAATGTATAGAGTTAGTTTGCTGTAGTTCTAAGTCTAGTCTAAGTTCTAAGTCTATTTTTGCTGTGTTGATTATCACAAAGTGAAATAAATTAGTATATTAATTCAATCTTTTTCTTCTTCAGTGTGTAATTAAGATATTTTAGTTACTATAAAAATCGGGAGTTTATAATTCAAAAATCGTGATATTCTATTTTTGTCATATCGCCCACCCCTAAGATAGATATAAATCTAAATAAAATCGCACCCATTCTTGTCTACCGTATATTGTTGGGAGTTCATGTGGACAGTTTTGTTTATAATCGGAAACAAAACTACGTAAACCTGCCTTCTTCATTAGGTGCCATGCCATTGGTCCAACAGCCCATTAGTCCGATGTCTCATTATTCCGAAAATGTCCCATTGAGCAGAGGTGCCATTAGTCTGACATCTCTAACCCAGTTGTGTTGTGGATTGAGAGCCATATACAACCATTGGCCCTAACCTTAAGGTCAGTGGACTCTTGCCTGAACCTAATTTAATTTTTAACCCCAACTCAATGGGACATTTTCGGAATAATGAGACGCCTGACTAATGGGCTAGCCCCCTTCATTAAAAGAATAGGCCACCGATTTTCCATACTGAGATATGTTCTTACCTTAGACGAGTTGATGCATACCTGTGTGGTCTTTTTGCGTGCGCTCAGTCACGCAAAATGATGTTGTGTTTGGAGCCATAGAGAGAAGGAGAGGCCTCTACTCAGTGAAAATCAGTGGCTTATTCCTTTAAGGCCATATTGTTACTATACTATTTATACATTGAGAAACTGTGCACTGGTTCATGGCTTTGCTTCTGATTTGTCCTGTTTAACCTGTGTCTCACACTGTGCTGCGCTCACTCCAGCCAATCGTTGCTCGCTGCCCTCTGCATGTTTTTTTCGATACCGGTAGTACACAAACTTTTTTTCTGATACCATACCAGTATCGTTTAACGCCCAGCCCTAATCCTAATTTGGCCGCACTGACTGAATGCCTTATAGTCTCGGTCCCATCGGCCCTGGGTCTCTATAGCCTGTCCGTCCATGGGAGTGGATCTCTCCTTCTGTGATTCTCCCCAAGGTTTCTCTTTTCTCCCACTGGGTTTTTCAGTTTTTCCTTACCGTGCTGGAGAGTCTAAGGACAGGGGACACCCGCGCCGCTCGTCGCCACCTACTGCTGACGCTTATTTGGACATTATGTTTGCCTGGATACTTGATTCGCCTGAACTTTACATTGTTTTATTTACTGCTTTATTGCCTTAATGTTCGGTGCAGCCCTATGAGGCAACTCCTGTTGTGATATTGGGCTATACAAAACCATTGATTGATTGATTGATTGATAGTCTGACGGCTGGGCACGGCCTGTGCTTTGGTGTATGATGGTCTGTCTGCATCAGCATGTTTTCAAAGGCTGGTGTTCCCCGTCATGTGAGGAGCATGTGGATCCCACCTGACCAGTGAGAGACAACACAAGAACATCATCCTCTTTCCTCACATGCTGATGCACAAAGACGAAGCCTTTACTGCACAGACAGAGGGAGATGCCACTATTTCTCAATGGGGTTAAGATCTGAACCACTCTTTAACGACGTGAGCCCCATGAATCCTGGCATTATCATCTTGGAATATGCCCGTGCCATCAGGGAAGAAGAAATCCACGGACGGATTAACCAGATGGTTATGGTATTTTTTCTTCACTTTTTCAAACTCCAAACTGTGTAAAACTGAAAGGCTGTTGGATTGAAGAGTGGTCATACCACCTTTGCTCTGCCCAATCCGTCATCATTATTCTCTCATACATAATAGGAAAAGGCATCTGAAAAGCTCTGGTCCGAGGGACGCAACAAGAACAATTTTAAAGGAATAGGCCACCGTTTTTCCATACTGAGATATGTTCTTACCTTAGCTTATACGGGTTGATGCGTACCTGTCTGGTCTTTGTGCTTGACCCAAAAGTCCCGGGCCGATATTTTCTGCCAGTCCGGCCCTGCCTGTAACTGACCAGTGTCCAGAAGTTCAAAGTGTTTAGTGTTCAGAGACATCGCCAATGTGAGGAAAGTGGAAACCAAACCACTAGTGATCAAGACACATGAGTTGAAATGTTTAGACTGGGTCAGGAATGATCTAAAGACAGATCTGGTGAGATCCTTTCCATTGTGTGTGAGGGAAAAGCTGCATCATAACTCTGCGCACCTGATTCAGAGCATGGACCTGCTTTGAGCACACTTCCTTTCATTACAAACATCGGCCCCACCTGGCATGCTTCAATCCAG
The DNA here is from genome assembly GCA_007210695.1 of Neogobius melanostomus. Taxonomy (NCBI): domain Eukaryota; kingdom Metazoa; phylum Chordata; class Actinopteri; order Gobiiformes; family Gobiidae; genus Neogobius; species Neogobius melanostomus. The sequence continues at coordinate 1,003,754 of VHKM01000157.1, forward strand.
CAGCCCTTCAGTTTTACACCGTTTGGAGTTTTTGGAAATGTGAAGAAAACCTAACAATATGGTCAAAAAACTCAGTGACGTAATAATTGTGTTGCTGAACCTAGACCTGACCAACGGCAGCATCCCGAGATCAGAGCAGTGAGTGTGAGTGAGTGTATTTCTTAGAAGAAAAATAATCTTCTTAGTCCCTTGCACCGTACAACATGCATCTCTGGGGAGCTCTTATCACTGTGCAAACTATTCCACTAAAAACACTAAGGCTAAACGTTTATCCAAAGCCCCAAAGTGCAGCTTACTTACTGAAATGTAATGACGATTTAATTAGGGAGTACTTTTTTATCATTTTAATATGACTACTGACCTTCAAATGAATGATAATTGTGATATGGTCAATAAAGATTTGGAATGACGCATCTAAAGGCTCCAGATAAACCCAGGGTCAGCTCTTGGCACGCTGCTCAGCACCTTCACATTCTTGAGCGTGTTTATTCTGCGGCGCTGCACATGCCGGGTAGAACATCTCCGCTTTAGTCGCTCTATGACAGGGCTTAGGGAGATTTGACTTCATCAGCTGTAATCCCGCTCTTAACCTCCCCTCCGCACACTCCCTGATTCTGCACATCAAAGCCCCCGGCATGACAAACGGCCCCGGCTAATTCGGCTCACCGTACGGCAACAGACGCAATTTGTCAAGACGTCTTCTCCATAGTTCGCGTCGATTCTTTTGGCGCTGTGTGATCGGCGCAGGCATGCTCGCGGGTCGTAAAGCACCGCGCCGACACGTGTAACTCAATACACATGCGGCGGCTAATGCAGTCCACTTCTCATGCGGTTATCAGCCTTCAGGGAAAAATATGGCAAACATTTGGGTTCTTTATGTGTCCGTGTGCTGTCTTTAGAACATGGCACAGAGTGAATATCGGGCTGCAGATAAAGACTTGAGTCATTAAATACGCTTTATGATGACATTTATACACTCCATATATCTGATCCTCATCGTGCTTTCCATAGTGTCATTCTGTTTGTGCTTCACCGTCAAAAGTAGGTGCGTAAAATTGTCTGCAACCAAACAAAAGTGTTTTTGCACATCTATTGCACGTAAAATTGTACAGTAAATCAACACCGTCGGAGTTGCGCCCTGCATCTATAGGCTAATGGTTCCAGATTTTAGCAGCATCAAACTATTGGGTTATTTGATTTTTCTGGCCATGTAAACGTAGCCACTGAGAACAGACTGATCCAGAGCGAGAGACCCCAGCTCTGGTCCTGACTCCTCACATTTGGATATCTGTGAACTAACTGACTCATTACTGTGGGTTATGTTTCACAAAAGGGAAAGCCATTAAGTTATCAGATGTCATCCTTTCATGTTTTCGAATGATATTGACTTATGGACTGATGTTGTGGCCTGGCCCCAGTTTGAGCAGTACAACATATATGAGACCGAGTCATAAGCAGATACACTAGTGCCGCCTGAGGGCATACACAGGGAGCGTGTTTGAAGTCTGAAGTCTGTATGTGCTACTGACACGGAGATATAAAAATGCATTTGCAGAAAATGGCTTATTACAATAATAATTTCCCAAATACATCTATGGAAAAGCATCGAGTCAGTGCAATAATTAAGCATGTTATTGTCAAGAATTGTTTTACTTTTTGTGTTGTTTACATGTGTAAGTTTAAGAGACTTGGCCCCAATTGGCCCCAAACCTGAAAACATTGAGTTTTGCAGCGTCTAAATCTGTACTTTCTGTACACAAGCACTTAGGGCCAGTCAGCTATGTGTCTGACAAAGATGTACAGACGGCCAAAACGTGGACATAGTGAGTCCATGTGAAGGTTTAAGATGTGTGAGTGGTACTGTTAGACAGTGCTTAATTAAGCACTGCTGTTAGAGCTAGAAATGATTTGACTCAGTAGTGAACAGTTTATGCAAACAGGAGGAACTGTGTGCTCCAGCAGAGGGACAGTGACAGAGATGGTAATGTGCCTCATTGGCCCAGGCCCTCTGTGCAGTTACGTTTGTCTCCAGTCCCGCCGCGTCTCATTCGAGAACCTTTAGATCAGCTTTGTTCTGCTGCAGTGAAACCTCTCAATGAAATGTGACCCATGAATTCATGTGTAGTTCACCTGGTTCAGCGACGCCCTAGATTCACTGCTCTCACAACACAGGACCTCCTCTTATATAACGTGCTGAGGGCTGTGGGACTGGTTTGGCCTAATGATAACATGACATGTATTTGTGCTTATTTGGATCACACTTGTCTCAGCTCCAAGGAACTGAAGGGCTGTATGTTTTATTACAGTCAGTCTGAACCACACGTAATCATCCTTTGTTCATCAGTCGTCTCAGATTGCACACATTACTAGCCATGTGGCTAGTTACAGGAACTGCCTAGTAGTAACTACTAGGCCTACACTTAAATTAATTAGAACTGTAGACTTGTACAGCACCACGCTATAATATAACGTATGACAGGTAAGACAAAATTTCAAAAAGCTCAAACCTGATCACTCTGGGGAGTAGTGGGAGGATCGTGGGCCTCCCCCTGCCAAGAGAACTCAGAATAACCAAGGGGGGATCTATGGTACCCAGAGCCCACACTCAGTGGGTTGAGAGGGAGATCTAGAGTAGTTGATCCAGGGCTACCTCAGGAGAGGAGAAGTAAATATCTGGCCTGCGGGCATAAGGCCCGCCCCAACCCGAGCCCAACCAATTAACATGAGTTGTCGGCCCAAGCCTGTATGTAAGAATGAATTAAAGGTATTATGGCCTGTCAGAGCCATAATACTGCAGCACAGCAACGCCGCACACGCACCAAGGCAAGGTGCGATAGAGGTGGGACAGCAGCAGCTGCACAGGCAAGAGCCCCTCCTCTTTGCAGTCTCTCTTCTCAGCTCCTCTTCCCTCGTTGCTCAGGGTTATGAAGGGCCTGGTTACTACCAGGATGGGAACAGGTTGGGAGTGCAGCTGTGAAATCACCACTAAACCCTCAATGAATGGGAAATAAAAACACATTGTTAAGTGCTTTGTGTGAAAAGTACCTTAAGAATAAGCTGAGCACGACTGCTAATGCCCAGGGACACAACGGAAGTGTGCACATTAATTAAAGTGGCAAACGTCAGCGTCACTCCTGACACAGCACAGTCCAGCTCAGCTTCTGTACACAGACTTCAATGATTTACAGAAACATTGGTTAGTGATCTTGCAATCTCAAAAGGTGCGTACAGACCAAACGTGCGTCCACGCCCCATCAGCCTCTAGTTGGACGCCAAACATTGCCGCTTCACACTTGCGAGAAACGCCTGTTTGCTGGCGCGTGAAGTTTTGCAAGCGTCATAATTAGGAGGCGTGTCATACAACTCGAGCGAAAAACCGCGATGATCAACTTGTCCTCCATGACGCTTGTGCTCACTATTTGAGCCCAGTCCCTGATTGGTTAACAAGGCGTAAATGAACACACGTGTAGATTGGATTACTTGAGTGCATGACGCAGTGGGAGCGTTATCCCTGCTCGTGTACCGCGCTGTTCTCCCTGGTTTTGACGCGCGTTTTTCCTCATCCGAAACAATTATGACTCAAACTTTGTCTTTTTAATATTTGGATGCAAATCCTTTGCAGTCAGTTACAGCCTGAAGTCCAGAAGGCATCACCAGACGCTGGGTTTCATCTCTGGTGATGCTCTCCCAGGCCTCTACTGTAAATGTCTTGAGTTCCTGCTTTTCCCTTCAGTTTGGTCTTCAGCATGTGAAATGCTGCTTAATTGGATTCATGTGAGGTGAATGACTTGGCCACTGAATAACATTTCACTTCTTTGCCTTAAAAAGCTCTTTGGTGGCTTTGGCAGTAGCTTTGGGTCATTGTCCATCTGCACTGTACCTAGTACTTAGTATGTTGTATGTTGTTTATATGTTTGCTCTGAATATGGAAAACACTTTGGGGCAGTATTCTGTTTTTAAATGTGCTATACAAATAAACCTTGACCTTGACCCTTGACCTTGACTGGGAAGCGTCCAAGTATTTGGCTGAATATGAGCTCATAATATTGCCTGAAACTCTTCAGAATTCATCCTGCTGCAACTGTCAACAGTCACATCATCAATAAATACAAGGGAACCAGTTCCATTGGCCATACAAGCCCATGCCATGATGCTGCACCACCATGTTTCACTGAGCAGGTCAGATGTTTCCTTTCTTTCTCCAGACTTTCTCTTCCCATCACTCTGGTACAAGTTGATCTTTGTCTCATCTGTCCTAGGATGTTTCAGAACTGTAAAGGCTTTTTAGATGTTATTTGGCTCCTTTTTTTGAGGCTCACCAGTGGTTTACACCTTGTGGTTAATGGTCTGTATTATCTCTGGTGAAGTCTTCTCTTGATTGTTGACTTTGACACACATACACCACCTCCTGCAGAGTGTTTTTGATCTGACCTATGGTTTTCTTCACCAGGGAAAGAATTATTCGGTCATTTGTCATCTGTGGTCTTGCAGGTCTTGTGGTGTTCTTTCTTTTTATAATGTTCAAAGTTGTTGATTTAGCCATGCCTAATATGTTTGCTATCTCTCTGATGGATTTGTTTTGTTTTTCAGCCTCATAATGGCTTGCTTCCTACACCATTCATCTGATTTGGATGTACAGTGCCTTGCGAAAGTACTAATACACCTTGAACTTTTGCACATTTTGTCATGTTTACAACCCTAAACATACAGATTTTATTTAGAATTTTTTACTGAAAGTTCACACATACTGTAAGTAACAACTGTGAAGTGAAAGCAAAATGATACATGATTCTGTTATTTTTCAAAAAATAGAAAAGTGAAAAGTGGGGCGTGCATAAGTATTCATACAGCATGACTTTATACTTTGTGGAACCCCCTTTTGCTGCAATAACAGCAGCAAGTCTTCTGGGGTATGACTACAAGGTTTGCACATCTAGAGACTGACATTTTAGCCCATTCCTCTTTACAAAACAACTCAAGCTCTGTCAAATTAGAAGGAGAGCGTTTGTGAACAGCAGTTTTCAGGTCTTTCCACAGATGTTCAATAGGATTTAGGTCAGGACTTTGACTGGGTTATTCTAACACATTAATATGTTTGTTTTTAAACCATTCCATTGTAGATTTAGCTTTGTGTTTAGGGTCATTGTCCTGCTGGAAGGTGAATCTCCGCCCCAGCCTCAATTGTCTTGCTGACTCCAGCAGGTTTTCCTCCAAAATGTCTCTGTATTTGGCTCCATCCATCTTCCCAACTATTCTTACAATCTTCCCAGTCCCCGCTGAGGAAAAGCAGCCCCTCAGCTGGGTGGGGGAGCACCCAGAGCATGATGCTCCCTCCACCATATTGGTGGGGGGAGCAGTGGGGATGGTGGACTCAGGACGATGAGCAGTGTTAGGTTTGGTCCATACATAACGTTTTGCATTTGGGCCAAAAGTTAAATTTTTGTCTCATCTGTCCAAAGCACCTTCTTCCACATGGTAGCTGTGTCCTCCATATGACTTCTAGCAAATTTCAAACGGGATTTCTTATGGCCTCCTTTCAATAATGGCTTTCTTCTTGCCACTCGTCCATGAAGGCCAGATTGTGTAGAGTATGACTTATAGTTGTCCCATGTATAGATTCCCCCAGCTCAGCAGCAGTACATCGCAGCTCCTCCAGAGTTATCTTGGAGCACTTGGTTGCGTTTCTTGCCAGTGCTCTCCTTGTTTGGTCTGTTAGTTTAGGTGGACGGCTGTGTCTTGGTAAGTTCGGAGTGGTGCTACAGTATACTCTTTCCATTTCCGAATGATGGATTGAACAGTGCTCCGTGAGATGTTCAAATCTTGGGAAATCTTTGAATAACTTAACACTGCTTTAAACTTCTCCACAGCTTTATCCCTGACCTCTCTGGTGTGCTCCTTGGCCTTCATGATGTTGTTTAGTGACCAATACACTCTGACCATAGCTCTGAGGCCGTCACAGAACAGCTGGAATTATACTGAGAGTAGATTACACACAGGTGCACAGCAAATTCACAAGTGTTAATTCAACTCTCATATTGTTAATTTTAACACTTTAATGTTGTCATATATGCTCCACACCAGATATGGTTAAAACTACACTTTTGAAGATGTTGAACATTTAACACTAGAAAAGTACACTAGTGTACAGTGGAAACCTAACGACACTAATAGACATGTTTTAACACCTTATGAAGTTGCAGTAGTGTTCAGTGCTCTTTATATTACACTATACAAGTGTATTCTTTTTAACAATTCAAATTAGTTAGTTCATGCCATTCCAACTTATGCTCCCATTAAATTGAAAATAATGGAATAACCACTTTATTTTCAAGTGAAACTGTATTTTTAACAGGCACGCCAAACATCAGTGTGACAATTCAAACAGTATGACAATGTGGTACAAGGTATGTTTGGTCATCTATTGCATTTGAAAATTGCATATCAAAAGGTTTGTAATAATACAATTCTCCCAGAGCGATAACAGAAAAAGAGTCCTCTGTATCCTCAACACAGTATGCATTTAAGTGTTCATCAAAATAAAGAACATGTACTTGACAAGTCATGAGAAATGCCTGACCATCATTCACAATTATGGTGTTAATCTTTTTAAACGTTGGAGTATCCAAAACCATGTCAGTGCAAACAACCATACCAATCTGATATTCAGTTCCATAGTATTTTACCCAGTTTGTGGTTGACGCCTCATCAACATTTAAAAGAGAACTCAAAACTTCACCTCCTTCGATCATGCTAATTTCAAAAGATTTCAAAGGTCCAAATTCAAATCTTTCAAAGTTGAAATTTTCCCAATGATAAGCCAATTGTTTTTGATGTAGTTTGACTAATGATTTTGTGACATTCTTAAAGTTTTTTAGAGACCTTTTAAAAAAGTTATGTTTAACTTCAAATCTCATACACCACACGTGAAGCAGTGGACCTATTTTACGAATGCACTGAGGATAATGTATCATAAAATGATGTTTTGGTATTAATCTTTTGTGTGGAAACAATGACTTGAACAACTGATGGTGTTCATCTATCAAGTATTTCAAATAAAATGTCAAACCATGAGTTAAAACTGGAGAAAAAACAATGTGAATCAATAACAGGAGAAGATTCCAGTAACTGTCATTTTTATCCACCAAATCACCAAAAATGAGTGGGGTATTTCTCACTAGACACCATGCCTGAATGGCATTTATTCCATCCATCCATCCATCCATCCATTTTCTTCCGCTTTATCCGGGGCCGGGTCGCGGAGGCAGCAGTCTCAGCAGAGATGCCCAGACTTCCCGATCCACGCACACCTCCTCCAGCTGTTCTGGGGGACCCCGAGGCGACACCAGGCCAGCTCGGAGACATAGTCCCACCAGCGTGTCCTGGGCCTTCCACGAGGCCTCCTCCCAATAGGACATGCCTGGAACACCTCCCGAGGGAGGCGACCAGGAGGCATCCGGAACAGATGCCCTAGCCACCTCAGCTGGCTCCTTTCGACGTGAAGGAGCAGCGACTCTACCCCGAGCTCCTCCCGGGTAACTGAGCTCCTCACCCGATCTCGGAGGGTGCGCCCAGCCACCCTGCGAAGGAAACTCATTTCGGCCGCTTGTATCCGCGATCTTGTCCTTTCGGTCATTACCCAGATCTCATGACCATAGGTGAGGGTGGGAACGTAGATCGATCGGTAAATCGAGAGCTTTGCCCCCTGACTCAGCTCCCTCTTCACCACAACAGTCCGATACAGCGACCGCATCACTGCTGACGCTGCACCGATCCGTCTATCGATCTCACGCTCCATCCGTCCCTCACTCGTGAACAAGACCCCGAGATACTTGAACTCCTCCACTTGAGGTAAGGACTCCCCACCGACCTGAAGCGGGGAAGCCACCTTTTTCCGGTGGAGAACCATGGCCTCAGATTTGGAGGTGCTGATCCTCATCCCGGCCGCTTCACACTCGGCTGCAAACCGCCCCAGTGCGCGCTGGAGGTCCTGATTTGATGAAGCCAACAGAACAACATCATCTGCAAACAGCAGAGATGAGATCCTGAGGTTCCCAAACCGGACACCCTCCGGCCCCTGGCTGCGCCTAGAAATTCTGTCCATAAAGGTAATGAACAGAACCGGTGACATAGGGCAGCCCTGGCGGAGACCAACACGCACCGGAAACAAGTCTGACTTACTGCCGGCAATGCGAACCAAGCTCCTGCTGCGGTCATACAGGGAACGGACAGCCCTTAGCAGAGGGCCCCGGACCCCATACTCCCGGAGCACCCCCCACAGGGCACCACGAGGGACACGGTCGAACGCTTTCTCCAAATCCACAAAGCACATGTGGACTGGTTGGGCGAACTCCCACGAACCCTCGAACACCCGATGTAGGGTATAGAGCTGGTCCAGTGTGCCACGACCGGGACGAAAACCGCATTGTTCCTCCTGAATCCGAGGTTCGACTATCGGCCGGATCCTCCTCTCCAGCACCCTGGAGTAGACCTTACCCGGGAGGCTGAGAAGTGTGATCCCTCTGTAATTGGAGCACACCCTCCGATCCCCTTCTTAAAGAGAGGGACCACCACCCGGTCTGCCAATCCAGAGGCACTGTCCCCAACCGCCACGCGATGTTGCAGAGACGTGTCAACCAAGACAGCCCTACAACATCCAGAGACTTAAGGTACTCGGGACGAATCTCATCCACCCCCGGGGCCTTGCCACCGAGGAGCTTTCTAACCACCTCAGTGACTTCAGCCTGGGTGATGGACGAACCCCCTCCGAGTCCCCAGCCTCTGCCTCCTCATCGGAAGACGTGACAGTGGGATTGAGGAGATCCTCGAAGTACTCCTTCCACCGCCCGACCACATCCCCAGTCGAGGTCAACAGCTCCCCGCCCGCACTGTAAACAGTGTTGGTGAAGCACTGCTTCCCCTCCTGAGGCGCCGGATGGTTTGCCAGAATCTCTTCGAGGCCGACCGATAGTCCTCCTCCATGGCTTCTCCGAACTCCTCCCAGACCCGAGTTTTTGCCTCTGTGACTGCACGAGCTGCAGCACGCTTGGCCTGCCGGTACCTCTCAGCTGCCTCCGGAGTCCCACAAGCCAACAAGGCCAGGTAGGACTCCTTCTTCAGCTTGACGGCATCCTTTACTTCCGGGCGCCACCACCGGGTTCGGGGATTGCCGCCGCGACAGGCACCAGAGACCTTACGGCCACAACTACGAGCAGCCGCATCGACAATGGAGGAGGAGAACATGGTCCACTCGGACTCCATGTCTCCAACCTCCCTCGGAATCTGGTTGAAGCTCTTCCGGAGGTGGGAGTTGAAGACCCTACTGACAGAGGGATCCACCAAACGTTCCCAACAGACCCTCACAACACGTTTGGGCCTGCCAGGTCTGACCGGCTTCCTCCCACCCTGCCAGCGGATCCAGCTCACCACCAGGTGGTGATCGGTTGACAGCTCAGCCCCTCTCTTCACCCGAGTGTCCGAGACACGCGGCCGGAGATCAGATGACACAACTACAAAGTCGATCATCGACCTCCTGCCCAGGGTGTCCTGGTGCCACGTGCACTTATGGACACCCTTGTGCTCGAACATGGTGTTCGTTATGGACAAACTGTAACTAGCACAGAAGTCCAATAACAGAACACCACTCGGGTTCAGATCGGGGAGGCCGTTCTTCCCCATCACCCCCGTCCAGGTCTCACTGTCGTTACCCACGTGGGCGTTGAAGTCCCCAGTAGAACAATGGAGTCCCCAGTCGGAGCACTATCTAGTACCCCTCCCAGGGACTCCAAGAAGGCCGGGTACTCTGCACCGATGTTGGGCCCGTAGGCCGAGACAACGGTGAGAGACCTGTCCCCAACCCGAAGGCGTAGGGACGCGACCCTCTCGTTCACCGGGATAAACTCCAACACGTGGCGGCTGAGCTGGGGGGCTATAAGCAAACCCACCCCAGCCCGCCGTCTCTCCCCGCGGGCAACTCCAGAAAAATGGAGAGTCCAGCCTCTCTCCAGGAGTTGGGATCCGGAACCCAGGCTATGCGTGGAGGTGAGCCCGACTATATCTAGCCGGTATCTCTCGACCTCCCGCACAAGCTCAGGCTCCTTCCCCCCAGCGAAGTGACGTTCCATGTCCCGAACACCAGAAGCTGCGTACGCGGACCAGGTCGTCTAGGCACCCGCCTTTGACTGCCACCTAGTCCTCTCTGCACCCGACCCCTACGGATCCCTCTGCGGGTGGTGGGTCCACAGGAGGGCGGGCCCACGTCGTCCCTTCGGGCTGTGCCCGGCCGGGCCCCGTGGGCAGAGGCCCGACCACCAGACGCTCGCATTCGAGCCCCAACCCCAGGCCTGGCTCCAGGGTGGGGCCCCGGCTGCGCCATACCGGGCGACGTCACGGTCCTTGATATTATACTGTCCATATGATCCAAGATCATTAATTCCTTCATCCATTTTTAGACTGCTTGGCCTATTTTTCCTCTCATTGTATCCATAATTGAAACTTTGAATTCTGTGAGACAATACTTCCAATGTTAAGATTTTTTTGCTGATTAAATACTGAAATAAGAGTTTTAATTCGTACTGCACAACACCTTCAAGGAGATCGTGCATAATATCCACTGCATAGTTTTCACTGGTATGGAAATAAAATCAAGGCACTCCTCCCAGATCATAATTCTCCATTTACATTTTGCCTATTGTGCTGATGAATCTTAAAATCTTTAAAACATATTGCTGGTTTCTTCCACACGTATCACCTCCAAACAAGCCTTTGTCCCTTCATGGCACAATAAAGGCTTTTTAAATGTAAATAGAGAATTATGATGTGGGAGGAGTGCCTTGTTTTGTTTTTCTTTTGAGTCTTAGTTCCCTAAACACCAAAGAGCACCTTCGCCCCAATAACTAATTCTATCATTGACTTCCTGAGCACTTTTAGTTCTCCCCCCGCCCCCAAAAAATATGGCACAATATTTTTAACTAGAGATAATTATTCAGTTTGTGGATCTGCCTCCAGCAGGGGATGCTGAAGCTGATGTATGATTAATTAAAACGACACAAAAGCACAGTACAAAGAATGTTTTAGTTAAGTTAGTTACCAAGTCCATCCTCCAAGAGCTCTCCAAAGCAGCCGCTACCGTTGAGGTTTTTACTTTCAGCGAGGATCCTTGGTCTACTGGACACTTCTTTGCCAAACATAATCTCAAAGTCTTGGTCAATCTAAGAAAAAGAAATAAAAATAATAAGGACAGTGATGTGGGCATTTTAAAATACAATACAACTTTTACACTTACTAAACCTGGTGTGTCAAGAAATCTTGGAAAGACCTCCAAAATGGACAAGGAGCCTTGTTGGTCATGTACCAGAGATTGGCGATGTTGAAAAGTAGCCCTCATCTTTTCCTTTATGATGGTTGGATTGGTTGAATGCGTCATCATCGCTATGGCTTCTTGGCAGTCATCTCCGAATAGCTGGTCTTCAGGTTGAAGCTGCCTCTTTCTCTTTGGACTAACTTCCTGGTCAAAGTTTGAAGTCGGCCTCTTTGATGGAACAGAGTTTCGCTGGCATGTTTTTAAACACCAGGACAGGTAACCAGACCCACCCAGAGGATCATAAAAATGCTCCTTAAAAAGGGAATCAAATTAGATTTAGCAAGAAAAGCAGTACAGTACAAAGTACTTACAAATCCATTCTCCGAGTAGGGATCTCTCAGGCAAGGGAACAGGTTGATTATGCCAAGTGCATATTTCACCCGCACAGACACATTGAAGCATAAATAGCTGAATGATGATTTACAAGTACAGTTGAATAGTCTTACCCATGATCTTCTATCATTTTTGCTACAAGGAGATTCACAATGTTTCTTCTGGTTTTGTCACTTATTATCTTTGTGTCCATGTATTGGTCGATTATACTTTGGCCCCCAACTTTTGACTGGAGTGCATCTCTCACCATCTAAAAAAATTGATATGTCATTGAAATGACATTAAGCCATTAATTGTTGTAAAAGGGATACCTTTTTAGCTGACTCCCTTTCATAGTCTGTTATTTTGCCTCCATTGCTCCTGATGATAACTGTTGACTCTGAATCAGATGATATAGCGATGGACGACAGTCCAGATGATCCAGATACATCGGAAGTGTCCGATTCCGGCGAGTCCAGTGGATTTGACAAATCCAGTTCAACTGAAAAACAAACATTGTTATGCTACTTCTGACAAAATGCACTAAACTAGGCCCAGGCTCACCTGTGGATCTTTCAGATGACACATTTACAACGAAGTTTCCCCTTTCCAAAGCTCCTCAAACACATCAGCCTCTACTTCTGTCCCAGTTTCATCTGTCATGTGCAGTTGAGTGCCAAGCGGAAGTCCCAGTTTCAAGATTACTGAAATCATAAACATTGATTTTGGTTAACATTAAATGGTTTACAAGATGGAAGGCCAGCACACACACTACTGGGTTAGAAAATATTTAAAAACACCAAAACAAGCAAAAACGGCCCGGATCAATCACTATGAGCAGTTTGAAAATATTTGTTTGGGGAGGATTGGCGGTCTGAAATGAATAAAGTAATTGCAAGACATTAATGTTCTGTGTCGTCTAGCTTTCTGCTACTGTAAATTAGCAGGAAACGGAAGCCAGAGCGTCCTAATACGCACTGGCTTCAAGTGGAGGAAATCAGTGTTACAAGTCCCCTTCTAAAAGAAAGCCCCACAAAACTAATGTATTTCAAAAGAATCTCAATGTGTTAAATGATTTGAGATGATAAAAGATGTTTTTACATATTTAACACTTTGTGTGATAATGTGAATACCAACCTTTTGATTGAAATGTGTTGAAGTCTTCAAGGCCATCTCCTGTTGAAGACATAGGAACGTACTTCTGAATTTCTCCATACTTGACAACCACCAACATTTTGCACCTGTACAAACATAAGGCGGTGTTATTTGGACAATCATGATTGCAATACACTACATTTGAAATTAGCAGCTTGTTTGCAGTCTGCTCTGCACTAAGGAGCGCACTTTAATAACTTACTACACCTTTACACCAGTCAAAAATACAGACAAAGCTTTTTTGTTTTAAATCTCAGATCTTGATTAGTAGTTACGTTTGAAACTGAATTAGCAAAATATGCCAATATGCCAACAAGAAGCCTCATTAGTAACGAGTGCAGAAAAGCTAACATGCACAAGCAAACACGTATAAAAGCAAAATTGCAACAGTATCAACATGTGCCAGAGGCTAGTTAGCTACGATATTAGCAACAAGAGCCCTGAGACGAGCTATTTACAGCATTAACAACATGTGCGCAGAGGCTAACCAACTACGATATTAGCAACAAGAGCCTGAGACAAGCTACTTACAGCATTGACAACATGTGCGCAGAGGCTAACCAACTACGATATTAGCAACAAGTGCCCTGAGACAAGCTACTTACAGCATTGACAACATGTGCGCAGAGGCTAACCAACTACGATATTAGCAACAAGTGCCCTGAGACGAGCTACTTACAGCATTGACAACATGTGCGCAGAGGCTAACCAACTACGATATTAGCAACAAGAGCCCTGAGACAAGCTACTTACAGCATTGACAACATGTGCGCAGAGGCTAACCAACTACGATATTAGCAACAAGTGCCCTGAGACGAGCTACTTACAGCATTGACAACATGTGCGCAGAGGCTAACCAACTACGATATTAGCAACAAGAGCCCTGAGACAAGCTACTTACAGCATTGACAACATGTGCGCAGAGGCTAACCAACTACGATATTAGCAACAAGTGCCCTGAGACGAGCTACTTACAGCATTGACAACATGTGCGCAGAGGCTAACCAACTACGATATTAGCAACAAGAGCCCTGAGACAAGCTACTTACAGCATTGACAACATGTGCGCAGAGGCTAACCAACTACGATATTAGCAACAAGTGCCCTGAGACAAGCTACTTACAGCATTGACAACATGTGCGCCAGTTAGCTACAGTGTTAGCAACATGTGCGCCGAGGCTAGTTAGTTACTGTATTAATAATAAAACCCCGAGACGAACTGCTTACAGCATTTACATGTGCACCGATGCTAGTTAGCTGCAGTATTAGCAACAGGAGCTCCGAGGCGAGCAAGCTACAATGTTAGCAACATAGGTGCCGAGGCTAGCTAGCTACACTGCGCTACATGCAGCATTAATGTGAGTCATAGCATAAGCCACAAAATTAATGTTATCCATGTGCAAACTAATATTAAAAGTATAAAAAACAACAAGGGGCTCCAACATCAGACGCTAACACAGAACCTCAACGTTAACCAACGCTAGACAGACTGCTAACACCCTCACCTCACCCAAAAACAGGATATATTTTCCAACTAATTCCAGTTTCCAGTTGCAATACTCGTTACTTATTCATTCGGTCTACACAACAACATTACTAACCGGGGAACAACCCAGAAAATGCTAAGCTTCATGAAGGCACATTGTTACGGTCAAGTACAAGTAAAAGCTTAATTCATCCACACACATGCCGCTTTGAAAAAATACATTATAAACATGTACTAACAGATAACGCGATATATTAAGATATAAAGATACTGTTACGGAAATTGATCAAAAGTTACACAGTTCTTACTTGCATCGACAGAGCTCCCAACGCTGCGACTCCGCATGGAAAATGGCTGCTCTGGTAGTGTCGGCTGCATACGTCACAGACGCGTGCAGTGTAAAGTGTTGCAGTGTTGATCAATGCTTTCACTATGTAGTGTTTTTATTTTATCACTGTGGAACAACTACTGTGTAATCAACTCTAGAACAATGCAATAGTTAAAATAACAATAACAGATGTAAAAACATATCCAGATTTCCCTCACTCTACTCGCAACAGCATCATCACTGTAAATTCAACACTACTGAATTTGCTGTGTGGCCTCTATTTAATGGTTAGGGCAAGGTGTGAACATTCTGCAGTCATTAGGAATGTTATAAAGGCAATTTAATGCACTCCGATAATGCTGTATGCACGCCCCACTTTTCACTTTTCTATTTTTTGTAAAATAACAGAATCATGTGTCATTTTGCTTTCACTTCACAGTTGTTTGTTACTTGTGTGTAAACTTTAAGTAAAACATTCAAAATAAAATCTTTACGTTTAGGGTTGTAAACATGACAAAATGTGCAAAAGTTCTACGTGTATTAGTACTTTCGCAAGGCACTGTAAATACTCTCAAATGAAAGCTGAAAGCCTGCAGTTTATGTACATCTACAGCCAAAAACATAAGAATTGAGTCGATGTCCCAATATTTATGGACCTGACTGTAAAATAACATGTTGAATAACCCCCATTTAAGATTGGACGCATCCCAACGTCCTTCTGAGCGGACGAGAGCACAACACCACAAAAGCAGGAATATCTGATAAGATTATCTTTAGACCCATTTCAATATTCAGAGCGTCCTTTGGGGCGACAGTTGAGCGGGTCGTCTTGTGATCGGAGGATCGGTGGTTCCAATCCCACAGGTGCACTCTGTCGTTGTGTCCTTGGGCAAGAATGTGAATGGGTGACTGGCTCCTTGATTAAAGCGCTTTGAGTGCCTAAAGCTGGTAGAAAGGCGCTATATAAATGTGACCATTTAAGATTGTCGGAAGCGGAGAAATGGGGCTAAAATCAGCCAAATTATCCTGCTGTGTGAACCAGGCTTAAGACAGAGACAAAAACAGCAATTAGTGCAAATTTATAAAAACTGGATAATAGAATAATTAAGTGAAGACAAAATTTGTTATAGAGATGTGTTGAATTTCCACAGGCTTTCATTAGAAGAGAAAATAAGAGAAAGGGGTGGAAGTGAGAACGGCCTGTCGAGAGAAAACAAGGGATCAAAAATAAGCACTGGCCCAAGCCCAACCTCCATAAGTCATGTTCGTTTCCCTATAGCCTGACCTCCGACCCCCTCTGTGAGTTCAGCTGTAGTTTCCTCTGCATCTTCCAAACAGACCCAGGGAGCGTGTCCTCCACCCAGCAGCTCCTAAACACGGCCTGGGGAGTGTATACAGAGCTGGGTGTTCACCAAACAACAGCTCATACCCACTGACACTCATGCTAGCGCGCGTAGCCCCACGATGCGCTGTTTAGGGCGTCAGCTCTCCTCTCCTGTTTGTTTACCACTGTGTTGTTAGCAGTACATGCTAGTTTACACACGCTCACAGTAAATAGCATTAGGTGCAAACACGTGCGCGTCCTACACGGCCACTGTGAGTAAACTCTGGCAGCGTCGGAGCGCTCCAGTGTTTGTGCAGATGTGGCTGTGGCAGTAATGGGCCTTCAGCAGACGATTGGGAACATCTGTGTGATCGGGGGAACTGGTGGGGTTAGAGCAGAAACAAGGCTAATCACGCTCACAAAGCAGAGCGCTGCCAGATCTGTAACAATAACAGAGAGGCTGGCAGTCAGGACATCAGCGCATGTTCACGGACTGACAATTTGATTCATACAGTGGGGTGCAAAGGTTTAGGCACCCCGGATCATCGTCATTTATATTTTCAAAATAACAATGTAAAATTAATGCAGAATGAAGGCCTCGTATACCCCCAATATGAAAAGTACCACAGCTTTAAACACTTTTCTAGGAGCCGAGTCTTTCCGTTCTAGTTTGAGTTATCGTTGCCCTTTCTTCCTTACAAAAGATTTCTAGGTTGTCTGTCACACACTGCTTTTGGAGGTTTCTCCTCAGATCTTCAGTGATGTTCAGGTCAGGAGACTGAAGGCCAAGGCAAAACCTTCAGACTGAAGCTCTTGATGTAATCCATCATGGTTTTTCAGCTGTGTTTTCAATCATTACCTATTTGTAGAAGCCATTTGCTTTTAAACTTCAGATGTTTCAGATGTCGGTACGTTTTCCTTCAGAATTTGTTGGAAATGAATTTAATCCATTCTCTGTTCTACCCATTAAATGTTCCTTGTGCTACTAACTGTGATACAAACCCAAAGGATGATGGATCCACCGTCAGGTTTAACAGTTGGGCAGACGTTCTCTTCATGAAGCTCAGTTCTCCTTCTCCAAACTGACCTTTGCTCATTCAGGCCACAATGTTCTATATTTTAGCGTAACATTTAGACATGCCTCATGCATATTTTATTCTGTTGAAAAACAGGTTAAAATAGAACATTGTGGCTGTATATCTGCTATATGTGAGATAAAGAGTGTCGGTAACAAAGGTGGCCGATGGAAGACTTTTTTGGTAAATGTTTCATAAACATGACCCCTCTTTACCAGCGGCAGAGCAAGGGTACCAAGGGGCCCCAAGCAGGAATGTCGGTAGGGGGCCCTCTGGCGGCTGCTCTGTGTACTGTGCACTGGGAGAGAGGACATCATGGAGCAGGAGCTGTTCACCTGACAACTCCCATAATGCAGTTCTCTGCATAAGTTTTTGTGCAGAGATGGAGCAGACCTCACTGTGTGTTAATGACCTCACTGTGTGTTAGTGACCTCACTGTGTGTTAGTGAACTCACTGTGCATTAATGACCTCACTGTGTGTTAGTGACCTCACTGTGTGTTAGTGACCTCACTGTGTGTTAGTGAACTCACTGTGCATTAATGACCTCACTGTGTGTTAGTGACCTCACTGTGTGTTAGTGACCTCACTGTGTGTTATGACCTCACTGTGATTATGACCTCACTGTGTGTTAGTGACCTCACTGTGCATTAATGACCTCACTGTGTGTTATGACCTCACTGTGTGTTAGTGACCTCACTGTGCATTAATGACCTCACTGTGTGTTAGTGACCTCACTGTGCTTAGTATAGTGACCTCACTGTGTGTTAGTGACCTCTATGACCTCACTGTGTGTTAGTGACCTCACTGTGCATTAATGACCTCACTGTGTGTTAGTGACCTCACTGTGTGTTAGTGACCTCACTGTGCATTAATGACCTCACTGTGTGTTAGTGACCTCACTGTGTGTTAGTGACCTCACTGTGCATTAATGACCTCACTGTGTGTTAGTGACCTCACTGTGTGTTAGTGACCTCACTGTGTGTTAGTGACCTCACTGTGCATTAATGACCTCACTGTGTGTTAGTGACCTCACTGTGTGTTAGTGACCTCACTGTGCATTAATGACCTCACTGTGTGTTAGTGACCTCACTGTGTGTTAGTGACCTCACTGTGCATTAATGACCTCACTGTGTGTTATGACCTCACTGTGTGTTAGTGACCTCACTGTGTGTTAGTGACCTCACTGTGCATTAATGACCTCACTGTGTGTTAGTGACCTCACTGTGCATTAATGACCTCACTGTGTGTTAGTGACCTCACTGTGTGTTAGTGACCTCACTGTGTGTTAGTGACCTCACTGTGCTTAATGACCTCACTGTGTGTTAGTGACCTCACTGTGTTAATGACCTCACTGTGTGTTAGTGACCTCACTGTGTGTTAGTGACCTCACTGTGCATTAATGACCTCACTGTGTGTTAGTGACCTCACTGTGTGTTAGTGACCTCACTGTGCATTAATGACCTCACTGTGTGTTAGTGACCTCACTGTGTGTTAATGACCTCACTGTGTTTATGACCTCACTGTGTGTTAGTGACCTCACTGTGTTAATGACCTCACTGTGTGTTAGTGACCTCACTGTGTTAATGACCTCACTGTGTGTTAGTGACCTCACTGTGTGTTATGACCTCACTGTGTTAGCTCATGTGTTGACCTCACTGTGTGTTAGTGACCTCACTGTGTGTTATGACCTCACTGTGTGTTATGACCTCACTGTGTGTTATGACCTCACTGTGTGTTATGACCTCACTGTGTGTTAGTGACCTCACTGTGTGTTTGACCTCACTGTGTGTTATGACCTCACTGTGTGTTAGTGACCTCACTGTGTGTTATGACCTCACTGTGTTTATGTCTGTGTGTTATGACCTCACTGTGTGTTAGTGACCTCACTGTGTGTTAATGACCTCACTGTGTGTTAGTGACCTCACTGTGTGTTAATGACCTCACTGTGTGTTAGTGACCTCACTGTGTTAATGACCTCACTGTGTGTTAATGACCTCACCTCACTGTGTGTTAGTGACCTCACTGTGTGTTAATGACCGCACGGTAGCACAGTGGTTAGCGCTCGTGCTTCACAGCTAGAAGGTCCAGGGTTCGATTCCCACCAGGGACCAGGCCTTTCTGTGTGGAGTTTGCATGTTCTCCCCGTGTCTGCGTAGGTTTCCTCCGGGTACTCCGGTTTCCCCTACCACTAAAAACATGTACAATAGGTCAGGATGTATGAGAGTGTGTTTGAGAGTGCGCATGGGGGACGACGGATGGAAATTAGCCCAAGGCTACAATCCGGTGTGGCTTGTTCATTAACTTGCACTGTCCCTACCAAATAAACCAATACATAAACTGTGCATTAATGACCTCACTGTGTGTTAACGACTCACTGTGCATTAATGACCTCACTGTGTGTTAATGACCTCACTGTGTGTTAGTGACCTCACTGTGCATTAATGACCTCACTGTGTGTTAATGACCTCACTGTGTGTTAATGACCTCACTGTGTGTTAGTGACCTCACTGTGTGTTAGTGACATCACTGTGTGTTAGTGACCTCACTGTGCGTTAGCGACCTCACTGTGTGTTAATGACCTCACTGTGTGTTAATGACTCCACTGTGTGTTCATGACCTCACTGTGTGTTATGACCTCACTGTGTGTTAGTGACCTCACTGTGTGTTAATGACTCTCACTGTGTGTTAGTGACCTCACTGTGTGTTAGTGACCTCACTGTGTGTTATGACCTCACTGTTGTTATGACTCACTGTGTGTTAATGACCTCACCTCACTGTGTGTTAGTGACCTCACTGTGTGTTAGTGACCTCACTGTGTGTTAATGACCTCACCTCACTGTGTGTTAGTGACCTCACTGTGTGTTAATGACCTCACTGTGTGTTAATGACCTCACTGTGTGTTAGTGACCTCACTGTGTGTTAATGACCTCACTGTGGTTAGTGACCTCACTGTGTGTTAATGACTCACTGTGTGTTAATGACTCCACTGTGTGTTAGTGACCTCACTGTGTGTTAGTGACCTCACTGTGTGTTAATGACTCACTGTGTGTTAGTGACCTCACTGTGTGTTATGACCTCACTGTGTGTTAGTGACCTCACTGTGTGTTATGACCTCACTGTGTGTTAGTGACCTCACTGTGTGTTAATGACCTCACTGTGTGTTAGTGACCTCACTGTGTGTTAGTGACCTCACTGTGTGTTAATGACCTCACTGTGTCACCTCACTGTGTGTTAGTGACCTCACTGTGTGTTAATGACCTCACTGTGTGTTAATGACCTCACCTCACTGTGTGTTAGTGACCTCACTGTGTGTTAATGACCTCACTGTGTGTTAGTGACCTCACTGTGTGTTCATGACCTCACTGTGTGTTAGTGACCTCACTGTGTGTTAATGACTCCACTGTGTGTTCATGACCTCACTGTGTGTTAGTGACCTCACTGTGTGTTAGTGACCTCACTGTGTGTTAGTGACCTCACTGTGTGTTAATACAGAATCTTTCTGTGAGGATGAACCAAAGGACAGGTTTTGGTGAATATTTGACCATATTTCTGTGATGAAGCTGTAGCTAAAGGTAAATCTGAAAGGACTTTTTATCATGGTCTGTTTTCATACCGTTACTGTGGTTCATGTTTGAGTCAGTAAAGTCAGTGGCTGCAGTATTTTTCGTAGTCCAATACTACGGGTGATGTAGCTTTATGAAACCGCTGTTGAGATAAAATAACGCTAAAGGGAAATGTGATGGATCATTTGGATTTTTCTTTCCTTTTTTTTCTCCTTAAATGTATTTATTTTGACACTATGTTGTTGCATACGCAATACAGTAGGTGGCGGCATGCGCTGTTGTTTGGCCTGCAGTCCGCCAATAACCTTAAAGTAGAAGAAGTAAAAAACAGCTTTTGGTGATGTCACTTCCTCTGTGTTTTCCGCCCTTGGTAAGGACGGTCAGATTGGGCAAATGCTGCTGAAGGGTGTAGCTGCAACACCATAGTGATGGGGAAACCTGTGAATATCAAGCATTTGCAACGGGCTAATGAATGAAGGGCTAGTTCATGGGGGCCCCAGACAGCTGCCTGCCTTGCCTTATGGCAAGCTATGCCTCTGCTCTGTACTGGTAACAAATGTGATGTTGATTTACAGGTGAAACTCAGAAAATTCAAATACCGTTAAAAAGTGCATGTATTTCTGTAATTCAACTTAAAATGTGAAACTAATATATGATATAGACTCATTACATGCAAAGTGACATATGTCGAGCCTTTGTTTGTTATAATTTTGATGATTATGTCCATTGTCAAAATATGGACTGTAAGCCAAATTAAAAATGTCTGAGATGAATTTGGGTGTTTTAAAAGCTGAGACATAATAATCAAAATTATAATAAAAAAAGGCCACACATATCTCACTTTGCATGTAATGAGTCTATATATTAGTTTCACAGTTTAAGCTAAAGTACAGAAACCAAAGCCCTTCTTTTTTTTTCTTTCTTTTTTTTACAGTATTCTAGTTTCACCTGTATTCAAATGTCCCAATACATTTTATGTGTGATAAATTTCTTGACCTGATTCTCCAATCACAGGATAAAACATTCCTTCCACACCTGTCCTCAACCAAGTCCAAACTAGTGCTAAGGCAGGCCTGCCTTAGTTACAGCCCAGGGCCTGGCTTTGAGTGCTTCTGAGATGTAGCATGTCTACAACCAGAGCGCTGAATGTAGCGGTGAACTGTCCTCACTCTCCCATCTCCACACTTTTTAACTGGTTGCCTACTTTTACTTACCATTCGTAGATTTGTGCTTACCTAAAATCCACAGCATACATACATCTGACTTCCCAGGTGAACCACAGTGGACTTTGTTTCAAATCAACAATGTCTAAAGTCATTTAGGTGTACTTTGGATTTTTGTTTGTTAGATTTAAAGATATGATAAGATGGAACATTAATTAACAAAACTCGAAAGAAAAAAAAAAGTATAAAAATAAAAAATTAGAACATAAGCGAACATAAGCATGAAATATATCACCATATCAAAATATCAACATTAGCAGTGCAAAGTGTTCCAGTTGTAACACGTAAAGGCTAGGCGGTTGGCTGCGGATGCTAAGCCGCACAGAAGATGGTTCGTCACGGAGCCTGGGTTGTGAACGAATACACCGGGGTCATAGGTTACAGTTTTAGAGTGTATTCAGTACTTGACAAACATAAACACAAGTGCCTTCAATGACACGTACAAAACAAAACCCCGACACAATGTGTCAATTCAGTCAAGTCAAGTAAATTCAAAGGACTAAAGAAAGACCCCAATGACTTTAAATGAGTGGATTCCTATTTAACATTTTTACACCTCATCCTTTTCCAAGCAGAATACATGGAAAACCAGTTCTTGCACAGCACTTGGTCTTTCAAAGATTATCGAGGTTGTTGTCAATATTAAGTGAGTAGTAGTATAAGTATTAAGTATACTGTTTACTTCATGAATTGACTGCTTTCATTCCTACTCGAGTGTTACAGTTATTTGAGTGATTTCCTGTCTTTCTTCACAGTTTGAAGCATGGGTCGGCTCATGTGTCACTGACCCATGGAGAGGGCACCAGTGGGATTAGAGTGTTGTGGAAACACATGAGATAATGAGAGCGTCCCATCAGAGGGTCCAGGGACAGACCAGTGAGCAGGACACTGGGGACACATGTCTGAGGGACACTGGACCATCGCCTCTGGGTCTCTTAGAGAAAGACATTCTCTGTATTCTCTGTATATATATTATATATATATATATATATATATATACATATATATACTATAAATGGGATTTGTTGTGGACTCAGTGACACAGACGGAAACATGAACTGCTAAAGTGCTGCATGTTTGTAAAGCTGTAAACTACAGGTTTTGTTTGCTTTTTTGGATGTTTTGGCCTGTAGGCTTTGCTTTAATTGACTTGACTTGACTTGACCCAAAGTACGTGACGTCACGGCCCCCTTATCGATCCGAAAATCTCTCGGGCCCCCCAATATATTTACTCATATAATATTTACTCTTTTCTAATGAATTCGTTATTATTTTACAGGCAGAATTACATCAAAAGCAACATTTAGCCATGACTGCAGGCTTAATATTGGTTTAAAGTAGTATAATGTAGCAATACATTTTTTCAATGTACTTGTTTTGTAAACAAGCTTTGGGGCCTGCAATGCAGTGCATCTCGAGAGGCCGACTGAAGTTTCACTCCTATGTGTTAGGACTGGATGTCAGTTCCACAGTCTTCAGTCTATCTGCCTGTCCGTCCATGGGAGTGGATCTCTCCGTTTGCGTCCCAAAGGTCTCTCTTTTCTCCCCCTGGGTTTTGAAGTTTTCCTTGCTTGTAAAAGGGTCTAATGCCGATCTGCTGTGACTACTTACAGTATATAGACACTACACCTGTTTGGACATTACACTGGTTACTGTTTCACTGTCTTAAAGGTCCTATATCATGCACAATTGACTTTTTGGAACTGTTAACCATGTTGTTGTTATGCTATTTCCTTATCAAAAACACCCCCAGAGTGTTTTTTTGGCTTCATTCACACAGTTCTAAGCAATCCTCCTGAATCCTGCTCTCTGAGGAGCTGCTCAGCCCTCTCCTGGAAAACCACTGAGTTGTGACACTCTGACATATTTTACGTCAGAGTGTCAAACAGGGAGGCCAGACGTCTGTAATGTAATGCCTTACGGCCTGATTTTAATTTTAGAAAAAAGCGTTTTCATTATTTCTGAATAAAATAAGAATAAAATAAAAATAATTTTAAAAAGTGCCTGACACATCCGGGCTGCGGAGTAAACAAACACACCCCTGAGCGTCTGAACAGATGTCATGTTTGCACCAAAAGTTGTGAAGAAGGAGCTCTTTCTAACCTACTCTGGACACCGCCTGTTTTTTTTTTCTTACCTAACGATAATGTCATGGAGATAATGCGCAACAAGAGGAGAGGACTTTATTCAACCTTCCTAAAGAAGAGGCCACTCGCCAGAAGTTGGAATTTCTCTCCGGGATTCAGCGACTGTCAGCCAAAATAGTGTTTCTCTGTGACTGTCTCTGATGCTTGGTGAACCTTGGCCAGAATCATAGTGGATTAACTTTTATAACCAACGCGATCCCATAATGTAAACACTCGATGGGGAGGCCAGAGGAAGAGCGGTGAGTCAATCAAAACGCGTGTTAGCATGTGTGTTAGCCTTTTTTTTTTTACTGCTAAAGTTGCATGGGCTGCATCTACTCGGAGAGAGGGGGCGGAGTTAACTGAATCGAAGCATCTTGTCTTCCGGGTTTGAAAAATATCTCCAGAAAATTCTGATATTTCTCACAAAAATGAGTACTCCATAGTGATAGAGGTACAATATATCATATAAATGCCTATAGTTTACTTTGGAATGGCTAAAATAGCATGATACAGCTCCTTCAATGTTTGGTACAGCCCTGTGAGGCAACTCTTGTGATATTGAGCTATACAAAACTGATTTGATGATGTGAGTGTTTTTGATCGTGTTGTTTCCGCCCTCCAGCCTTGTGAACGTCTGCGTTCTGTTGACTCCATTGCTGGCGCTTGGGTGCTCTGTGCTCGACCGTAAATATCAATTCCTGTCCTGATTAGAGTGTCTCCTGTAGTGTTGCTGTAGGTCCCTGCCTGGGAGCGCGTCATGGCACAATGCTCTACAGCGTCACAGTAGACTGGCCTAACTGTTCCCTGACAGTCCAGTGGATGAGTCTCTAAGTAAGTCAGTGCTTGCTTTATTTTCATTGTACAATTTAGTTCAGATGCTGTGTTAGTCCTGAGCCTGAGGTTCTCAGAGAGTGGTGTCCTGCACAGGTCAGCTCCTCCACCTCCTTCTTCCCCTTCCTCCTGTGCAGCTCCCTCCGCTCCACAAAAGTCTTTCACCATATTCTGGGAAGAGCGTAGCAGACAAATATTATCTTATTCTTCAGTGAACGACGATTAGCCCGAACAATAGTAGGGACAGAAGATTTGTGTGGCTTAGCTGTGAGTCTTGTCCGGATACAACCTCATTTGTCCCTTTTTTGCTTCCTGTAGTTCCACTTGTGACCCCTCCACTGTGCACCTTCCCCTGAAGTGGCACAAAAAGGAGTAGCTTCCTACTGTGTGTATGCGTATAACTATCCATTCATCTTTAATGGTGACATGACTCAGCCAACTGGGCTGTGTTCTCTTAGCCGACCTGTGCCTGTCTCGTCAACATGGAGAATGTTGTTTTTATATTGGCAACCTTGATCTTAAATGTTTGAAACGGTGAACTGACTTTTCCATGGACCCAACACACAAACAACTTACTTTTTGTATTCAGTTATGAACTCCTTTGGTTGAAACAAATTAACCATTAATATTTTTGCCTATTGGTATATTCCGGGGCTAATGTTCTCTGGAGTAATGTGTTTGCTGGATATGTGGTTACATATCCCCCCCCCTCTTTAGTAATAACAGGGTCAATCCTTTGCCAGGTCAGATTTCCGTAACTGCTCTATGTTAAAGGCACTCATCATATGTTCATATTTCTCTTTTGAATGCCGCTTGTCGGAGCCCTCCGTCCTGGTGACTTGATGAATGTAAACACAACTCGTTCCCATGTGATAAGACTTTCTGCACGAGTGAAATCAGGCCGCTATAATTACATAGTCTACTATTGTGTCAACACATGTGCCAACAACAACAGCCTCAAAGTCAGAAATACAGTAACTTTACCAACAATGATGGACGTGAAGTGTTGGGGGGGCAGGGCCAACTGTAAAATGTCATTAGTCTGCATAGTGCCTGGGCAGGCCGATGTGTGAACAGAGCCATTATCATTATCATTATCATTATCCTGAATGTTATAGCAGGATTTGATGAGAAGACTTGTGTGTCATGATTGCTGGTACTGGCATTTGGTTTCCACTTAACATCAGAAGGAAAATGGCTCTATTTGCAATAGCTAACCTGCATTCGTTTAGCCTGGCATAAAGCCAGACAGACTTTATTTATGTATTTATAAATACATATAAAGACAGTCTGGAATTGCGGTAATACGACACGATTTCCAAGTCGAGACTCGTTTGAACAGAGTGAACCAATCAAACACAAAGCGACCTACACTTTGTGTTTACGTCGTCCGCCATGATTGTTTGTAGTCCACACGTGCAGTGGAGTAAATGTTCTGGTGAAAGCCCTCAGAGCAGCTTCTTCAGTGACTTTAAGGACAAGTCCAGCTCATTTAAAACTGAAGAAATGGCACTGGTAAAAGATCGTTGTGTCGTGGCCGTCATCTTCACTGTTTTGGTTACGGCCCGGAGGAGCACTAGTGTTTAATGGGAAATCCTGGCGTGGAAGATGATGCACTGTTAACTCCCGCCTCCCGTGCTATGATTGGCTCGTCTTGGTTTTGCCGGAGTCAGCGAGATTCAAATTACACAATTCCAGACTGAATCCTCATGTATCTCTGAACATGGAGGATCATTCTGGCTCGTCCCAGGCAAGCATTCATCACAAAAGAGGGCAGGTTAGTATAATCGTGACTGATAATCGTGGTGACTTCGCTGCCTCTTCTTTAGGACAGTACCCTCGTGAAAGCCTCAGGACTGAGTAGGCTGGGTTAATGGAGATCTGATTTAACACACAGCAATGTTCTGGGAACTAAATGACTAAATATGAGAGGGAGCAGAAAGTAGTGCTCCATGGTATGGGTGCTCCTCATGGAAGAAGATAGTGCCTTGGTGAATTGTAAAGTTCGAAAAGAGAAGAAACAAGGTCAATGAATGGTGTTCATTTATTGTAAAAAAAAAATTAAACCTCAGGGTTTGTAGTGGTTTAAGTGGGTCAGTACACACCAGTTCTAAGAAAAGGCAATTCCATTTGTGCCACTTTTCCGAGCCCTCAGTAGGGTTTACTCCCCTGGTTAACTCAAGGTCAAGCTCATGACGATTAGTTGTGTGACAGTTTTTCATGGTTTGGTTTGTGAGACATTTTCACAATGACGCTGTGTTTTGGTGAGTGATGTTTGCTTAAGGGCGGGGCTGAGTCCATTCCATTTTGGGCTTAGGACCAGAAATGGATGACTCGTTTCTATATTCAAGAGACTTCAATGCTTTTAAAGACGGATTTTGATATTATTATTATTATCAGAGACAGACAGTGTTTGAACTTGCAATTTTTGTTTTGTTATACTTACCTACTGACACATGATCAGCTGAACAAAGAAAGTTTCACTCCTCGTCTTCAGTCAGTCTCTGTCTCAGAAGCTTCCGCTCTCTCTGTTTTTTTTGCATCATCAGTACTACCGCTGCCCCAGGGCTTATGGGAAATGTAGTTCTAACGTGTTTAATACAGTGTATCGTATCGTGGGCCGGTTGGTAATCATGTCAAAAAGAATCATCTCAGGCCACACCTGCTGATCAGTGTTTTATGGCACAGTTTTTCTTTTTGGATATAAAAAGCATTGTTACTTTAGATGGACTAAATCCTAAAGCACAGCTTTCGTTTGAAACAGGAGCGTGGTCTGAGAGTACTCTATGGAGATCTTAGAGTACATTGCTGGAGCTCACTCCAATCAGATGAAGGAATGAATGATGCACATTCCCTCTGTCCCTCCATTTCCTCTGACTTTATGGTGTCTTCCTATTTCAAATGGTTTTGTCCAGTTGGCTCTGAGGCTGGCGCTCGGACCGGTGGTCAGGGCTGTGTGAACATTCCTGTCGTGCTGCAGCCTGTGTGTGTTGGCTGCTGGTTACATGCGTGTTTACTTGGCGCGTTGGCGGAGAGAGTGTCCAAGTGCTGTGATCCTCTGGGATACAGAGAGATTTGAGGATTTGGCCCCGAGTGCTGCGAGCCTCTGTCAATCACACGGCAGCACATGGGGGCTGTCTCCAACTGCATGGACAAACAACTTTAGGACCTTCTACCATGGTCCATGGTAGAAGGTCTCCTATGAAATCCTTGAACTCTCCGTCCGACTTTAGACTTGTTTTAGATGCATCACAGCTAGAAGGGCCCTGGGCAGGCGGGGCCTTTCTGTGTGGAGTTTGCATGTTCTCCACGTGTCTGCGTATGTAGCCTCCGGGTATTCAGGTTTCCCCTACCACTAAAAACATGTACAATAGGTTTCCCTATTGTACATTCCAGTGGAGCCAGGACTCCACTGGAAATGTGTGTTTAAATGTGTGGATTTATTTTGTTGATGTACAGTGGGGACAACAAGTATTTAGTCAACCAACAATTGTGCAAGTTCTCCCACTTAAAAAGGTGAGAGAGGCCTGTAATTTTCATCATAGGTAAACCTCAACTATGAGAGACAAAATGAGAAAAAAATAAATCCAGAAAATCACATTGTCTGATTTTGAATGAATTCATTTGCAAATTATGGTAGAAAATAGGTATTTGGTCAATAACAAAAGTTCATCTCAATACTTTGTTATATACCCTTTGTTGGCAATGACAGAGGTCAAACGTTTTCTGTAAGTCTTCACAAGGTTTTCACACACTGTTGCTGGTATTTTGGCCCATTCCTCCATGCAGATCTCCTCTAGAGCAGTGATGTTTTGGGGCAGGCGCTGGGCAACACGGACTTTCAACTCCCTCCAAAGATTTTCTATGGGGTTGAGATCTGGAGACTGGCTAGGCCACTCCAGGACCTTGAAATGCTTCTTACGAAGCCACTCCTTCGTTGCCCGGGCGGTGTGTTTGGGATCATTGTCATGCTGAAAGACCCAGCCACGTTTCATTTTCAATGCCCTTGCTGATGGAAGGAGGTTTTCACTCAAAATCTCACGATACATGGCCCCATTCATTCTTTCCTTTACACGGATCAGTCGTCCTGGTCCCTTTGCAGAAAAACAGCCCCAAAGCATGATGTTTCCACCCCCATGTTTCTCAGTAGGTATGGTGTTCTTTCTCCTCCAAACACGACAAGTTGAGCTTTTACCAAAAAGTTCCATTTTGGTTTGATCTGACCATATGACATTCTCCCAGTCCTCTTCTGGATCATCCAGATGCTCTCTAGCAAACTTCAGATGGGCCCGGACATGTACTGGCTTAAGCAGGGGGACACGTCTGGCACTGCAGGAATTGAGTCCCTGGCGGCGTAGTGTGTTACTGACGGTAGCCTTTGTTACTTTGGTCCCAGCTCTCTGCAGGTCATTCACTAGGTCCCCCCGTGTGGTTCTGGGATGTTTGCTCACCGTTCTTGTGATCATTTTGACCCCACGGGGTGAGATCTTGCGTGGAGTCCCAGATCGAGGGAGATTATCAGTGTCTTGTATGTCTTCCATTTTCTAATAATTGCTCCCACAGTTGATTTCTTCACACCAAGCTGCTTACCAATTGCAGATTCAGTCCTCCCAGCCTGGTGCAGGTCTACAGTTTTGTTTCTGGTGTCTTTGGACAGCTCTTTGGTCTTGACCATAGTGGAGTTTGGAGTGTGACTGTTTGAGGTTGTGGACAGGTGTCTTTTATACTGATAACAAGTTCAAACAGGGGCCATTAATACAGGTAACGAGTGGAGGACAGAGGAGCCTCTTAAAGAAGAAGTTACAGGTCTGTGAGAGACACAAATCTTGCTTGTTCGTAGTTGACCAAATACTTATTTTCCGCCATAATTTGCAAATGAATTCATTAAAAATCAGACAATGTGATTTTCTGGATTTTCCCCCCCTCATTTTGATGAAAATTACAGGCCTCATCTTTTTAAGTGGGAGTACTTGCACAATGGTTGGCTGACTAAATACATTGAGTGCCTAATGTAGGTGGAAAAGCGCTATATAAGTTGAGTCCATTTACCATTTACCATAATTCTTGATGGGGCATGAGAAAAACAAATGCAACTCTCAAAAACTGACTGTTGCAATAACAGTCGTTGTTTTGACACCCAATTGCACAAAACAGGGCTTACTGAATCAGGAGCAAATCAAAGCTAAAGTGTGACTAAATTAGGATGATTAGGACTAAAACTGAACTTACTGATATTATAAACTGTCCATCCATTTTATTTAGACTGCAATTGTAACAAATGTGTTAATCTCAGTCAAATGGAATACGTCTGTGATTTCTTTGTAGCGTCTTGCGATGTGGAGATTGCCTTACTTAACATTGTATTAACAATAATTTCCAAATGCATTATTGCCAAACAAGCTTAATATTTCATGCACAATCTTTTTTGAGCTTTAAGGTTATAACATTGTTCCAGTCCTTGAGTCCATTCTAACTCTGAACTGTTGTGCTTGTGTCATGATGTAGCTGTTTGGTAGCCTGGCTAACGCCAGACTGCTGTGTGCGCTCAAATCATTTCGAACGGCACAGCAGTCTGGGGACCATGGCCGAAATCTTCTCATGGATTTGGGCACCAATCACAGAACGAGGAGGGACGGCAAGACAATGACGCGCTATTCGACATACGGAAGCTTGTAGTTTGTTTAGGGTTAAAAAAATAAAGTGTATTTACGGATCCAACATGACAGCAGCAGACGCGACGCCATCTTTCAATCAAGCTTTAGAACGTGTTCTAAATAGTTTAGCTTGAAAGTTTACAGCGGGTATGTCATACATTATCTGATACGATGATACGATTGGCTATGGCTACGTGCAGACACATATGATAGACATTCAGCCCAATAAACGGCTATGGACAATCATAAACCACACCTCTCCTACAAGAAAATGAATTGGTGGTCCCCAGACTAAATATCATTTGTGATTTTAGTCTGGCGTTAGCTAGGCTAGCTGTTTGGGGCTAATTGCAGCTAAAGCAGGAGGAGCTAACGCCAGAAAACATGTTTTACTCTCCACAGAAGTCTCTTATCTACAAAAGGACATTATTTTGAAAACTTCATAAAACATAAAACATGTCGTCCATGACTGAAGACCATCCCTGTCATGTCCTTGTTAAAACCCCAAACTGTCCTCCACATTTTTAAAGCCCCTTAAACATCATTGTATTGTTCTGCTCACTCAGCATGTGTTTATCAGGCCGTGCTGAAGCTGTAAACCACGCTGTTAATTCAAACAGAATGTTTGTTTCCTAATAAGTTATTCCCACAGTAGGAGGAGCCCCAGCCTGTGGAAGTCCATTCAGAGCGCTGTTAACAAAGAACCTCCAAGTGTAGAGGAAAAGGAGAGGCAGCTATGATGGAAGAGCGCACTGGCAAGTGCGTTGGTACCAGTCTGGAGAAAGCCACAAAAACAGCTACAGGACAAACAAAAACAAACTCTTTGCCTGGCCTGCCAAACGACATGCCTTTTCATAGATTTTTCAAAGACATATAGTCTGGGAGCGAGCGTGATCTCAACAATTTCCCGGTGGGCGTGATTGACAGACGGCATCAACCAATTAGAGCAACGCTAGATACGTTGCAGTAACAAGCGGCAGAAAGCCTTTCCAAAAACGTCCTTTTTTACGAGGAACGCTTCCAACGCTGTTTCTTGCTCCGGTTTTAGGGATTTCATATTTTCTAAATGATTTAAAACAGACGAAAGAGCCGAAGAAAACAGTGTATCGGCCGCCATCTTTAATGTTCTGGAAGAGTGCGTGGTGGTGACAGGTGACGGCTTCTGTCTCTTGGTGCGTGATTGGACCGATGTGGGTCAAATCGTGAAATGATTGGCTGCGAGCAGCCGCCCAGACGGTTCTTCTTTAGAACAGAAAGGAGGAGTGTCTGGCAGGCCAGGCAAACAAACTCTAGGCTGAGCCCCACATAATAGTTCAGTTTGAACATTAGTTCTGATAGTCCTAAATTACACCTGGTATTATCTTTTGCACCAGTAAAGTCCATCAAAGGTTCATAGATTTCCTATATAAAACTTTCAGATGCTGCTTTTCTCTAATGCTACATGACCTGCTTTACTTTCATATACATAGTATGTAGGACAAAGCTCATATTTTCATTGAATGAAACGTCACGCAGCAAAACTGTTGATCATTTCACACTTGTGTGGAGACCGAAGTTGAAATAAGAAGGATAGTACATGACATAAAGTCTTAGTTTGACAATGAATACAGTTAGTGGTAAAGAACTTTTAAAATCCATAACCACTGCGGCCTGTGATGCACAGAGTTAAAGTCAAGTATGTTTGTTTTTTATGAGGGAAACAGGCTGGTTCAAAAGTGGATGTTGCATGATATTGTTAAAGCTGGGGTACCTTACTTGTTGTTGAAAAGTAAATTTGTGTTGTAAACACAGCAAAAAAACAGATTTTGTAAAATTATCTTCACCTAATTATTTATGGAGCGACAGAAGATAGAAATACCACTCTAAATGAGTGGTATTTTTTGGGGGGTGGTCACTCCTTTTACACTTTTACACTGCTTAAAGCTGTAAATGGGCGTAAAATGTGCATATAAACAATAATGCTTGAATAATTCGGACATGCAGGAGGGATTGTGAGTGCTAGAAAAAAGTTTGGGCCAAATAAAAAAATGTCAAAGTTTGTGTGGGAAAAATCAGGTACTCCAGCTTTAACTAAGGCGGTCAGATTGGTGGATAAATGGGTTGATGTTGTGGATGTGTAGCAGGCCTGCCGCTCCCTGTCTGCGCTCTGCCTCATGTTCATTTGTCTGCACTGCTGTGGTGACATTTATTACACAGGCGTCAGAGACCTCCATAGTTTTACTGTCCTCGCAGACTCAGGGCGCTCAGCCAAACGGCCAAGTCGACAGTAGCACGCTCTTAAAACGTTACAAAACACAGAAATGTCCATTGTGCAATTACTATACTACTTTAAACCTCAGTTTTCTCAGTTAGTGAGCCCATATTGGGCAAAATCAACTTTTAACAGCTTTTGGCAATTTTTAAATTTACAGTATTTCTCCCTCAAAAGCAAAACATGACACTGTATATTTATATAAAATAAATAAAGGTCGCAAAAATGTAAAACCATGAACAATTATATACAAGCAAAATCTTAAAAGCACACTGCGTAACATTTTGGACTCTACTGTTGACATCAACAAATAACATGCTCCTAATAACCAGCTCAACACAGAAAATTGTATTTTTGCAGTGGATAATCAAAGAATGGATTTGGACGAGGACCTAACCTGTTTAAATCTCAAATGTTACTATCTTTAGTCACATCTCCATGGAGACGAGCTGGAGATGTACCCACTCCTGGTAAAGTTACAGTCATGTCTTAGGAGAGCTGAGCCGCTCACAGCAAAGGCTCATGTTTGTGTGTACATTATGATGAAAATATCTGTCATAAAATAAATGCTTGTATTTCAATACTATTTATTGGTTAAAATTTTACACGGTGTGGCTTAAAATAAAATATACTATAATATAATATAAAATGTTTATGTTATGGCCAGACTATTGTTATGTTGCCAATAACACACAGTGCATTTTACTGCCACTGATGGCATCATAGAGTAGCGTAACCCTTCAAATGAAATGTCTATGTGCACTGCCCAGGACCTTGATCAGGACTGAGTGACTAGCTGGAGGTGGTTTGTAGCCTATTGTGCATGTTTTGGGTAGATGAGGAAACTGGCGCACCCACACTCAGGGAGAACATGCAAACTCCACACGGAAAGGCCCCGCCTGGCCCGGGAATTAAACTTGGGACCTTCTCGCAATGAGGCAAGGACACTATGGCCCTGGAGTTGTAAAGAAAACATACTTTCCTAAAACATTTCTAACCTTCCAGTTCTTCACCGGGATGAGTTTAGATAGAAGATAGAAGAGATAAGCAGTGTTCCATTCAGCTGCATTCATAGTAATGATCCCGAGTGGTCTCCTCCTACGAAGCCTGTTCCTTTAAAGGGCCAAAAGGCGGGAAGCGGACCGGCTACGAGCCTCTAGAGAGCTCCAGAGCCTGTTTGTTTATTGGTTTATTTGGTAGGGACAGTGTAAGTTAATGAACAAGCCACACCGGATTGTAGCCTTGGGCTAATTTCCATCCGTCGTCCCCCATGCGCACTCTCAAACACACTCTCATTCATCCTGGCCTATTGTACATGTTTTTAGTGGTAGGGGAAACCGGAGTACCCGGAGGAAACCTACGCAGACACGGGGAGAACATGCAAACTCCACACAGAAAGGCCCCGGCCTTGGTGGGAATCGAACCTGGACCTTCTAGCTGTGAAGCACAAGCGCTAACCACTGTGCTACCGTCAATCATAGATTTAGGCTTCAACTTTTTATTGCTGATGTACAAAAACCAGCGTGGTTAAAACTATTACACCCCCCCAGTGTTGTCACATGGGTCGTAGCAATTTTTAGAAAAAGAAAAACTTTTTGGAGGCAGGCCTTTAAGCAGTTTAAACGAGGCAGCCAAAGCTACATTTGGGCCCACTCAAGGAGGACAAATATAATTCCCTAAAGAAATGGGGAGATGGCCTAGCCTTGCTAACGCCAGACTGCTGTGTGCGCTCGAATCTTTTCGAACTTCACAACAGCCTGGGGACCATGGTCGACATTTTTCCATGGATTTGGGCACCAATCACAGAACGAGGAGGGACGGTAAGACGATGACGCGCTATTTGACATAAAGCTTGTAGTTTGTTTAGGGATAAAAATAAAATAAAAAAAATATTTACGGATCCAACATGACAGCAGCAGACGCGATGCCATCTTTCGATCAAGCTTTAGAACGTGTTCTAAATAGTTTAGCTCAAAAGTTTACAGCAGGTACGTCATACGTCATCTGATACCATGATACGATTGGCTATGGCTACGTGCAGACGCATGAGAGACATTCGTAGCGCCCAATAAACGGCTATGGACAATCGTAAACCACACCTCTCCTACGAGAAAATGAATTGGTGGTCCCCAGACTAAATATCACTTGTGATTTTAGTCTGGCGTTAGCCAGGCTAGAGATGGCCTGTGAATTCCAAGTGTAAAAAGTCTGTCACATTAGTCCAACAGCACCTGTACATCTTGGTTTGATTTTCCTGGAAAGCATCGTAGACACGTGTGCAGTGGAGTTCTTCAGCAGTAAGTCTAATCTGCCTGGGGCCATCATCTCGTCCTGACCTCCAACTATTAAGGACTTTTACTGACTTGGATTGGCTGTTTACTACTTCCTGTGGGTCGGAGGTTAACCCCAGGGTCGTGTAGAGGTCTTGGAGCTGTTCCCATGCCGCGCTGAGGGATGTCTCCAACAACAACAGTTTGACAAAGGTCTGCGAGGCATGCAGAGATCACAGCGCTTCTCCGTACCTGCTGGGATTAGAGCTGTCCATCCATCTGAGGGAGTGGGTGTGGTGAGGGAGGGGGTACATGATAACGCACTGTTTACAGGGACTGTACAGCATTCCAGTGTTTTATACTTTTAGACTTTTTACCGTTGCACACTCTCAAACTTGTTATGTATGTGGTAGAAACTTTGCATCATTTGCAAATCGAATCACAAAACATCTCACAACAATTGAAAAGTTTGACTTTTTACATGACAGAAGTCAACCAAAGCTCTTACTCTGTGGCAGGAAGCTCCATGTCTAGCACAGGTGCCCTTAGGGGAGACTAAAGGGCCTATGTCACCGGAGAGAGTTGCAAAGACTTCCGCGACTGGCAGTCTCCGCAACGTCTCCGCAACTCAGACTGAATGCCCGTATACAAAGGGCCGATCTCAACGGCCTGGAGACTAGTTGGAGACTCGAGTTGCCACTGGTCACGCAGATTTCTCCGAGACGTCCCCTGGCAATGAGACATGTCTCCAGGTAGCCTCAGTGTAAACTAACATGTTTGATTTCAGCAGCGTCTCCGCATGGTCTCCAAGAGGTCTACGCGGTCACAGGCAGTTGTGGAAATGTTGCGAACATTATTGTTGTCCTCAACTTGTGAGACGTTTCTGTGACATCCAAAGAGTCATATGGAGTCTCTTAAAGATCTCGTTGGTATCTGACAGGTCTCGGAGACATTGCAGGGACGTCACAGAAACGTCTCACAAGTTGAGCACAATACTGTTCGCGATACAACTGCTTGAGACAGCGTGGAGACTTTTTCTAGGCTCCACGTCACAGGCCCCTACGGCCTCCCATCCAGGCACTGACCCGACCCAACTGCAAAACATGACTCACTTTTGTAAAAACTACTCTTTGTCTAAACAAGGAAGAACAATGATCAGATTCATATCATCCATCATCAAGACCTGCTTGTGTAGCTTTAGGGAGTTATAGCAGAGCTACAGTATAAGTGTGTCTGAAGGAGTCTTCACATTTCTGTGTGTGCTGTTTTGGTCTCTGGACTTTGATAATAGTGTGCAGTAATTTAGCGGCCACTGTTCAGCCCGAACCAAATGATTGTCGTCATTGTAATCCTTTTTTCTTTCTAATACCGCCTTTGCTCTGCCCGATCCCGTCAGACCTTGGAAGCTAAGCAGGGAAGGGCCTGGTCGGTACTTGGATGGGAGACCGTTTGGTAACACCAGGAAGCCTGCCGAATGTAGTGAGTGAGTGAGTGGTTGGTGGTGGTCGGAGGCGCCGATGGCGCAGACTGGTTGCCTTGCTTCCGTCAGTCTACCCCAGGGCAGCTTTGGCTACAATAGTAGTTTACCACCACCAAGTATTGAGTGAATGAATAATGCAATGTAAAGCGTCTTTGAGTGTCCAGAAAAGCGCTATATAAAACCGATGCATTATTATCATTATTATTATTATTATTAAGTTAAGTATTTGTAATATTGCTTATATGGTTCTATTCCCCGTTGGCGTGTTTGTTATTGTTTTTGGTACTTGGTAAATATCATGTGTATATACAGTATCTTGTACATAGACTAGTAGATTTTATAAATACTTTACTTATGCTGTGGGATTTTTGTCATCACATTTCAGAGTGGCTATTAGTACAACTTTAGTACAACTTAACCTCTGTGTTTACATGGAGGTGTACACCTGAGTTATTGTATATGTTAATTGTTGGTCACGTTGGTCACATGATAACCTATTGTCACGTGAACTAATCCATCATGGTACATATACAGGTGTGTAGCCACTTACTTTATCACATATTCTATACCCTTTTGTACCAGTAAGCGTTCTTATTTTTAGGACTTTATTAATACCACACTGTCACCTTTTTTACCATGCAACACATTGTAATTGCGCCAGGGACGGTTTAAAGGAACAGGCCACCGTTTTCCCACATTGAGATATGTTCTTACCTGAGCTTAGACGAGTTGATGCGTACCTGTCTGGTCTTTGTGCGTACGCTCAGTCATGCAAAAAGACTCAAGATGTTGTTAGCATATAGCCTCTCCTCTATGGGGCCAAAGGGGCTCTTCCGCGTTTCCCCTATTTAAAGGTTCTATATCATGCAAAATCGACTTTTTGGAGTTTTTAGCCATGTTGTTATGCTATTTCCTTATCAAAAACACCCCCAGAGCGGTTTTTGGCTTCATTCACGCAGTTCTAAGTAATCCTCCTGAATCCTGCTCTCTGAGCAGCTGCTCCACCCTCTCCTGGTAAACGACTGAGCTGTTCAGTTGTGTCGTCACAGCGGAACGGAAGTGCTCTACGTCTGTAATGTAATGCCTTACGGCCTGATTTTTATTTATAAAACAGCTTTTTTTTTTTTTTTTTTTTATTTTCTTTTTTTTGAAAAAAAATTAATTAAAAAAAAACAGCAACCCTCCGAAGCGTCTGTGCTGTCCCACGACGCTAATCAAGCGCACCCACGGCTGGAGGAGCCATGGATCCGAGCATAAGTGTTGTTTTTGAAGACTGAGCTCTTTCTAACCTACTCTGGACACGCCTGTTCTTTTTTCTTACCGATAATGCCAAGGATGCGCGTTTGGCTACGAGAGGAACAGGACTATTCAACCTTCCTAAAGAAGAGTGCACTCGCCAGAAGTTGGAATTTCTTTCCGGGATTAAGCTAGCTACTATATCAACCAACCTGATGGATGCTTGGTGAACCTTGGCCAGAATCAAAGTGGATTAACTTTTATAACTTTTATAACCAACGCGATCTCATGGGAGTCCAAACTGAGCGGTGAGTCAATCAAAACGCATGTTAGCGTGTGTGTTAGCATGTGTGTTAGCCATTTATGAAACTGCTTTACACATGTCAACTCCTTATAACTGCATTATGTGAAGTAACT
Source organism: Neogobius melanostomus (assembly GCA_007210695.1). Classification (NCBI taxonomy): domain Eukaryota; kingdom Metazoa; phylum Chordata; class Actinopteri; order Gobiiformes; family Gobiidae; genus Neogobius; species Neogobius melanostomus. Next base: position 1,041,849 of record VHKM01000157.1, read on the forward strand.
TCACTTTTGCAGCGATATTTATATTTATAATACTGCAAATGTGGAATGAGCAGAGAGAGGGGCGGAGTTAACTGAATCGAAGCGTCTTGTCTTCCGGGTAGGGAAAATACCCCCAAAAATACTTATATTTCTCTCAAAAATGAGTACTCCATAGTGATAGAGGTACAATATATCATATATATGCCTATACTTTACTTTGGAATGGCTAAAATAGCATGATACAGATCGTTTAAATACGGTTATGTGAGTAGTTAAAAAAACGGTGGCCTATTCCTTTAAGCTCTTTGTAGTCATACAGAATTTGCAGTGGCTTTGTATAAATATGCAGTGTTGCTCAAAGTACTTGAAGTACAGATACTACTGATCAAATATTACTGCAATTAAAGTAAACGTCTCTCAGTCATAAGTACTGAAGTCTTTGCTGTAGAAAATACTCAAATATGCAAAATAGAAAGTGTTCAGGAAAATAACTTTGTGACCGCCTTCTTTGTCGTGAGTCAGTGGCATTGATAGATGGTAGATATGTGCATTTTAAGGCGATCAAAATATACAAAGACGTTTTCTTTTTTTTACTTTGGAGCCTTAGAACAGTATTTATCTTTGAAATGTAGTAGAATAAAAGTAATACGTTCTTAATTAATTCTTAATTAACTGGTTTGTGCCCTCTATAAGTAGGCTGTGATAATAAAATGTATTGCATGTTTTTCACTCGAAGCTGGATTGTTGGAAGATTTGAGATCAGGAATTTGTCAAATTTCCTCTTCCCACTGAGCCATAGCACCCCGGCGACCCCTGCTCCATCATTGTTTTGGACCAATGATGAGGCGGCAATCAAACAAACAATCAAAGTGCAAACTGCGGCAGCTCTGATCAAAGAAAGGGATTAGTGGAAGTACTCCTGCAATTGTGGAAAATGTGGACTCTTGTATTCGCGTTCAGTATTCAATCTCAGCTACTTACTGCATCGTCCCGATTATCTACTCTGCCTTGGCTGCTTGCGCTCGCTCTCTTTCTTTGCTGAGCTGGATCTACAGAGTCAACAGCCTGCTCTTTCTAGTGCTAAACCCCAGCCTAATGCTCCTCTCCACAGCTCACTACCTTTCCCCGCACTCCCCATGTGCTCGGGGGACGCACTTTCTCAGCCTTAGCCCGTTTAGGTGCACCCTCCTCCTGGGGCCACCCACGCAAGAGACTGCCCCCCTCCCTGATCCATTTCATCAAGCACTAGCATGCTTCAAGGTGTCTGAAACTTCTAAAGTAAATACGAGAAAACGTCACACGTGACTTTGTGAGCGGCGAGCATTAACCAGGCGTGTGGTTCTGATTAGCGTAAACCTGGCTAGTTAAGATCTGAAGTGGAGTTTCTGACCTCCGTAAGCATTTAAAGCCACAGAGCAATTATCCTGACCTTACTCCCTGGAAGAGGTCTGTGACATTATCGGGGAATCCTTCCATAGATTTTCCCACTTTGAAGCCCCGTTTGAAAGAAAGAAAAGTGGAGTGGTGGAGAGTTCCAGAGGCCCTTGTGCGGGGAGAGCGGGGGGGGGTCTGTCCACAGATCTCCACTGTCCTCAAGTAAACAGTCTCCCTGCACTTCAGCATGCCGGGGTCTAAAGCGGACAACGATAAATATTCAACCAGTGGAGACTCAAGCAGGGGCAGATGACTGGTGGAGTGCAGTGAGTGACTGTTGCATGGACCTTAGGGATCCCGGCTCCCACACGTGCACACGGTCGTTCAGTGCATGTGTACACAGGGATATGCATGAGTGTGAGAATGGGAAGCTTGATGGGAAATCGCTTTATAAAATGAGACCATTTACCATTTGATGTGATCAGGCCCATGTATGAAGGGTTCAGTGGTAGAATGTAACAAAGTCTGAGTGTCCAAGTCCCATGGTTTCTATCTGTTTCATACTAATTATAGGTGCATTATGCAACTTTTTTATGTAAATGTAATGGTCTCTACAACGCTCCAGGATCAATTGTTTTGTGGGTTTTGTGAGAGGGTCCATCAGCAGTGAAAACCTACCAAGCACTTGATTTTGGAGCGTCCTACCGGCCACTGTGATGAAAAGTAAAGGCTCCAGGCTGACCACTCATACAGCTGTGGGGTCACTACAAGGTCAAATACGTACAAATATCAACTTAAGGGGCCTTTAAGTCTTCTATCCCTACTATTGTTCTAATTGGCTAATGTACGTTCACTGAATAAAGAATAAACTGGGTTATTGGTCTGCTACGCTCTTCCCAGAAGATGGTGAAAGACTGTTGTGTTTTTCTATTCACTGAGTCCTGGCTCAACTATAAAGGAGTTTCACAGGTGACCCTTAGGTGAAGAATGACGTCAGAGCCAGGGGAGAAGGATGAAGACAAAGATGAAGATGAGAAGGAGTGAGAGGTGCGGAGTGGATGGAGCTGTACAGGTGGAAGAGGAAAGAGGAGGAGCTGACCAGTGCAGGACACCACGCTCTGAAACAGGGACAAACCCAGGAGGCGCTGCACCGTTTCAGAGGATCAGTGGAGACTGAAGGCAGTACTCCGGATTCCCCTACCTCCAAAACCATGCTGGTCAGGCTGCCCCACAGTGGCAGCGCGTAGAGTCCCAGCAGCTCAGGACTAACCCAACACCTCAACGTAATTTCGTTGTACAACATTTACTCACTTATTTTTATTCATTTAAACATGTATCTTGCATGTTGCACCTCCCGCTGCCCCGTTGAACACATGTTTTGCTTGCGGAGGGACATGTGAATATATCTCTAAACTCCTCACTAATATTTTCCTTGCAGTTCATTACCCAGTTCAGTAGCATATGGCACAGCATGACTCTTTGATGTGCAGTAGCTCAGCAAAAGTGTGTAGAATAGAATGAGCAGATGAGAATCGTTGTATGAGTGCAGTAGGAAGCAAACACAAAGAAAAAAAACATAACTCCAGGTCTGATTTTCATAATATGCAGCCTAAAAGACGAGAAGTCCGTTCAGCAGGGTTGTTACTTTAAGCCCCCTCCATATGTGGACTGCTGTCACATGATTCATTTGATGGGAATCCTCGCACAGATGCTGGGCTCTGTTTTCTTTTAATAAGGGCTTTGTGTGCTGCCGAACCTAAATGTTTTAGTTGAAGCGTGCGCTGGTGTGTGTTTACTCTGGCAGGCGGCTGCAGCACGCTCCTCTGTTTACCAATTCCAAGGCTCTTCACACTCGCCGTTCAGATGGGATTAATGGCTCATCATGTTATCCAAGAACTAACCAGCGAGCAGAACAAACTAAAGATAGCATTTGGATTCAGTGCATCCACTCCGACTACGGGACTGGTATTTTCTCTTTGAAATAATGTATGTCATCTAGTACTGCAGTTAGCAGAGCAGAGGCCCAGACTTCCTTTTCCACTCACACAGAGCGACTCAAGCACAACCCGAGCCTGACCACTGAACTTGAGTTCGAGGCATGAGCCCGAAGCAAACCTGGCCTAAATAATTAGCGTGCCATCCTGTCCATCTGTGAATGCTCAATGTCTTTTTAAATTGACCTTGTCTCTGTAATACAATTTTGATGATGATGAAGTAAAAGCTTAATTTATGGATTTATGTTTAGATAATCAAAAAATTATATATTTTACAGCCAAATAAGATGAATTGCATCTTTTAAACAAATAGGCCATGAGACGGGATCCCAAATTTGGGCTACCAGTACCATTTTGAGGGATTAAATTTCCTTTTGATTTTCATGAAGGTACACATCTCTAGTGTTGGAAAATGTGTGATAGCATCTGATCCATGGTAGTTTTCATGAGAAATCAACACGTTTATCATCCCATCTCAATATACGGTGTTCAGTGACTACTAGAGATAAAAATGCCTCTATAATCCAAGTGGTTGTTCTCTTCTTTTGCAAAGTGCAGGATTTTGCAGACCATCAATAACAGAACCAACATTCATTGGCTTTTCAGAGAAACTGAGTAGTTAATGGCCTGTCCATCATTATAATTTGCTGTGAATCTTAAAAAAAGTTAACTCTACCAGATCGATTAGGTGAATGGTTGTGATGGAGACTTGTGTTTTTTGCATTGAAAAGAGCAATGTCTGGGCTTTAATATGATGTGTCAACCACCTTTCTAGGTCGCTGGGGGGCTGAGAAACGTTATGTTGAAAATCGTGAAAATCGTTCAACTGAACATAGTGTATGGTCTGGTCCCATGCTTTTTCTAATTTGGATTTTTTCATGTAATTCTATACGATTTTGCCTTGTGCTTGCAAAAACTAGCAGCAGGACTTAATTGAAAGGCAGTGATTCCAGCATCCATAAAGGCACATATCTTCACCAATCCAGCATGGGGCAGCAGATAGTGATCGACTAGAGGAGACAATCACTGGAAAGGAGACATCACACATGGTTAATGGCATAACAGTATAGGCAAAGGTGTATGGGGTCTTCACCTGCCCAGTGCTGAACTTCCATGAGTTGAAAAGCTACAGTAGATTTCAATTGAGGCTGAACATACTACTTTAGATGCTTATGTGGCTGAAGCGCGTGTTGGACCAGATCCACTCATGGAATGGAATGACCATGCCCAAGAGATGACCAAGGGTCGAGCTAGACTTCCCCAGTGCAAAACATGGATCCTTATGAGGCAGCCACAAGCTGAACATCAAATTGTCCCAAGCTGGACTGGTTTCAACATACAATAAGATTCTTTAGAGATCCGTGATAAAATAATCCATGACAAAGTAGAAATCTGAGAGGATGTAGTAGCACCTTACCACAATAAATGTGCCAGCTACTGAAAAGAGTACTGTGTATGAGATCTTTAAGCGTTCTGACCTCATTTGTGAAGAGTTGCATCTGGATTCAGTGGTAGTTGTCCTAGAGTCTAGGACAAAGCCCTTTATGCGGCTAAAATTGCTTGGATGCATAAAGAACAATTCTATGGTCTATGGGACGTCTGCTGTGATCTTGGCTCCTCTGCTGAGGAGTCTGGATCTCTCCTTTTGTGGTTTCTCTTTCTCCCCCTGGGTTTTTAAATTTTTCCTTGCTATTCTGGAGAGTCTAAGGACATGGGACACCCACTTTGCTCCTCATCACCTGCTGCTGACATTTAATTGGACATCATGTTTATGTTTGCGTGGATACTTCACTTGCCTGGACTTTACATTGTCTTATTTACTGTTTTGTTTAATTGCCTTAATGTTTAGTGCAGCTCTGTTAGGTAACTCCTGTTGTGATATTGGGCTATACAAAACCATTGATTGATTGACAATTCATACTATCTGCAATGCATTGTCTATTCTTGGGAGGAGATTTCAGGATGTTGGGCTGAGGGATGTTTGCATTGAAGCTGGCATAGTTGCTGAGGGACCCATAAGTGGGGTGATGGACACTATTACCGGGCAGAGTACACAAGTGCATTTATGAAGCCATGATGAGACTGGCATGGTCAGAATTCACTAATCGGTTAGAGACCAGACTAGCAATTTTGAAAAAAATGTATGAGGTCAACTCCTTTTTAGCACAGGCAGTTGCTTTGGCCAGTTGTTTGACATTCAGTTTTGAACAGTCCACTTGTATCTGGAGGTGTTCTAGACCTCTGCCATAGCAATGGAGAACTCTCAGCTTGCTGGATATCATATGTGGAATTTGTGGAGGATGTAGTCCTTGGTCTTCTAACAATCCTCACGTGAAGGAATTTGGACTTTTTACATCTTCTCCGCCTATGACAATGTGAACTACGCTCGATATCTGTCTTTATGTTATGAAAGGTGTTGAAGTTACCTTTAGAGATGTTGCCAAGTCTTTTTCAATGGCACTGAGTCAGTGTGGACAGAGCAGCCGAACCTAATCTTATTCTGAGTGAAGGAGTGGAGTAAGTCCAAATACAGGGAACTGCTCATAGAGAAAACTCTTTTCGCAACTGTTGGTGATGAGTGCTTTAGAATCACAGCTCAGAGCAGTGAGTTATTCCCAAGTCTCCAGTGCCAACAAGAAGAAGCTGATGGTTGTCTTCTTCTCCATGCCACCCATGCAGTTGAAGAGAGGTATAATGCTGTTGTTATCTGCTCGGAGGACACAGATGTTTTGATCATGTCCTTTGCTTTCCATGACACAATTTGGGCACCTTTGTACAAAAAAGAAACACTTTTGTGCCATGGGGGTGAGATAGAAAGCCATCAGCTTCCACCATGCCGAGACTGCTTAGTGAAGCATGCCCAAAGAGCTAACTACCAGGCTGTATTATGGAGGAGAGGCTTGGAAAGGGACACTCAAGCACTATAGCCCTGTTGGTCATGGATTGAAGATCGAGTCTGTGAGATGAGTTGACCAGCTGGTAGTTCAGTGGATGGATAGCCAACCAGCACCTGAAGCTCAGTTAGATTTATTGGCCTGCAACTGTCCAAAGCACTTCGTCCACTACAAATGCAAATGGACTCAAGTGCACGGATATGAGCCAGATATTGAGAATCAAACATGTTTTAAAACTGATGAAAGTGATGATGAAGTGGATGTGGGGAGTCATTCCTATACTAGATGTGACAGATGTATAATGTGCACTATGCCACAAATCAAAGAGTAAATTACAGTAAAAGTACAGTGGGTGAAAATTTACCTTTTGTAATAGGTTAAGTAGCATGAATTGCATTCTTTGTTTAAAACAGTGGCATAGCTATTAGAGTGGGTTGTCTCATGATCGGAAGGTCAGGGGTTCGAATCCCAGCCCCTGAAGAACACTGTTGTTGTGTCCTTGGACAAGACACTTCACCCTCCTTGCCTACAGTGTCTGTGTATATTGGTGTATGAATGAAAGAGTGAATGGCTGACTAGATCCTTGCTGTAAAGCGCTTTGGGCCTGAGGAAGGTAGAAAAGCGCTGTATAAGTTGAGACCATTTGCCATTTACCATAAAAGGTTCATTTAATTCCTGTTAAATTTGTTGTAAATAAATGCTTTTGCTCATGTTCCAAAACCTTCACAAGACCAGACTAAAAATAATGTATCTTCTGACAACGCTATGATTTAATGTATGCATGGACCCACCGCTGTGTATGTTCCCAAAGGCACATAATGTCAGGTTGGAACCCTTTAAGAAAACTCCAAGTCAGAGTTCACTTAACCCTTTTTCTTGTGATATTTGAAAATCATCCACCATATCCAAAAACTACCTTGAATCTAATGCTATCACACATTTTCCAAACACAGGGTTATACATCTACACAAAAATCACCATGTGGTTTAATCCCTCAAAATGGTACCGATCGACCCTCCGTCTCACGGCCTAAAAGCTAATAATGTTGATGATTCACATTTGAACAGAGTAAAGCACAAGCTGTAAAGAGCATTCTACACTGCGTATACAGTACACTACAGTACATGATATTTTTGTAAGATTTTCTAAATTATCAACTCAAATGACAGTCAGCATAATTTTCAAATCTTTAACTGTTAGAGGATCATTTGAATGTGATTGAAAAAAACCTCCCAGTGATAACAGTATTTTTTTCAAAAATAATAAACAACTTAAAATCTACTGTTCCAAATTATTATGTACAGCGTTTCAAAACAATGTATAGGTTGTAAAGAATTGAAAATGGTCATTTGTTGAATTTGTAGCATTAGGAGGTCATATTTACTGAAATCAAAAGCTATTTCAATCAAAAACATCTTAACAGGTCAAGTTATATATTTTTTTTCCAACAATTATGTTTATTTGTCTTTTTAGATTTTAAATGACATTCAACAGAACATCCTCTCAGACAAAAAATACTGTTACCATGTATAATATCGATAATGCCCTTTGACACAAGATATCAGAGACCAACCATCTCTTATTGAGCAGGTCATTGAATGTATTATTCATAATCATCTTCTTCCTCTTGATCTTCTGTTAAGTCTGGGCCTTCTGCAAAAAGCATGAAAGGTCTCCAAATACTTTCAAACAAGAGGTCAATTTATATTTTAACATAGGACCGTTATTTGATAGCAGCTTCAAAATTCTTATATCCATTAAACTTGTGAGTTTTTGGAGAGTTTCTGCTTGGATTTCTTTGCAGGATGTCAGAATAGCCTCCCAGAGCTTCTGTTTAGATGTGAACTGCCTCCCACCCTCATAGATGTTTTGCTGGAGGCTCCAATGGTTCTCAATAGGGTTGAGGTCAGGGGAGGATGGGGTCCACATCATGAGTTTCTCTCCTTTTATGCCCATAGCAGCCAATGATGCAGAGGTATCATCATTGTCATGCATGAAGTGGTCAGAGGTATCATGCATGAAGTGGTCAGAGGTATCATCATTGTCATGCATGAAGTGGTCAGTCAGAAACTCCACGTAATTTTCAGAGGTCATTTTCACACCTTCAGAGAGCCTAAAGGGGCCGACCAGCTCTCTCCTCATGATTCCAGGCCAAAACATGACTCCGCCCCCTCCTTGCTGATGTCACAGCCTTGTTGGGACATGGTGGCCATTCACCAACCATCCACTACTCCATCCATCTGACCATCCAGGGGTTACACGGCACTCATCAGTGAATAAGACTGTTTGAAAATGAGTCTTCATGTATTTCTGAGCCACTGCAGCTGTTTCTGCTCATCAGCTTCAATGAACAGTTTAGGGGAGGCCGGATAGAAGGTTTATGCACAACTGCAGCCTCTGGAGGGTCCTACACCTTGATGTTCGGGAGACTCCAGAGGCTCCAGCAGCTTCAAATACCTGTTTGCTGCTTTGTAGCAGCTGTTCTCTTAATCAGATGTATTTGTCTGGCAGAAACCGTCCTCATTGTGCCTTTATCTGCACAAACCTGTGTGTGCTCTGAATCAGCCACACATCTCTTAACAGTACGATAATCATGCTTAATCTTTCATGAAATATTAAAGGTCCAAGGCATTCAACTATTTCACGCTTTTCATCAGCAGAGATCCTTTTTCTTTCCCATATTGCTTGAAAATGTTGGTCTGCTTAATAATGTGGAAAGTCCTTTTTCACTAGTTTTTCCCTTAACTGGACTAAAGGGCCTGTCACAATTGGCGCACGGGCACGATGCGATCGTTTGCAGCCTCAAAATATGAAAGTCGTGCGAACACTCTCTTTCGGCGCACGGGCATCTGCACGAGCGACCGCTATTGACCGCATGAAAAGGTGTGAATCGCAGTTGGATCATCAGTCGCAGCTGAATGTCATGCATGCTGTCGCGGCAAAATCTACCACTATAAGGAAAAGCTGGAGAGATGTTTGTCTTATCAATAGCGTAATTTATTGTAACACACGTGTGGAGAACAGACACATACAGGTTGAGTGCAGCGTAAGTTCTGGCGGCCGAAGCCTCTGGCCGCCTATACATAGGTAAAACATGAATAAAGTCACAGCATGGAGGTGGGAGGGGTCACAGTTTCAATACAAAGGCGGCTGGCAGGTAAGCGCCTTTCACGGAGGTGTGAGGCTTTGTACCACGGAAATGTAGAGTTCAAGGGAGCAGCCTATCCCATAGAAGTGTAAAGTTCAGGGGAAACTCTATTGTGCCTCGTCTAAAGGTGCGGAGGTAAGGCCCGATCTCTTACTGTGTAATGTAAAGCTTTTAGGAGGAATCCTTTGTGTGTCGTCTAGAGGTGTGAGGGAAGAATCAGTTTCTTCCTGAAATTGATTAAATAGCGGCGGGGGAGAGTCGCCCTTGTGGCTGGTGTCTTGGAAACTAGTTAACTTAGTTTGTTACAACATTCCCCTCTCATGATAATTAATAATCATATTCGGTTAACTGAGCTTGACCTGGGTCCCGAGCAAAACGAGAGTCGTCGATGGGCGGCCGAGGCTGCCATCATCCGAACCTCTGGTTTTACGGGGGTGTGGTCAGAAAGCTCTTCACTGTGACCCCCTCCCCTTAATTGGAGGCGGACAAGCGGCAAAAATGCGCTTCTTAAAAAAAAGAAAAACAAAGAACAAGTGGAGTAACAAGGTAAACAAAACAACAACAAAAACAAGCAGCAGAGCCGCAAACTGAATTAGACGAAGTCGTCGTCCGAATCGCTGATATAATCAGGATCGGGGTTCAGTGGAACGGCTGCTGGGTCCGGCTTAGGGCCTGTGTATTGAATGGACACAAAGTGGGTGGATATCATTATCCCAACGGCCCGGAACACCATAGGTAGTACACACGAGAATAAAATCAAACAGTCAACAGGGCTAAACCAAGATTAATTAATACGCTTCTCCAGGAGGACAGAAGCCAGTCCAGGCCATGAGGGGTGTCCGTGACTTTGTCCTTTTGCATGGCGTCACGGAGTCTAGTCAGATTGGCTATGCCCTGTTGTATGAGGCCTCCGTCCTCATCATTAGCGGGAATGTATGTACAGCAGGACGACCCGATAATCGTGCATACGCCCCAACAGACGCGGTCAGGTGGTCCAGGACCAACCGGTTCTGTGGTCCATAATTTGTGGTCGTTGGGTACGTCAGTGCCCCACATTGGGTCATGTGGCGTGTAGAGTTCCCTCTTGGCTCGGTGCTGGGTTTAGGGAGTGTGGCCGTGGGGTCCGGGGACAGGGGAGTCGGGCAATGGGGAGTCGGGGCGTCGTGTTCTTCCTGGGGATGTGCCTCGGGAGCGCTGGCACGAGCGGTGGGGCTCTCCGGGTGTCATGGGGGTCACACGCCGGCCGACCCCTTCAGCGTAGGGAGCCGCGAATATGCCTGCTCCGTCTTCAGCGTAGGGAGCCGCGGATATGCCTGCTCCGTCTCCACCCCCGGTGTCCACGTCTATGGCCCTCAGCCACCAGGTCAGACACCGCCCGACAGTGGTTGGCGTGGATCGTGGTCACCCCTTGGCGCTCCTGCCCTGCCAGGCTCTCCGAGCTGCCGTCATTCCTGTAAGGCAAATAGCATCTCCTCCCCCTCTTGACAACCGGGTGTCAAGCTTTGAGCCCTGTTTGCAGCTGTGAAATCCTGCTCCAGAAGAAACAGCAATGGTTTGTTAGTTTCAGGTTATTCCTGGCAAAAAAAAAAATGAAACGACGATTTGTTAGTGGTTCACTGCTCCGCCTGTTTGGGGGAAAAAAAGCAAGAATTTCGTTATCCTGTGTTCTGCTCCAGGCCCTGTAGTTAATGAGCAGAAACGCCCACCATCAAACAGGCACACACACCCACACACACACAGCAACCGAGAGACACAATGACAGACACAAAATACAAACACACAAAAAAGTCGTCAAGTCAAGTCAGAGAGTTATTGTAAAAAAAATAATAATAATAACAATCAATACTGATCAGGCATTTACGCTATTATTATTCATATTCCGTAGAAAATAAACAATAATTAAAAAAATATATATATATAAAAAAATAATAAGAAACAGCACCGCAGTGCAAAAAGGGTAACAGGCAAATAAAAATATCAAAGAAAGCACCCCAACCTACGTAAAAAAAAAGTGAGCTACAAAGCCTTCAAAGTTTGCTGCCATCTTTACAAAAAGTAAGTAAAAAAAAAAGGAAAAAAGAAAGCCAGAGTAACTGACCTGCGCAAAGAAAGTGTGGTACCACATTATAAAACACATTGTTTAGTGTTAACAATCGTAAGGGCTTCTCCATGCGTTAGCATTTCCGGAGAGAAAAAAAAAATTAAAGTTAAAAATTAAAAACAAAGGTAAAAATATAAATACATAGGCCTCCCTCCACGCTGCAGACGTGGGGTTTGGACAGGGCAATTTACATAGTGGGACTGAGTGGTAGTGGCTATTCCAAGCGTAACTCTTGCCACTGTTGTGGCTAATAAATTAGCAATCTCAGGGTTTGGTGTCAATTTGCAGTGGTCATCAAATTTTGGGACCGCTTGGTGTTGAGATCAGATTTACATTTAGTCTGCACATAAGCTCTTGGCCTAATAAATTAATCGGACATCGTGAGGAAAATAGAAACCAATGTCTAAGCTGATTGCCCTGAGAATCAAACACGTTAGCTGTGACGTAAATTGCTCTTTAAAATGTGAAACGGCCACTCATCTTAGGCGAGACATAAAGGCTGTCATGTTTTAGCACAGAATTTGTAAATTTAACTTCTACACCACATATTGTTAGCGTATATTCTGGAAATTTAGCATGAATTTACTCAAAAAGTGTGTACGTGCCGATTGCGGTTGGTTTAAACTTACGTGAGAGATGAGTGATCGTTTCTGTGACGATTATGTGCATTTTACCCGGGTGCCATCAGTCGTCCGTACGCTTTCCTTTGCGCCCCCTCAGAGTCCGGCGCCGCCCTGTGTTTTCCCGCCTAGTCGGTCCGCCTCGAATCGGCCCTGGTGATTGTCGTTTTGTGGGCCTTCGTAGCCATGTTGTTGTCTGTATTGGCTCTGTTGTCGGCTGTGGTTTCGCTGCCATTCCTGTGGGATGTATTGTTGCTGCCCGCTCTGCTGCCACTGTTGCGGCTTGTTCTGCCATTGGCCATTCTGCCTCCGTGGCAACTGACAGTCTCTTGCTCTGTGGCCGAGTTGTCTGCATCTCCAGCATTCTATGTCAGCCGCGGTATTGCTGCTGTCCCCCTTGTTCCAGTTGTCTTTTCCCCATTTTTTGTTGTTGTTCTTACTGTGGTAATCGTCGGGGTTTGGGGATTTAGAGGCTTGGACTGAAAGCAGTGTAGCCTGACTTTGTAATGCTTCCAAACAAAAAACTGCATGTTTGGCGTGCATAAGTAGTTCCTTTATCTGTGGTCCCTCGTCAAATGCAATGTACGAATCCCGCACCTTTAAGGCGATCTCCGGTAATAGTCCCTCCACAAATCTGGAGCATAAATATCCGTTGTAAACAGGGTTGTCCTTCTCCTCCCCGTGTGTTGCAGCAGGGAGCTTCCGGGGTACACCAGAGTGTTCTTTAAACACAGAAAGCAGGCGTATATAGTAATCTTCGACCCTTTCGCCTGTTTCCTGCTTGCATTTAGCCAGGATGTTGAGGTCGTATTTGCGTGGAAAAACTGCTGCCAGGCCGTTACACTTTTTTTTAATAGCAGTCATGTATGCTCCGGAATCTGGCTCCGCGATTTCCTTAGCCCGTAGTCCTGGCTCATGGCTTAAATTTCTCAAAGTCAGCAGGCGACATCTTGTAGACGAGGATCCGGAGGCACTCCGCTCCTGACGGCTTGTACTCGCGGCAGAAAGCAAGCAGGTCTTCGCTGAATTTGGAGCAGTTCGTGTCAGGCCTCGTAGATAGTAGCTGTGAAGCGGATAAGAACTCGCTCTGTCCCCAGGGTCTGAAAACCAGCTCTGGTCCTTCACGGCCCACCATCTCGATCATGGGAAAAGTGGCAACGAAATGGTTTGTCGGTTTCGGTTTCTGTCTGAGCGTTTCTTTGCGGCATAGTGGTTCCGCTTCCGGTGCTTCTTCTTCTGCTGCTGCTGCGGGGCCTTGCTGGGAGTCCGCTGGTGCTCGAGGCTTTGGCAGGCGTGGCGGCGTTCCAGGCGTATTACAGGGGGCGCTTTCACACAGCGGGGCAACAGAGGAACGCGTCGGCAAATCTGGGTACAGAGAAACAGAAGGCACAACAGTAGTGTGTTCATTTTTTAACCCAACGCATAGCTTGGGTGCGTATTTAGCATGGAGTTCAGCTCCTTCTGTGAAAGGGTTAGTAGGGGAAAAAGGGCGGTACGGTGGGGGATGTGGGGTTGTGTGTCCGCCTGTGTGTTCCCTGCCTCTGAGGAAGGCAGAGCAGCTATGGTTTTATTCGTTTTTTTGCGGTCCCGTTCAGTAGCCAAATCATCCACATAGCGAGACAGGACTGATGTTTAAGCATGGACCTAACGTCTTCTGCTGTGATTTTCTTAAAACCATGTATTCTTTCACTTTCTTTTTCTAAATTTTCATGTAACATGCGTAGTTGATTCAGAGACATGGACCCTCCCTCTGGGAAACCAAAAGAGTTGCACCATATCGGCAAGCATTCTAAAGCTTTAGCCCCGAACCTTTTCTTCATTACCATCACAACCGGGACATTTGAAATCCCCTTGTTGTATCCCTAGACTGGCCCTGTCCCATTCTCTGTTAAAGAGCAATGGCGCTAACCTCGCGTAGTCAAAATGCCTCCTGCCTCTCACATAGAGCGGTCCGTCCCCCTATCGTTACTGCAACTAACGCAAGTAACAAGGCGTGTTCTTGGATCGGACCGGCTGAAGGCTCACAGAATAACGGCCTGCACTATAAGCAACGCTCCCGCGCAGCCGTTAGCTTAATTCTCACCCTACGCTATGGCAATGAACAAAAATACCTAAAACAAAACCCAAAAACAAAACCCCGTGTACACTTTAAGCGCTGCCCTGGGCTTTACACAATTGAAAAGACAAAAACTCACCACGAAAAGGTTCTTTTTGGTCCTGTAGTCGAAAAGTTTTTTCCAGCGCAAGACGAGCGGTGTTCCCCTTCTTCTCGTCAAAGTGAGGTAGAGGCTGTTTTTTTTTTTTTTGTAGTAAATCCCAGGTCGGCCAAACAACACACGATCGTCTCCCCGCCGGAAAAAAAAATCAGACGAAAGACTCGCCAACACAACGCCAAACTGTCACGGCAAAATCTACCACTATAAGGAAAAGCTGGAGAGATGTTTGTCTTATCAATAGCGTAATTTATTGTAACACACGTGTGGAGAACAGACACATACAGGTTGAGTGCAGTGTAAGTTCTGGCGGCCGAAGCCTCTGGCCGCCTATACATAGGTAAAACATGAATAAAGTCACAGCATGGAGGTGGAGGGGTCACAGTTTCAATACAAAGGCGGCTGGCAGGTAAGCGCCTTTCATGGAGGTGTGAGGCTTTGTACCACGGAAATGTAGAGTTCAAGGGAGCAGCCTATCCCATAGAAGTGTAAAGTTCAGGGGAAACTCTATTGTGCCTCGTCTAAAGGTGCGGAGGTAAGGCCCGGTCTCTTACTGTGTAATGTAAAGCTTTTAGGAGGATTCCTTTGTGTGTCGTCTAGAGGTGTGAGAGGAGAATCAGTTTCTTCCTGAAATTGATTAAATAGCGGCGGGGGAGAGGCGCCCTTGTGGCTGGTGTCTCGGAAACTATAGTTAACTTAGTTTGTTACAACAATGCACAAAATTCAGTGGCGGTCGATTGCGACCGCCACTCAGTCGCGCAGATGGTGAGAGACTGGTGAGCGCCACTATCAGTCTCGTAGAGGCTAGACGCTGTTTCCTCTTCCCCCGTTTGGTCTAGAGCGCGGATCGGGCCGTTTTTTTCTGTCCGAGCCCGGCCCATGGAGGGGGTGGGGATGGGGGTGATCGTAAACTCGCTGTTACCTAGTAGCGCAGGTGAATTCAATACTTGTCAAAACTTCTCTCAGTCCGTGCGCTTAGAGCGAACGCACACCGAGACACTTTGAAACAGTGTCACCACATTTCTACTGGCAGTGATGCGCGCGCTTCACAGAACCCATTAACCTGCTAAAAAGAGCCACGTTTGCCCTCTCTCTTACACCACGGACTTACGTGTTATATTTTATTTTTGATCAATGGATAAATCATGTGTGTAAAGCGCTGCACGGTTTGAGAAAGCCTTTGAAGTGAGGTTACGCAGCTCGTAATGTTGGCACGGCACATGGCGCGCTGCGCTCTACACCGCCACACAGAGTCCTGCACGGGTCCATGTTTGGAGACCCGCACCCATCCACTACAGCACCCATCCGCTACAGCACCTACCCGCCTGTAAACCTGTGATTATATGAAGATTTAAATCCACACCTGCCCGGACCCGTTAACATTCTACCAGTTACCCACCCGTACCCGTGATAAATCACACAAATTAAAAGCATTATACTGAAGCACTTTATTTTTTTCATCTGAACGAAACAACATGACGCTAATGAAGCCTGAATGCTTAAACTGGTAATACATCGGTGCGGTTGATTCCTCAATGTAAGTGCGCGCACATGTGCGGGTGATGAGTGTGCGTGGCGGCAGGTGCCTTGGAGCTGTGGGAATCGGCGGCAATGCTGTTTAGAGCAGCGTGAGGAGGCCCGAGGAGTAAAAACACAGATTTGCGAAAAATGTATTGATCATCCGAGCCCAGGCATTCGGATCAGAGGGATCATACGCGTCAATAAACTTATGGAAACACGGGCGCGATCAAAATAAAGGAGGCACTGGATTACAAACATGTTTTTAAGGGATTTTATCATGACATGATCGCTGGACAGACAGGTAGGCTACTACACACTCCAAACCCACACATATTGAAATAATATCCAGGAGAGGGAGAGAGGAAAGAGGCGAGATTTGCCTCAAGTGTCAGAGAAATGTAGGCTCGTAAAACTATTTACGTACTGGACTGTCACGTTCACTTCGTGTCTAACAATTCAGCGAGCTCCACAGAGCGCTCCCTCCCTTAAGTCAGACAGAAGCTGGTCACTTCCCCGGATGTATTTCCCATGTATGTTCATTAACATGCACTGTCCCGACCAAATAAACCAATAAATAAATAAAAAATAAAAAAACAATCCATGTCTGTGGCCCGTGAAACACTTGCTCACCAGCCTCTCCCCAGCCGCTCACCATTCGCTTTCTTCCTTGCACCGCATCCAGTCGCAGCCCGGACTCTATTGTGACTGTGACTGCGATTTCTTAAAAGTCTACTTTGCGATCTTTGCGGCTGATGGCAATTTCAATTTTGGCGCAGAACAAATGGGGGACAAAATCGCTGCGGCCAATGCGCCAATTGTGACAGGCCCTTTACCTGACAACTAATCATCCCAGGAGTCTGAGATTGATGTCAGTGATTCAAAGAGCCCTGAGACACAATACCATCCATGCAGCAGCGTGGATGGTATGTGTGGCAGGAGTGGAGTCCTGAGTGGTCTCTATCAATATTTTTCGTTCATTTTGAGGAAAACCAAAGATTTGCGTTGGGAAGATTTTTTTTATTTCAAAGTCATATTATTTTTCCGGATGCTTTTCAACATCATTTATGTTTTAAACATTGCTCTATATTCATTCCAACCAACTGAAATACGTGAAATATCGACATTAGTGATTTCTTTTTATTGTACTCATTGGGACTGTAGACAACATGTACTGACATTCAGTCATGCGTTAGAGCAGGGGTTCCCAAACCTTTTGGCTGGGACCCCAAAAATTGACACATATACATCTCAGGACCCCCACTGCATAAAGTTATTGCCTCTTATGCTATTTTAGGCCAGAAACACATCAAGTGAATATGTATTTAAACTGTTTACTTTGAATAATAATGGATTTCACTAATTATAGGCTGTTTTACACTCGAAAATATGCTAAAAACAGTAGCATTTTTCTTTTTGTTTCATCTTGAAATCATCTGGGGACCCCACCCTAGGCCTCGCGACCCCCTGAGGGGTCCCGACCCCCACTTTGGGAACCACTGCGTTAGAGAAGTTGCGCGGGCCAATTGGGTTCCGTGCGGATACCAAAGGTTGTGGTACATCTGGCATCAAGATAATCTTTTGGTTTCAAAAACACAGTAGCATTTTACGGTTCATGATAATGATTCTTTGTATCATTAATAGCTGTGCAGTTTTTAAAATCTTCAAATAAATTGAATTACAAAAATGCATTTATTTACTGGATCAGCATTTATGTTTTTCCCAGTGGGTTCCCCAGTCAACCTGTGGAGCCCCACGAGCAGAGCAGTTGGCACTTATTTGTTGACAGAATCCTTTGCAGTAGGGTATATGGTGATCAATGATTAAAAGTGAACTTAATTTATTAAAATATGTTACACTCCCTTCCTTCACTCAAATGCATTACTGCTCTTGTACATGTTTAAAATGTGCTTTGCCAGCTGACACTTGCTTTTAAATAATAATAATTCACATATCTAATCACAATTGCAACACTTATAACCATAATTCACCAAATCTGTGTGCCCTAGTGAAGAAGAAGAAGTTTATTTGTATAGCACCTTTCACAGACATAGTCACAAAGCGCTTTACATGAGACAATTTGACATTCACCCCACACTCGGGGCGGGCTATTGATCATGTAGAGCAGATAGAAATGAAGCTTTTCCCGCCCTCCGAACACTGATCTGTTCCTCCATGTGTTTATTCTTAGCCAGCTCAGACGGAGCATTAGCCTGTGATGTAAATGCAGATACTGGAGAGTGCTCTTGTATGCGCTGATGGAGCAGGCACATTAGCATGGTTCCCAGGCCTCACCACTGCCAGCTCCAGC